>SJOL01004995.1:506491-541198 GCA_004794785.1 Opisthorchis felineus | reverse complement strand
TGCTTGATTTCCCCGTGAGTGATTTTAGTATACCAGCCAAGAATCTGGCTAGCTCATGTGGTGGCGAGCCTATACCATTCACTATTGGCCTTATTGGGACACCTGGCTTATGGATTTTTGGCAGTCCGTAGAATCGTGGTTGTATCACACTTTTTGGGTACAGCCGATACCACTTACCTTGCCCTAAATGGTTTATTACCGATCTTAAATATCTACCAACTAAAACCTAATTCTTATTCATTATTGAAGTAATACTGCTACTGGTAATTTGTCGATAGGGTCCATCGGCGAGGTGTTGCCTAACCTTTTGAAGATAGTCGCTCTTGTTCATTACTACTGTGGCTTTACCTTTATCGGCCTTCGTAATCACAATATTATCTAGCTGTCTCAGTATGTTTAAAGCTCTCCGCTCTGATGGTGCAATATTCAGAGCTCCCGGCTGTTGGGATTTTAGGATCGTGATCATTTGTACTCGTCGCTTCTCAGCTTCCGCCGAGGGAAGCTTTTGAAACACCGAGTCGACACGAGGAATTATTTCCTCCGCTCTTATTACTTTTTTGCTCACAGCGAAGTTTAGTTCCTTTTCTAAAAGACAGCGTTCGTCTTTACTCAATGGTCTATCTGACAATTTAACTACACTACAGTAATTGGTGGATGGTTTCGTTATTTCTGTGACCATTATAGAGCCCTCAGTCATGGAAAGCAGTTGGTCGAACTTACTTATCTGTCTATCATTGCATTGCCGGTCCTGCGAAAGCTTCACTTCTGTGGCTTTCATGTTGAGCATCTGGAAGTCGGCGGGCGAGATTGCGGTCTGTAGATCGCGGGTGAGTCGACTGGCGTGGCGGCTTACATCGGTTAATCGCTGAGTGGTTAGGTAGATCCTCTGTTTGAGGAATGACTTGGCCGCTGACAAAGCTATTTTTTCAGAAGCAACAGACGTATCCGGTAACATTGTGCTTTAAACATCTAATGTTGAAAACGCGATGGTTCTCCCATTTTGCCTCCAGTCCCGCCAATCGAACGTACTCGCTTGACATTTTTCAAACATGAAGTCCGTAGGTATGTTTAATCAGTGGAAAAACGCTTCGAATCGATTGAGTAGTCATCGTTTTCGGAAAAGTTTAGTAAAAATCGGTGGGCAACGATTCGCAGCGATTGCGCTAAGGTTTACATAAGACAAACTGCCAGGGAATTGCACACCAGAATTGGTGAGCATAAAAGGAGGATAAACAAACCACCAAGAAATGCGGAAGAATACCAAAAGCTGATCAAAGACTCAGCGATGGTGGTACATGCGTTAGACACAGGACATAGAATAGACCTGGAGAATGTGGAAATTTTAAGACGGGGACTGCGATTCACACCACAGCGGATGATAGCCGAGGCGGTGGAAATTACCAAGCATCATAGTGTGAATAGAATCGAGGGTTCGGAACTGGCGAGCGTATGGAGAGCGGTCTTAGATAAACCGAGTTGACACGTAACTGTGTGGTTGTCAATGCACGTAGAATCATTAGCAAAAACGGGGGGGTGGAAATCCCAACTGGACCATAGGTCACAGAATCCCTCTTCCTTACACAACTTTCGTAGCACTAGCTCACCGACACAGACGGACGAAAAGTGCAAACGACGTTCAAGAGGGATCATCACGTGAACCAGAAGCACTAGACCCTAGGCTGGACCCACATCCATTTAGGTTTCCCCATCAATTTAACACTTATTGACCCACCCTAATACACAATATCCCTTGGCCGACACCTAACACAGATTTAGCTTGACTTAGCTAATTGGTTCTCCTTCCGCCTTAAATCTCGACCAACCTCGTAACATAATCACTTGGCCTGACACAGGTTGTGTGTCAAAAGCGAAACGTTGCCCAGCAATAAATCTACCGATTGTTACTAAACGTTTCCGAAAATGAATATAATTGCTTTTAAGGTTAGAAGCTACAGCTGACAAACAACGAAGTGATTCCGAATGGTAGGTTTGCTGCGCAAGGCCGTCGCTCTGTGGTTGACGGCTATTAAAATTTACCCTCGAATCTGAAAGCGGGAATGCAAGTTCAGTTTGTGCGCTTTTATACTTAATGCCTTTTAATGGGTAGCGTTAATGAATGAGGTTACAGTATTGGGTGATTTTTCAGAATCAAACCATTTGGCCATAATTGTTTCCTATATATCTGATGTCTTGAATGAGGACCAACTAACATAAATCCTTCTTATCAGAAAATATTTAGGCAAAATCCAATTATCTGATGCTCGAGCGGTTAGCATGGGGCAGTTTTCCAGAAAACATGAATTACTGGCAAAATAACCGATTAAGTTGATGAGTCACCTCACCAAACACTAGAACTAATTGCATTGCATTAGTTTACCAACCAGACGCGCAGTAAAGAGAGAAAGCAAGGAATAACAAGCAGCCTTAATGCGTTTTCAAACACCAACAGCAGTGACGGATTGTTCTGATAGTCGAAAAAAATAAATGGACGTAACTCTTTTGGGTTCTTCTCTTTTCTACTCGACGTCCACACAAGTGCAATGTCTTTCGTGATCTTCATAATAGTATGGAATGTCTATGGGGTTCACAACCACTCACATCTTGTCAGCTGCACACTGACACACAGCCCGACTAATTCGGGAATTGCGGTCAAAGACTTAGAGAAGTGATGAGTCCACATGCCGATCAGCTTGTACTGTATGGGTCACTGAACAGAATATAAATTTCATACTTACATCTAAGAGAAGAATGGCAACTTCATTTTTTGCACTTCATGACATATTTTTAGAGAACAAGCTTCATTTCGGTGAGTCGCACTAACACTGTTTGAACTGCTCGTTGTGGGAAAAGTTAAGCAGCCACACAGAATTAAAATACAAGGGTATAATGTGTTCCAACAACTGAACATACCGAGCTCCAATCATTAAAAAGCATAAACATGAATTTACTTTAAATGGTTTTCTTCTAAGCCCAACATCAAATATTGAAACCCGTCCACAATGTTGCTCACTAGTTACCGGTACACCTGATCAGTGGGCCTAAAACACCAACATGTTTTGAAACACACTTATTGCGCTTCGTCAACCGTGCAATTTGGATTCATGTACAGATCGACTGGGCGAACAGACACCACGTTCGAAGTGAGCGGGACGGAATAGGTGCGGGTAGGAAATGTGATTTTTACTCCCCATAGAACGTATGTTAATTACCGTTAAAATGGAATCTCAAGATAAGCCGTGAAAACCAACATAAGGGGAAATTGGAGGAGAATTAAAGGCAAGTTTCTGCAATGAAATGTTATTTCCGCTTTATTTCGGGAGGAACAAGCCTGTCAAGGAAGACAATCAATTTTGGCGAAGTCAAGATAGGGTATGATTGAGCATGCTGCGACAGCTAAACCAGAAAAGGAATATCTATGTGCAGGGGTACAGTAACTTCCATGAGACACAAAGAAAGTAACATCCATTGAGGTCTTTCATCAAACTGGGGCAAGACTAATAAGATACAGTTCAGTTTTTCTGTCAGCAGAAAACGCCTCTTTAAGTGCAACAATGGTGCAGCACTTACACTGTTCTATACATATTCTCATTGAAATAGTCAAGAATTTTAGTCGCAGGATGATCGTTCTTTTCAAGTCGATAAAAAACATGGAACCCCATGTTCACCTAAGTAGCACGTTTTTGAGATGCATAAAAGTATCTTAAATATTCACCCACCTTAATATCTGCACTGTTGAGAACTGATAAACTAATGCAATGGCTTCTTTGGCGGAGACGACCAAAATCATTTCTGATTTCAAGGACTCATTATTCTGACTCTAAATGGCTGGAATATGTTTGGCTAATAACGTTTACCCAGGAGCAGCAAAAGTTTTTCTTTTCTATCTGCGTTCATCTTAAAGTTGTATTGGGTCTTTTTTCAAATCTGGTAGTCTCTGACTTGGTTCAAAGGGTGTACTAATTTCAACTATTACAACGTGTTGGACGGTGTCATTTCAGTGATGTGACTCTAACGGCACTAGTTTGCTTTCTGTTTACTAAATGAGTCCCCCTGATCTGAGTCACTTTCACCTAGAGGATAACTGAAATAGCTCATTGGTTAAGGCGCCAACTAGGTGACTGGAAACCTCGAGGTAGGGATCCAACCCCTACATATCAACTGCCCCTGTTTAGGCCTGGGAACCCTGGCAGTATTTCTTCCCTCGTACATCCTTTGGGTGCACTTCAGCTATGCACTAAAAGGGTGTTACGGTTGTAGGATTATAATATTATAATACAGAAGACGAGTAGTTGGGCTCTGATGTTCCATTTTTCAGTCGTGCCACGCATTGTCCATCACCCTTCTAGCATTCTGCCTTTGACTTTTGCTGACCTTCAAACAAATCTAAATTTCTGCATATATATTTCCCCCTTTTTTGCTTTTTCCAATTCCTTTTAACGGCGAAATCGCGAAACAATTTTGGCCTCAACGTGCACATGATCGATTTAAAACAAGTGGTTGTCATACTCACTTACGCGGAAAACCCTCTTTATTATTTGTTTCAAGAGAGCAATTAGTACACAGTTATTTTAAGTCTAATTTCTATTCCACTCTGCTTGTCTACGCTACCCTCAATACTACAGATCGTTGCCGAAAAAAGAACAACTCTGTTTCATACAGCGGTTTCGCATTTTCCACTGGTTGAATCCAGATGAAACACCGAATCAACCAACTTGTCGTCATTTATATTAAGTCATGTGTACACTAAGCTATGTCGAGATAATTTTTGACGACGAATTCAAGCCCTGGTTGCCAGTTTGTTGATAATCGGTATGAAGAATTCTGTCAAGAAGGATCTTCCCAAAAAGTCGTCATACATGCTATAGTTCAAAGCAGGCTTAGTGTGGATTAGAGCTCGGGGAAAGCAGGAACTGTGGTTTAAGCCCAACAATTGTTCTCGAAATACTCAGGGATCTTCAGTTGTGAGCCGGGAATAGCTGACACAATCCCAGACCGTAACTATTGTACGCACATAACTTTTTAAACAAAGGAAGGGTATAAAAGTTAGAAGATGTGATTTATGTTTCTATTCTAATTTTAGTGTTGTGTAAGTCAAGTAAATATGTGGAGAGGAAAAGTTATGTGGTTCTTCCGATGCAAGCTGTTTATGAATTTTTATTTTTACGGTTAGTAAATGCAGTCTAGACGAATTATAGTTCTCTCCATGAATCACGGACGGGAGGGGTCAACTGTACCTGTTATAAATGGCTCCATTGTCAAACAATCCCTCGGGGGAACACAACCTTGCGGAAGATACCGTTGTTTGAGATCTGAAATAGCCTTGCCCAAAGTAGAGTGGGTGATTTAACTGAACTCCTGAAGGGAAGACCTTATCCATAAGCATCTAATTTGGGAAGTGAGATTGAGAAAACAATTGTGCTTACTTGTTTTTACGTTTTACTGATGTTAACATCCTGTATTTCACTGTTCTAAGCAACCTCACAATAAAACCTAAAAACCCGTTTCTCGGTGAAGTGTAAGAACACAATTTTCATGTTAATTTCTGGTGTGCATGCATCTTACCATGCAAAGAAATTTTGATGATCTCCTCAGTCTCAATCGGAAACAAAAGGAACTTTATTCCGGATACACTAACCAGTCATCAAAATATTTAGGCATGAACAAGACTTGAACGAGCTGTATTCGTACCGCAAAAGTACCGCGCGAACTCTGGCATTGCGGCACTGTGCTTAGGAAGTCTACCTGGTCGTTGTGTCATCGTCCGGATAATGGTCGCCCACTTTACCGGTATCGTCATGTTACTTATTATCTTGTTACCTGGGGATGTAGATATTTCTACAGAGGTCCATCGTCGCAATTTTATGGCGGTTACCGACGAACATTTACTTTCACTGTGGTACGGTTGTTATGATGGTGGTGGGGAAGTTAAAACGAAAAATTCCGTCCTCTGTGTGCTCATGGAAAGCTTCGATCCCAAGGTTAACCTGCTCGAATGCTGTTTAAAATTTCCACACTATTACTTCAAACAACCAGTAATCGTAGCAGTTCCTGTGTGTGTCCCCAAACATTCAACCAACCCGATTGCGAAACTATTTTGGCACCGTTAGAAGCTGTCTCCTTGTGACAGAAATCCCAACCCTTATTATTGTGATCCATGCGCAAAAGTATTCTATTCTGCAGTTCCCAGAAATGATCACATAATAATATAAATGCAGTTAGAATTCGGCGAAAGGGGACCATTTAGCTTAAACTTCCGCTGATGCACATTTGATGCGAGCGTGAAGTGGGAATTCCTAGGCCAATACCTGCAGATTCAAATCATTCAGTAGTACTGAACAATGCATTTCAAATGGTTCCAGAAAAACAAGAAGCGGTTTGAAATTTTACACTTGTATGACTTAAGATGATTCAATTCACCCCACAAAACCGAGCAAACATTCGCAGTCACTTACAAAAAATGTCCTCACTCCCTAAACACACTAACAGTGTTTTAATCTTGATAATCCCCTAAAAAGCGTTATTTCAAAGACTCCCAAGGGGATTAAAGGATCATCTGAAATATAAGAAAGGAAATTTTCTTTTAATCTTACAGTCGATCGATGTTGATTCCAGAGATCACCTCGGGCGTGAACACCTCTTGTTGAGTTGAGTTGCCCATTTGAGAAAACTTACGTGACGATGTGAGGCACGCTTCGGACTCATAATACACGCAGTATCCTTGAACTTCACTTGAACTTCATTCTGTTTCACCGAAGATAAATTAACCTTTTTATCAAACCCATTTCGGCTAATGAATTTGCAAAACAGCTGCGATGTCCGACTACTAATTTGGATTGATCGGTCGTAAGGAGACAAAAGACACTTGTCTCCCAGTACCACTGTCTGGACAAAATAGGTTCACTGAGATTCCGTCTCAAAGTTGGCTAGTTAATGGTATTGAAATTTAACGCATTGCAATCGGTTTATTCATCAGAAATTCTTTGGTGACAGTATAAATATACCGGTCTGACGCTGAACAAGCGATTAAAGAACATCACTAGAACAGTAATTTTAAGAGCTTTAAACTTGGATGTTCCGTGTGATCATTCAGGACTGAGTTTCGTGCACATCGCAAGAGCCTTGTTAATCGAGGCAGCCTCAGGTTGTGTTCAACGGAGACCATTTGTGATAAGATGGATAGGTCAAGGAGAAATTCTACATCTGCTACAACGGGCTCAAACCTCATCGCCAAAGTTAAATTGTAACAGCGTAAGAAGAACCTGCAAATTACGTGTTTTTATCCCGTCATAGACGCTATTATGAAGCAATCGCTAGATTGTCCTGCTTGAGCAGATTTATTTTATTCGTAGCTAATCACGTATTAATTACATTTAGAAGACTCCCGAGAGGTGAGAATTTACTATGGCATGCAAAAGAGATTAGATAATTCCTTTTGGCATAAACCTAGAACGGTCACCAATGAATTGGAGGCTAAAACTACCGCATACCAGTGCGCAGATCACTATGGCCGTTTGACATTTTGACTCGTGAATTTTGAACTCACAGGAGTGGGTTAGTAAGCCTGATCGATAATGCCTCAATAATGGTTAGGCTGATTGGATTTTATCTCCAGTTTGTTTTGAGACCCTCCAGCATAATAACCCTAGCGCTCACAAATCATAGTAAAATTACTGGGCAAGTCGGTTTCCGCAACTCGTCACAGTGAGTCCGGATCACCGAATGCTCATTGAATACGCAATGAAATACTTTGCATCGGCAAGACATTGGCGACGAAACTGCTAGAGTCTTGGAAACGGTACTCTTCTCTTGCTTGAGCTTTAAGTCAGCCACTGTATGTTTTTGTCTTCTTACCTACGACGGGCTTAACACTTTCAAGTTTTCTATCTGAATTTTTTAAGTGCTCTCAATTTCGGTTTTACCTCCGGTCATAGTCACATGTAAAACACTAGCAATCACCGAAATGCATTCAGGAGCAAGTAAAACAATTAGTTTTTGTTCAAGAGTTTCTCCAAACTCTCAAATAATTTAGTTTTGGGCTAATACAAAAAGGGCCTTCTTGTACATGCTTCAAGAAAGATGGTTGTGTCCGGGCATTGAAGACGTTCTAATTAACATAGAATTATAAAATATGTTCGGATGTGACCATTAAAAATACTGACTAAGCGGAAGCATTGTGTACTAAACTACATAAGGGGAACCAAATGCAATTGTTCGAATCATTTTAAATCCAATTTCAAAACTGTCTAGACCTTCCATGCCTGTAGCATATCTTTGAAAATCCGACCATTTGTTTCCATTGTTTTCAGTCTTGTAACAAATATGAGTCATTAAAAATGTTGGTAAACTTAAGCTCTGTGAACTTGCCTCTCCACCCCTCCCCATATTTGAGAGTGGGTGTTTATGTCGAAATCGACTCTTCATCCTTTGCATTGATTGGTCTGCGCAGCCCGATAAATTTCGGACAGACTTAAGTTTTAACCCCAACGTTACGCCCAGCGTTTCCAACAAGAACACCCACTTAGGCCATTCAGGATTAGGCCAAAAGTAGGATCGCCCCCTTGGAAACAAGGTGGAAAGGAGATGGATGGTCATTTATCCTGATTTCTTTTTGTTTATCCATTTCAGTTAAGAGCCCATCATGACCAACAAAAGTCGCTGTTACATCTCGCATTCTTGAAGTATACCTATGGAGGCAGCCCCATTGCAAGCTATGACAATAAGAGACCACACAGGACTCCCTTAGACCGCCTCCTCGCAAGTCTCCTCCAAACACCCGTTCATTGTGCACAAAGCAGATAGTGCACATGTCTGGAGACTTTAAATCACTGTTTTACACCAGTTCTAGTTTCTCTACCGACTACGTCAATAATGTAGTCTTCGGTTGCCCAAATAACTGTTGCCTCAAACGCTGACTTTCTGCTTAAAGCTAAGCGATCATAAATTGTAACTGCGTCAAAGTCTCATCACGATATTTTTCATTGAACCTTTCATCTAATCAAACGCCTGAGGCTGAATTCTCTCAATGGTTTCTTAAAATACCATGTGCTTCATTAACTTTGGGAATTTTCTGTCATATAATTCTTGACAGAGCAAAACACGATCACCCGTCTGGATAGCACAACTTATTTCACAACATCGGGAACATTTGAGGCGCAGTAAAATTGGACAGCTAATGAAAGCCACAAAATACCCGCCTTAGAACCCCGGCGTTTATCGCTGGGTAAATTGTGTTCAATTTACTTTCGCACTTATGAAGCTTGAGCGGATGAAAATGAGAAAGTGAAGATATATAAACTCTCTCAAGTAAATTGCAGAGTCCATACATGTTAAACGAATAAACAATTTATCCGGGTTCACAGTCAGTAGTCATACTACCACAGGAACACTTTTTCTGGTCTTGAAGTACCCTTTTTGCAATACCAAGCCTGTTCTGCGCCCTATCCAAACACAGTCATGCTCACCCAAGGAAATCTTCAAGAAGAAGCACCTCAACCATAGTGGCAAACTTTCTATTCTGCTCTTTCCCTCCTGCCTATCAAGAGAACAAACTTCTGAGAGAGAGAGAGAGTAACAAACATTTTCTGGTTCTTCAAGTGGATGATTACAAGAAAGGAAGAATGATGGGAATGTCCAATGCTGTTGGCCGAGGCTTGCAGGTTGGCTAACTTTCAGAGGAGTTTACATTGCTAAGCTTATTCTACCAAGCGTTGGCTTGATCGAGTCGATGAATTGGCTTTGGATATACACCATTCTTTGAATTATTATCCGAAGGCCACACAACTGGGGCTTACTTCGCTGCAACTCATGGAAGCTCAATTATTCTCAAGTTCCTAATGAACATCACTGCTTTTTTTCTGCACAACAATACGTCTTTTTGATGAACTGTCGTGTTTAGCGATCCAGCTACATGAGAATACCACCAGCCCATTGTGGGCTAGGTGGCGGTAGATGACGGGTCTTAGACGATTTTACTGTTTCGCAAGTACGTGTGAATGGAGATGCGACAATTCTGAGCAACCGAACGTTTCACTTCGGAGAAAGTGGAGCCTTCCATCATTCATTCACAAAGTCTGTTCTAACACATTTGAATATAAGTGAAATTTCATAAGCAAACACCAGAAAGCAATCAGGTAACCATGATGGTGTTTCCTGAATTTAACAATCATTCTCTCAGAAGAGTGTTTGGTCTTTGGTCGTGTTCATTTTTTAGCAATCCAGAAATTAGTCCATGTGTATTTTAACTGGGTAACCAAGTAAAATAAGAAATACCATAAATTATATATCTTTGCAGCAATATCCAGTTTTGATTGGCTGGGCACTTCAAACAAATGAATTCTGGTATTCTTACCAGTATGCGTCGAATCGTCAACCATGCACGAAATTCTAATTGATTTTTTCGTTTCAAGGATGGCTTGACGTAAATCTATCCCTCCTTTCCCAATTTCCTATTATCCATTTGAAATCCATTTGAAAATTTATGTGAGTCACCATAAACATCTATTTGCAAATTAAACAGAACCTGACAATGTTTGTTCACCCACATAGGCTCTATACCGAATTGGACAAAATGCAAGAGTATTGCTAGAGAACCGTTGAGCAGAAACAAGTCGTTTGTCAATTGGTGTCGGAAGTGATAGTTACGTAGCAGAATGCGTCCACCGAACAAGTTTCAAAACAAAAAATTACCATAAAATAGCTTGACGCGAAATGTTTTATTTTTCAGTGGAGCTCTCAAGGAGCGTGAGTAAAATCCGACTTTTCACTGGACAAGAATAGATGTAAGAGAGTCGTCAATTGGATCATTAAATTTCTTCCTCTTAAAAAAAATTCCTAATACAATGCACCAAATGTTGAACATATCATGTATTTTTTGAGCTACAATCGTTTATCACATGAGAGCTCTGCAGTAGTTTTGATGGATGATACGCTTGTTTAAGGAGATTTTTGAAAAGCATAATTCTTGGACCTGGCCGCTGGACATTTACTTGAATAGATTTATTCTATTTTTTGAACGCTATATATTTCAAGGTCAGCAGATTGCAGTACAAACCCGATAAATGTCAATTTTGCCGTTGTTACCCTTCGTCCTACTTCGTAGTTTTGCACGTTTCACAATTGCAACTGGGAGTAATAAAAGGGGTGCTAATATATGGCAACACATGTCTCCTCTGTGCCTTGACAATAAGAATAGCACAGACTTGAGGTTTCCGTTGATTTCTGTCAATCAAAATTGCAGAAATTGTTGTCAGAAAATATCCGGAATTTTCGTCCTTCTCTAAGTCGTACTTTTTTAGACTGACAGCTCTGTAATCCCTCTTCAGAATCAATGATGTCGGTTCTCTGAAAGCTCATTTATGCGAACGTTCGATTCCTTATAGTGACACCTCCGGTGAGCATTAAAGCGTCGACCACGTTGGCGTTTGCCTGAACACAACCGGTCCTGTTTCTAATATTTCTGTAAGTCTGTGAGACAACCTCATTTCAGCGTGCGCCGGGAAGTACCCTATTTGGCTTCAACCTTATTTGGAACTGACTGGTAAGATACGACTTTGGGCCTGCAGGATAGAGGACGTCGTCCCTAGAAGAGCGGGTTATAACTCAGAAACTCCGAGATTACAGAGTGGTCTGGCCACATTTTTCTTATAAACCATCCGTTTCCTCATGTGATAGTGTTCAACCTTGATAAACGTCTGCGCTCCGTCAGGTTTATCAGAGTATCCGCATTTGTTGGACCACTGTATGAAAAGCGGTTACAAAAACATTATGATAAGTTGCATTAGGAGCATTTTGGTTCACTTGGTTTTCACAGTATGGTGTCCGGAAACCCTGATGAGGTGAAGAGTGCTCCTGTGTAAGAATATGCATATTTCTCAGAAAACATGTCTTTAAATTGCTACGAATATTGGGAATATGCAGATAGCCAACTAATGTGCGGCTGTTCTCTCCTCCAGAAGAATAGCTAACGATGAATTGTAAGATTCCTCAATGCAGTTCTGAGGAAAAATCAACACGTGGCATAATTTATACGAATATTCATGGGTTGCTACTGAACAGAAGTGGTAATGTAAATAACATTCAGCTTTTCTGTAACTTTGCCAAAATAAAAGTCGTATCCGTAGGTGGAGTCTACACACCGTATCTGAATAGAAGTCACGAAAAATTAACGATAGAGTAGCAGACGACTTCGAATTCAACTGGAACAAACCTTTCTATGGTTGTAACTGTTAAAATAAAAATTTAATACACATCACCGAAAACGTAAAATCCTCTGAGTTGTCTCTGATTTTGGAGCAGTGAGTTACGTCAGCCATCCAGGAGGGTATGCCGGGAATATGCTGTCTATCTTAGTGTCATTTATTATAAAAACCACAAACCATTATGCGTTTAAACACAAGAATTTGTGGCATTTCTTGTCGCCAGTCCGCTTTACTAAAGTGGCAGCGTCTGACACTCCCATCCAGTGATAAGGACATGGCTGATACAAATTGGTGTCTGTTACCGGGACCCTAGCAATCATACAATCGCCCCCTTTATCCAGAAAGGCTCTCTCTCAGTTGAGTCGAACTGTGTGAGATGAAAATTCATGGCATAATGAGAAAAGGTTTTACTGTGCTGGTGCTGACTGCCCTCACGCCTCTTTCAGTAGGAAATAAATAGTTCACGAGTATCTGTAAACTCTATAATAATTGTAGTGGCGTCTGGTAGAAAAACAGGCCATACTATAACGCCCACGAGGGGCATGCATGCGTTAGATTACTTGACTTACGGCTAACGAAGAAGTACCTTAGGGGCATCGCTATCTTGAAACATCTGTATGCCTTATTTCGGGTGTAGAGAGTGAGAAATAAATCTCAGCTGAATGTTTGTCGAGAATTAGTGGATAAAAATTTTATCAGCTTTTTGTGATTAACATTCTTCGGCAACAAAATCGCTTTTGTTCCTAGATGCGTACAAATTTGGTGAGTGAGTGTATGTCCTAAACACGTTTCGTATTAGCATCATTTGTCACGGCCGATTTTAGGGGAACTTTATCAAATTCGCTCCTCGTCAGTGAAATTCCTGTAAAATTCTAAATGTCCACGGTGTCTTAAGAGCGCCAGCTTTCATTAGGATCTTCAAGGAAAATTGCTTATTTAAATGTGCCAAAGATGACTGTCTTGGCAGTGTGTTACTGGCCGGCTCCCGGTAACACTTGTATGGTGCTACAATAGGGGGAATGCGCTATTACGCCGAAACGTTAATGAATCGATGGATGTTAAAAATATACCCAGCAACGGTGCCCATTGTCATACCAAAGTGACTAGGCCGACTGACGGCCCGTGAAGGGCCACCCGCCGATCGTATTCACTCGGGTTTACATCTGCATCAAAGGCTAGCGGCAGCACTACACTCAGCTACGCGTAATTCATTTATGGACTCTTACTATGCGCAGGCGGCCAGCGCTCTGACCACTTTTGACCCGATGTATCGGACGCCAGTCATTCATCGTGCACTTGACTGGAAATTTGCATTTGTGGTTACCTTTGGCGGTAAGTCTTTGGCTACGAATAAATCGTCGTAAAAACCATACGCCACACAAAGATTGGCGACTTTATTACTTTCTTGGAGGTTATTACATCCTGAGGAACTTCAAGTTATCTCAGTCATGTCAGCCTTTCCAAAGGGTGTATCACTGATCAGCGAATTAATTAATGTAATCTTGTTCTTCAGCTACCGCCTAGTAACAAGAGTAGAAGTTTGTTCCATTTGAATTGATTTTCGTACATCAGACTTTTCTCTTATACCAGCATTAAATAGTGCCTAGGTTTTAAGTTGGTTACGACCGACAAGGTTCAGCTAACCATCAACGTGGGTTTGAGGGTGAGAACAGCTATCCTTGCACTGCCGACGATCTTTGCAACCGAACTTAACTAAGGTAGTCCGCATGCAGAGCAAAGTTCTGCCAGAGATGCTCTAAAACTCTGCAAACAAATTAGTCTTGGAGGAAAATGTTAATGCATCATATGAAGCCCAGAAAATCCTGCACAAATTCACTGCCGATGAGGCCATTCGTCGTCTGAACAAAACAATGAAGTCTGTCATCAAATTTTTGCCGAAATTCTGGCGGGAAAATGTGTTGACTCCATAAACTATCGTGTAGTGGGTATGGGCTTTCAGTTCTCGTCCCCTTGAACGGTCAGCAGCGTGGACGATGTTGCTGCACATTTGCATAAATGGCAGTATCTACTCAGCCCCAATTTTTATCCATTCACTACAAAATGTCAGGTGTAATGTGCAAAGTATATTTTCATCTATTTTGCAGATTTATTTTCACTGTAACATGCTTTGTCCTGGTGCTAATTTTAAGCAGTCATTTGAACCAGATGAATTGCAGCAATAGAAATCATTCTTGCGTGGAATTTTCCATAGCAACTTTGTTTGTCAACTTTGTTTTCCGCCGATTTGTTTTCATCATCTTTAAAAGGGTCATTGGATCCCAGCAGTTTGATAAAATAGGTACACCAAGATGCATCTAGCTCAGTAGCTGGAGTTTTTCCTATTCTGTAAAAGGTAGCTTCAGAAGAAAAGCTGAAGACAGATAGATAGATTGTGCTAAGTGACACTGTCGTCGTCTTATTTACGTGTCAGGTAATTCATTGATGTGTGAAATAATATTTTTATAATACACACAAAAAACAACTGCCAAATTATTTGAAAGCCCTCAATCGATGTGCTTTCCGGATGGCAGTTGTTTTTCACCGCTGCTTCCGCGTTGTGTTTGTTACTGCCACAGTCCATTACAACGTGACCTTGTCACTGGTGGAACAATTCAATCACACCCTTGTAAGCGGTTAATGTTGCGCGCACTTATACATACACAAGTGTATTAGGTACGCAACCCTCCCACGAAAATACATACGTACACACTTTGGACCACATGCATGCCTCACTCCATTAGCTTGGTCGGGTTAATGGGCTCGTTCTGTTCGGCTGCCTGTCTAAAGGACCCGAAGCAACCGGTCTACGCCTTTGCGGTTCATACGAAACTGATGTAAGGAGCTCACTACAATCCGGTCCCTGGGAAAAATGTATGTTTGTATCTGGCTAAGTATATGCGAACAATGGAATTTGGAGAGGGCGGTATCATCGTATTTGTTGATGAAGCGGTCTGATAAAACTTACGTGCCAGCTTTTAGGAAATCGACCAGTAATCGTCATGGAAGCCGCGTCGAATCGCTGCGAGTTGGTTAGAACTAAACTAACATTGAAATGTATTAAATCGGTTGATTTTCACAGACCAAAGATGTGCTCTCGCAGGAATTTTTACCGAGTTATGATTGTGCCTGTTTTAAAAGAGCATCACTGGAAAGTCTAGTTATTTCATATCAGCACTTGGTTCCGAAATTATAGCCAACCTGCGCTGGAAAGCTGAAAATACAGCTTTTATTCCTCAACAACTCGCTCGCAGTGCGCACTTTGCAACTGTTCAGGAAGATCCAGGGCCCCTAAATTTACAGGAGTGTGTGTAAACTAACATTCAGCTGCGGGTTACTGATATGTAGTCTGGTTACAAGTTCACTTAGTCAGAACCTAGTAACACTGAAACAACAATCATGCCAGATACATCAAGTCGTCTGGTGAGGGCCGACATTTCGAGTGATGACTTCATACATGGTTAGCTCTGTGGATTTTTGAGCGTTTTCATAATGCATGATCTTTTGTTGAGTTTGGGAACTTGCAGGATATATGATTTTGAGGGCTTCCAAATACTTACATAAAAATACCAAAAACAACTGTATCCATGGTTGCTGTTCTTCACAATCTGGCGGTGGAGGAACGTTACTTTATGTTTCAATGCATGGCAGCTATGTGCCACCAACTTGAGAGTGATCATAGGCGTAAGTTCAAGTCACCAAGATACAGGAATACTCAGAGTAGGTTCTCAGCTATAAACATTCATATACAGAGTCTACATGTTTGGGATTGAATCGTTAGTTCTATTTTTGTGTCATACATGTTAGTGGTAAAGTTAGTTGCAACCAGATTAGACAGCTAGATTTATTCCTTATTTCTCATTTCTCTTATTACCCCTCAAAAGTTGTGCCACATAGGTTGGCTACAAGGCCATAGATCACGAAATGGAGATACCTAACACTTTATAACAGAAAATAGTTTACACAAAGTCTATGACAGATTACACACAGTGTAATCTGCTTTGATGACCACATCACCAAAACCCATTGAAAATCTCAATGGCTTCATGCATCCTGTTGAAATTTTCACTTCCGCCAAAAGCATTTTTGAAAAGCCCTCATGCCCTGAAACCAGCCTTGCAGTACTCATTCGCAGTGGAATACTATTACAAAGTTATGCAAGCTCAAAAACCAGTTCCATCTCTTTGGTGAGGTAATTTCACCTGCATGAACAATAGTACAAGTTCCAGTTTGAAAACAAAGCACCAATTTGCCTTCTGAGCCAGTACCTTTGAATGACATTAGGCAATGCCCGCCACCTGATGGTTCGTCTTATCTGCGTCACGATTCAGGCAACTTTGTGGATCAGTGATGCGCCTGGCATACATATAGTGTACACAGTGACCCTTGATCTCTGGTGAGTGCCGGAGCACCTGATCTGTATTACTGGAATGTCCTAAAGGCATGTTGACAGTCAGAAATTATCCAAGATGTTTGAGTTGTCAAATGTATGCACCTGGCACGTCAAGGACACTATTCCCCACAGGTCTATGTACACAATGAACCTCCACATTCCTACGTCATAACTCTTTATCTATCCCAATTTCCTGACAATGTTTTGACAAGGACTACCAGATTCCAGTTTTTAACGAAAGGAAACCAT
This sequence comes from Opisthorchis felineus, assembly GCA_004794785.1. Classification (NCBI taxonomy): domain Eukaryota; kingdom Metazoa; phylum Platyhelminthes; class Trematoda; order Opisthorchiida; family Opisthorchiidae; genus Opisthorchis; species Opisthorchis felineus. Next base: position 524,362 of record SJOL01004995.1, on the reverse strand, counting down.
GGAAGGCCGAAGCCAACTGATTCTAATACGGGTTTTACAGCTGGTCAAACGAACTTACGAAGCCACTGAGAAGCAGGCACACCCAAGTCTCCGTTACTTGATGCAAGAAGTATTCATGCAATCAGTTGTGAGGCGCATTGTCCGTTTTCTGACAAATTGTTCACAGTGAGCCTGTTATCTTTGCCCAAGTAACGAACAAAATGGCAGTTCTAAAATGATTGCTGCCACCTCAAACGGTGGGTTGCAGCATGCACGAGTAATTGACAGGATATTTACTTTGCACTATGACGTTATTCCATTACGTACGTTAACTGTGAATGTTAAATACTTTTACCTCAAAGAAACAGAGTGTATGGACTACGCAGCCCGTAGTGGGAATCTGCATCCCGTTCAATTAAGCTGATGTTCACCTGAAATTGTTGGGGCCTCCAATTTTATTTGAACATTAGCCGTGTGGTGAATTTATCACTCCGTGCCATTTTGGAAAGTCAGAAATTCGCTAAACTTAGAACAGATTGCTGAATGAAGCACAATTCCAAATTATCTATTCCTGAGGATGTCAACTGGGAGGAAAATTCAGGCTTCAGATATAATTTTTGAACTTGGTAAGCTAAGGTGAACAGGTAAAATAGTTTAGCAAGGAGCATATAAAAAATTTAGCCTTATTTATTATTGCAGAAAACTTCTAAATACATACTAGTATCGGCTGACAAAGGCGTTAACATGAACCCTCTTTGAGAGCTTGTCAAACAACATTTTCATTACAGCATCTCCCCAGCTTCCTTAAAGAAGTGCCCCTACTAGCTAAATTCGGATGAACTTAACAAGAATTGTCCAGACATTGGTGAGAAAGCATTCATCTTTTTCATTTTTTCCACACAGACAAGAAACATGTGAGAAGGATTACGTCTAGCTGGGTGACGACATCAGAGCTGACCTTGTACATAAACATTTAACCAGGCATAGGTAGGGAAGAAGTATCATTTAATGCACCATGTAAAGCTCACAGGTTGATCCAAGAAGGCTACTTCATACAATATGAAAATAGCTAATTTGTTAGGAGCAACCGATACATCGTGTTTGTATAGAATTAAAAATCCACTGATACGTTTTTTTGTGGCAACTACTTGAATAAAATCTTTTAATAGGCTTGTGCCTCCAAACAGGGCACCAAAATTTTGGTTATTTGCTTTACAAATTTGTCCATATATAAGGTAAAAAATGAAAAGTTGGAGTAAAAGTCATCAATAAAACTGTTTGTTCAAGACTTTCAGTCTAATCTAACCGTGGTTCACTATTAGTCAACTGTGTTTCACAAACCCAATAATCAGTCTTCCTTATGCTGGGTTCTCCTGGTAATAATGCATTTTATGGTGGATCTTGAGTATACAAATTCATTATCATGGTATTCAAATGTTAACGATAGACAATTTTGTTGATTTCCGAAAAAAACTGTTCTTGAAGGAACGATATTCATGGTATCACTTTTGCACACACGCGTCACCGGAAACCCAACTGTTTATCGTTAGCGTTTAATTCTGTTCACTGTATGAAAACCTTGCAAGCATAGCAGTTTATTCTACCTTGTATGTCTCATGGCAGTGCTCCGGAAAAATTAAGAGGTGCTTGTGGTGCTACTGACGATCTAATCACCTTCTTACTCGTTCGGTTGCTTGCACCTACGTTTAAACAGGCTTCTCCTTGAAGGTTTTTATACCAGAGATGGCGTGATCATATATATCTCAAAGATGAAGAGCTGTCCACTTAGATTAATCACCCACTGCAATAGTGCATCTTACTGAGAAAGAGGAGACATATGATATTTTCCGGGTTTTTATGCCATGCTTGCCCAAAGCAATCTGGAAAACTTCAATAACTACATTTTTCGTGGGGTTGAGATGCGAGAGAAACCTAATAAAGTTTCCACCCAGAATGGCTGGCAGAATCTTTACTGATAACATCAGGTGTAAAACTTCATGTTATCCTGAAAACGCTGATCAAATATCGTCTCTTTGAACATCCACTGCTCAAAATACGAAGCGGCTTTATAAAACACCACAGAGCCATATCTTAGAAGGTGGGCGGATGTGCTTTTAATTATCATACGGAATAATGAAGCTCTCAAATTGTTGGCATTGGCCAACTGATTCTCGGAAAGAACGCCAGTTAGTGCTGCTCAAACTAAGCTTGAAGCCCAATTCTTAATACAGACTTAAGCACTGAATTACTCAACTGTTTGCAAGTGCTCCGCGCCCCGTTGTCTCACAAAAATGTTCAGTACGTGAGGTGTGCAAAATCAGAGAAGGTTGACGAGGTTACCAATGCGACTACACCTTGCTTGATATCGACAAACCACCGAACAATCCAATGAATCGCAAAGTATGATTGTTTGAATGCCAAAAATCGATCCATAACCGGCCAAACGATTTCAACTGCAACTGCTGAAGTGATCGCCTTTTGGCTACAACAACGGACAAGTTGTTACGAGAAACGTCGTCGGATTTATCGGAGTTGCATAAATACCGGGCGTAGGGTGCTCCTACTGCGGAAGTGTAAGAGTAATGCTAAGCTCCACCGAATGGCTTAATTTAGTGAATCCATCGATCGATAATAATGTAGTTTCGCTTTCTGCTCTCCGTTGATTTTCTTACCATCCATGTGTATACGTGACCACAGGGACAACATGGGAAGTGAAAGAATACAGCACATGTATTTCGAACTAAGACAAGTGCTATTAACCCAGCCGCACAACTAAGTTATCTAAATTTAGGCCCTTAACTTTTGCAAACAAAATCTACGTCAACATCTGTTCTCAGCCTCAACATTACCAGTAAATGAGTTCTCTAAGCTAATCATTAAACGCATTTGAAGCAACGCAAAACTCACCTTCCAAAAACGCCCAAATGCAATCTGCTGCATAAATTTCCACCATAATTCTGCACGCATGAGAACAGAATCAGTTCACAAGATGGACTAAGTCGATACAGTCGTACAGACGGGATGTCCGCAATGGGTGTCTAACCTGTTTCCCTCAGGTACACAGCTGCAGCGTTGTGTATCATGTGCTCATTGTTCGCACGCCAATCGGCGGTGATTTGAGCAGACAGGCATTCAACCAATCATACGCCCAGATTTCCCATTTACAGATCTAGTCACAATTATCAGTCATGATATAACAATCGGTTAGGAACCTGGGCAGCCAGGATGGAAGAAAAAGTTAGGTGCACACAATGCTTTGGGCACACAGTAATACGTTCATGTGGATCTTTGTTAGCCGAATCATAAACCAAAATATAGGAGCGTTGTGCCCACAAATAAAAACAAATGGCATCCAGTAATCACGGGAAACTCGGGTTGCTCATCAAAATACCTATAAAGAGATAGGAACACAACTCGTTAGGACGCTCATCGTGGATACTAAAACAAATTTAAAACACCGGAACAGTTTTTCTCAGTAAACGACTACAGACACTTTCCATGGAAACATTAAACATAAGCATCAAGAGTAACATCCATATAAAGAGCACAAAGTCACTTCGCCACCATCAATGAAGACCACTACCGAAAGGAACCATTTCATGTTTGATGTACTGAAAGATTGTTCGACTACAACGTTCGTTCTGAAAACGCCGCCCTCTAAGATATCATCTATTGTGTAGCCGCTCGGGTGGAACTGTGGTATGTCCTCAAGCGGAAGAAGTGTTCCCGTTTGGAGAATTCATTTTGAGATGTTGCAGAAAAATATATCAGGCGATATAAAATTCATAAGGAAAATATGATTATGTAAACGGCTGTTTCCGGCACCTTCTTAGATGTACATTGTCGAGAATCCGTCTTCTTGATAACAACGGGAATAAAGGGCTGCAGCAACCAGCAAGTGTTGAACATTTTTCGTACTAATTTCTTTATTCAAACTTCCATTGCTTTCTGATAACTATTATGTGAAGGCCCTTTTCCGCCACTTCATCAAAGTGCGAGCTTTATAAGTGGCAAGTGAGTGAAAACATCTTCTAAATGATCATCATCAAGGGACTTAAGCTACCATCAATCGGCCATAAACAGTTACCGACTGTTCACAGGAATGTACGCATCCATACAACCCGTATCCATGGGGATATTGTGGCAGAAATAAGTCTGATGCGGTAAACATGAACAATGACGTCGAAGCAACAAGAGAAATGGATAGGTTGAAAACTATTCTGAAGACTTTATTGGTTATACTTCTGTTTGCTAGGACAGAAAAGACTGCCACCTGGAAGATCCAGGCTCGACCCTCAGTCAGTGTGACATTTCGACTTGGTGGCCGGGTCTGTCGTAATTATATGCGCAGGATATTGTAAATGTGCCACCCTGAGATCTTAATGAGCTTCCCTGATGGAAAATGTGTTGGAGAAACATTTGGGGGTCAAGAAATACGCTAAAACTCCTTATTTATTCATGACTTATTGGTTTACCTGGTCGCTGCCCTTCGCTTTATTTATTTATTTATTTGTTTATTAAGCACGCCCTACCAACGGTGACTGAGTTACAAAGATGGGGAATAAAATTAAAAGATGTGCGGATCGTGACCTTACAGTGCTGGACAGTTTAAGTAAACACCACAGCTTCGTCGTTCAGGCACCCATGGGAAAGAAAACGATCGTCTTCAATTAGCTAATTAGCCTGTTTGTGCATTCCTACCCCATCACTAGCCCGAATATCTAGATTACATACATCGATGACCTTGGCTTGTCTCCCCATGGGTGCAGTTACAGTTGTGGTTTCTTTACTGGAGGCGTCGAAAATGCATGAAAGTACTATAAGGAGGCCTGGAAGGATGCGCTTGTCAACACCAAAGTATGTATATCGCCAAAGTATACACAGGACTGGGGACTCATACGCTTTCGAGCTGGACTCTATAGATCTTAACTTAGGGTTGGTTAGTTAATTAGTAAGATGTTCAGTATTCAGAATATATCTTGGTAGACTCGTCTTCCATCGTCTTCGGTATGAGCAACCGAAGTACCATCCGAAGTACAAACCATTACCAAACCATTACTACAAGAACTTGAAAAATTGCATGAATAAATGATAATTCGGAAAAAAACAAACCTGAGTTAACGAAATACACTCACTTGCAAACAAATTTGGTTTTGCAAAAGACTCACTTGGAACCCAGCTGAATCTCTCGTTTGTGATGTTTCCAGGCAACTGGATGTGCTGCACCAGGCTGCCTCATGTTTCAGTTGGCACGATATTCGAGATATCGCGATACATGTATATTCGTAATACACTACTACATGAGGCGGCCTGGTACAGCACATTCAGTTGCCTGGAAACATCACAAACGAGAGATTCAGCTGGGTCCCAAGTGAGTCTCTCGCAAAACCAAATTTGTTTGCAAATGAGTGTATTTCGCTAATTTCGGGCAATTTGGTTTCAAGTAGAACATAAGGTTGACGGAAACTCGGGGACTGCGCCTACATGATGAGCCGCAAGAAGGACGAAACCGGTCGTGGGCTGTCGAAGGATTTTCAGAAACCTGAGTTAACTCCAAACAACAGGTTTACTACAGATGCCGCTAATCATTTCAAAACGAGTGGAATGTAGTAGCTGTGGAGAAATGCACCAGTAGTTTTCGGAACTTTAAGGAAGTTTGGAGTGCTTCAACCCTTCTATACAATTATCTACCTTTAGTGATACGAACGTTGGGCATACGAATTGTGTAGATTATATTTAAAACAGAAGTGCGTCACATACTTGAAGAAGCTTCATAAAGAAGGACGTTTTAGATGGACTTTTTTATTTGCCAATCTTGTTCCCTTTTGAGTGCTTCGATCAAGCAAACTCTAATGAGGACAAGAAAACAGTATCCTACTCAAGCCACATAAGAAATGCTTCAGGTCGAAACAGGTGTTGCTGTACATTTGGCTGAATAGCGGTAACCTTGCCTGATGTTGGACCAGTTGAACTACAACATTAATCATGCCATAATTCAAAATAGATTTTAGTGAAATAAGGCAAAGTTTGATTATAACATCATTTTTAAGTCACGGGCTGTGTTATTCCCAAGTAGACTGTTGATGCACGCAGTCATCTATATCTTTCTACATAATAGGACTAGCGACGCCAGATAATTTACAGGGGTTCACCTCATGGCACATTTTGGTTACCGGGTAACCAACAAACAACACAAGCTGAAAGTTCAGTGGGTCAATTGTCCAACAAATATAAAAGTTAAATTTTTACACACAGTTGGTGCCCGGTGACAGTTGCACCGTCCTGAATTCCATGAAGTTGATCCCTTCTGTACGATGGAGGTACTTCATTTTAGAATTACAATTCCAGTGGACAAATATGATATAATACTGATTTTTCCTCAAACAGATCTCTTCAGGACAACTGCATCACATCAGGAATATATGGCGAGATTATGAGAAATCAATCTACCGAAAAAGTCCCACTCATTTTTCAGTCGAATGGTGTAAGCAAACACCCAGTACCAGTTGAAGTAAATGGCACAATTGACGGTTGGTATGAAATGTTTATTCAAGAAGGACCATCGTGGAAACAATTCTATTTATGTTTGTGCACGCACATGCGTCACCCACTGGGGCATTTTTGATTGGACCAGCAAACATCTCAGCATATGGTTCATTTTACTGCGACGCAAATTAAACCTGTCTACTCTGTACAACAAGCATTCATGCGCGATATGCAGCTGTCACAGGCTGTCACAGCTGGATAAAAGGCAACAAAACGAAAAAATTTTAAATGATTTCCGTGTAAGTTACCACACGATTATGCACTATTTTGGCACAGATACACCGCTTTTTGAGCTCTTATCAATATCGAGCTACTGCAGGTTTTGAAGTCACCTCTGTTGTAGTCATCTCCATAGCACCTAATTAGGTATCTGAGAAGGTGGATATGGGAAATCTACGCCAGTGTGCGTAGAGCCAATCCCTAGACAAAAAAGACGTTAGATTTTCCGGCATGTAATATGAACACTCGGCCATCCACTCGCACGAAGTAGCTTTACTTAAGATGCAGACTTTATAAGATATTATCAAATAGGCAGCTATGGCTGGCCCGGTGCTCTATTATTGGAGTTACGCTGGCTCTTCTTTCGGCCGATTTGAATAGTCAGACACGGCTAGCGTTTTCAGTGTTAACTACAATGACGTTGTTAAACTGCTTAGGAACTTCATGACTGCAGTCGTTTTCTCTTGGAAGTGAGTAGTGATCACTTCAGCTGGGTTCCGGGTGAGTCTCCCGTCAAAACCAAATTGGTATTCAAATGAGTATATTTCGCTAACTTCGTTCAGTTTGGCTTCAAGCAGAACATAAGTTTCGTAGCCCTACTGAAGAAATGAACGGTCAGCCGTCTTCGAATTAGGTGATGCCCACGGGAAGATACTAGAAATTTCGAATGAAGGACAACCGGAGACCTTCATAGTTTAAAACAAATAAAAAATTATTTTGACGTAATTTGAGTTTCACAACGGTGCACGAATAATTCTGAGATGTGGAAATCATCTGCGAGCGTGTAACGACACATTTTACGTACACTGTGCAACAATCCGGCAAACGGATAGTATGAAATTGCCGTTTTCTAGAGAACATCTTTTTGTTCTTACGGACATAGGATAACTTATTCCTGCTTGCTCCGAGGACTTCGATAACTTGTACAGAATGTCCGGAGATCACTGGGTAATAAAACTATAACTACCCCTCTGAAGATATTACTTCAGGATGGAAAGTTCACCTGAAGAGACCACATTTGCTCCATTTCCTAAAGTCGCCATAGGGTATACCGCCCCATTATTATATTATATGTTCAATCGGAAGGAGCTGCCACCGAATAGCATGGAATGAATTTGATCTGTGCCAATTAATCCAGAAGCACAGTACAGCCGTTCAATACTTATTGGGTGTGCATATTCGGAACGTGTAGAAATGACAAAAGCTGTAACTTCTAGCCAATATGGACACGCGCCATCTGGTTACAAGTGGATGGACCACCTTCCTTCATTGAAGTGCCATCCTAAGTTTGTCGGCCCCTCAATAGAGAACATCCCGAATCTCACAATTATTGGTGATTCACGCACCACTGGTGACTAAAAGCAGGGACAGAAAAACTTAACAGATTCCGATATAGCTTGGTATGCTTTTCAGAATGAAAACTTTGTGTAAAAGTTTCCTCTGAGAAATAGAGCCGGTAGGTAGCCTGAGTGCACCAGATGGTATGGATTTGACAACTGCTTTGCCGTTACCTGAGGAGGAACGTCTACATGGACACCAAATATTAACTGATCAAGGGAATCTGCTTGAAATCTCAGAAATAGGCATGGTATCCGAGCGAATTACAAAAACTAAATGAAATTTTCCAGAATTTTTTTTAAAATGTAGATGCGTGTAACCAGGAGTCTGTGCGAGTACCGGAGGACATATCGTATCTATGAGGCTGAGATCAGTAGACGGCAGCCGCTGATGAAACGAGGATAGACGGCATACACTGAAGAACCACGGGGAATGTAGGATCTGTACATTCGGTATGATATAAACCCTGCTTTTTTCAAAGAAATTGCTGGGTCATAAATGTCAGAGTTTTGCTCAGAATTCAGTTTTTCACTGACTACCTCCCAGGTAGTCTGTCCAATCAGTTGGTCTCTCTGTCATCTCTTTCATGATGAATATCTAATTATTTCCTCAACAGAGCTTTGAAACAAGACCCAAAAGCGAGTAACATTGCTAACAGCATATGTCACTGTTGATTTGTGAAGATCTAAATTTCAATGGCTAACCACATGAAACCAAGTGGCTTAACGCCCCTTTAATACCCACGACTTAATCCCTGTTATTTTAGTTATTAACCTTTAGATTAGTTTCCCGTGGCAAGCTCATGTATGTTAAAGGATGATTCACTTTTTGTACTTTCTCTATAAATAACAAACAAACAAGCTTGGTATGGATTATTAATAATGTCTGTTCAAGAGATATGGGCGAAAATGTTGGTCAACGCCCTGTATTATCATGCTGCATAAGTAATTAAGTGCCAGTCACGTCTGAAAATCCCTGTAACTTCGCTAGCATTTGGATAACTCGGTCGACTCTGGAACACTAAAATTTAATTATAGTCACATCCAAACGTTCCTATTTATAAAATTGGTTGGTTGAAGCAAACTTGCAACTATGAGTCGGTAAAAGCTCGCGCATTTCTGAATGAAAAGCATTGGTATCCTGGCTCTTGAAAGGTCATCGTTGGAGTTACATTTTGAGGGCCTATTTAGATGCTGGTATTAAACTAAGACACTGACCACAGTGAAGTCAGATTTTTCGAAAATAATCCTTCTGTAGAAAAACAGCACATTCCTTCACTGAAACAAGCACTAATTCATATATATAGTCGACAAACATCATTTACTCCAAAATAGGTCACCGATAAACGTACAAATTAAAATGCTTGAATGCTCAGGTGAAAGTAGCCCTGATTTTTACAACGATTGTGGATGTTTAGGATACTTCTATGTCGCGGTTACGGGTTCTATCCTATTAGTAAAGCATTTGAAAAGCCTTGGCGGATTGTTAAAGCTGTCCCATTCTTGCTGAGAATCGATAGCAGTTTGTATCTCATAAACCTCAAAGAATGATCTGGACTCTTGCTTTTGGGATAGAAATGAAAAATTACTGATTTGCCTGATCAAAGCGTCGTTCGAACCGTCCTTTTTCTCCCGTGAACTGTTAACGGACACAAGTTTCTAGCTCAGGGAGCTCCGCAGTAGCGTAAATCCATGCCCCGGTCTGGAACTAAATCCTGGTATTAGAAAACAAAGTCGGAGTTATGGACATTACTCGGCGAGCACCTAAATCTGTTGTTTTCCGGCAGAGTATCGACTAATCAAATCAAATATCATTCGTCATCTCAACCTGCCTTCAAAGAAAACGAAGACACCCGTAAACCAAATGGGGTTCGTTCGCAGTGGTAGTGGTTCAGTGTCCAAGGTGACGTCCTGGCTCGTCACTGTTTATTTTTGAGAAGAATGATCACAGATATAAAAGGTCAATGCCAGCGGTGGACGTGGAAGGATGTACAGGAGTGCATTAGGTAAATTAAGTGAAATTTTTTATTCGAAGACGTGCAAGTGTAAAGTCCCGCAAGTGAGGACGATGGTGAATAATCTTCAACGCGCAATATGCGTTAGCTCAGTCGAGACTCATACATCAGGCACAAGTTGTCCGTCATGCGGGTCAAGTATGAAATTTAACGGCAAGAAACAACGGCATGTAACGCCCACAAAAGTGTCGCAAGCATTTTGACGGAAAAAGTGTTGAATAAGCACAAGTCACTGATTAGGTGGCCCCAGTCCAACAACAGCCTTGGCGGATTGAGGAATGCAGATCCCTCGATATGAAATGATAATCGGTTGGTGAACCGAAAAAACAATAACACAATCGATGGCACGTAGGACTGAGAGGAGTGCAAGGGAACAATCATCCGCACATCGAGCATCATGTACGATCCAGCAGGACTGTAGAATGTGCACTAAACTCTCCGGCTGACCACAGTTCCAAAGACAAAAGGTCGTTTGGTCACCATGACCACGCCGGACGATTCTGGAGCTCGTCTCAAGCAGGCTGCACTGAAGCTGAACACCGCGGATAAGTATCGGAGGAAACACAAGTTCTGGCAACACGGGCCATTGATTCAAGAGAGTCGAGGCGACCAACTCTCGCAAGCCGCGACCGTCAAAGTTGTAGTGCAGACTATCTTCCAAGCAGCCACCAGCTCTTCCTTGGTGATCACATCTGAAAACCGAGATCCCGAACAACCTTACCACATGCAGGACCATTGACCACATTGTGTAGTACTCGGCACGGTGAACGATTGCTTGAGTTGTGTGCTGACCGCAGGCGGTTTATATGCAGTACCAACTTTCGAAATAGCCGAATTTGTCTGGCCACATGTTATCCTCCAACAGTAGGCCAGATACGAACTCAAATTGATCACATTGCCAGCAGTTACAGATAGCGCGAATCAGTAACTGATTGCCCCTCGTTTTGGAACATATTTGGGGATTCTGATTACACTCTCGTCCGGAATCGCTTCTCCCTTCTTTTTTCAGGGCCACGAAAGGTGCGGACAAATCGCTTGGCAACTGAGAGACTGGCAGATCCGGATATCCTACCAGTTTACCGTAGTTGTCTCCTGGAGTCGCTTCCAACCGGTTCACTATCAGATGTGAATTCATACTGGGACGAGGTAGCCACCTCTTTGCACGGTGCTGGGAGTTTTGCTTGTGGCAAGGTGCTACCAGACCCACTCAAGCACTAGATATCAGACTGAACAATGGCACTACCTAAGTCTCGAAGAAATAGCCCAGCCATTCCCGAACATAACTTGACGCGACGAATTGTCAGTCATCAACTGAAAGTGAACCGGCCGTGAAGTCTGGTGGACACAGAAAGACAAGGAAATGGAAGAGGACAGAAGGCCGGGAATGCTCGAAGATTATTTCAGTTGATCTGTGCGAACGGTCCTCGGAAAACATCTGGGAGCGAAACAGTCAAGGACTGGACTGGAGTGGAGTGGCCATCTTTACTAAGGAAAAACGCTTCGACCGTTGGGCCGAATACTTCGAACAACAGTTATCGTGGTCATCAGCTGCCACTCATCTGGAGCCCACAGTTGACCTAGAACTATGGACGGTGAATTTGTAACCCCATACGGTTTCGGAGGTCCATGACTACATATGTGCTCTCAGTTGCCACCGAGCTCCTAGTCCAGATGTCCTCCCAACCGCATTGTTCAAAGATGTGGGTGAAATACTCAGTCAGCGCTTGTCTATCTGTTTGCCTGCATTTGAGAAAGGAAACCGTCCCAGACAATTGGGGAGAGTCGGTGAGTCGGGGCTCGTAGTGGGCGTGGTACCACAGGGGGATCAGCTTGACCCCGGTTATAACGAGACTGTTGCCGTCACTTGTGCTTCGTCGCCCTGTGGTGGCTCGTAAAACACTGACTCGAGAGCAACAGGCGAGATTCCAGACAGGTATGGGTTGCGTTGACCAAATCTTCACACTCCAACACCACACATACAAACGACCCACAATTTTAGCAGTCCTGGATTTCCAAGGCGCATTTTACTCGACTGACTGGCCTGCTCTCCTTGACACTGCTTGCCCATCAAGTAATGCCCCAAAATTCTGTAAACATAGTATGTTCTTTGTATTCTCAGACTTTCAGACGTTTGAGAGTATACGGAGAGCTTTCCAAAAGCTTCCGTACACAAAGCGGAGTCAGTCAGGGATGCCAGCTGTCTCCATTCCTAATTAATTTCGTGAGCAATGAGATAATGAATTGAACGCCAGCAGGTCTTCAAAACCCCGGTGTTCCAATAGTCTCTGACGAAAACCTTGTCGATCTGGAATATACAGACGACATCCTTCTCGTCTTAGAAGAGGAGGAGAAGGTGCAGGTATTTTTGGATGAGGTAACCAAAGTCATCCCGTCCTTTGGCATGTACTTTACACCCACAAAGTGCAAGGTCATGCTCGTGGACATGCAGTCACTAAACAAGCCACTTGCAATCCAGGGAAAGACACTCGAAATTGTGGAGCATGTTATGTTTTTGGAAGTCGTACTAGTTCCGATTTTAGTGTGAAAAATGAGTTCAATGCACGAATCTGCAAAGCTCGGAACACGCTTGCCAATTTGAGACACCTATGGCGTCAAAGCGGTATATTCTTGAACCTCAAGGGACGTGTGTATCAGGCTGCAGTACGGGCTGTGTTGTTGTATGGCTGTGAGACTTGACCTGTTCGAGCAGCGGAATCGAGAAGTCTTCAGGTCTTGAACAACCGTTGCCTCAGAACCATATCTCGTGTGGGCTGTTGTTGGCGAATTCGTAACGAGACAATTGGAGGGCGAGTGTTCGGTTGGGCAACGGGTACTTCCATTGAAGAATGTATCCAGCACCAGAAGCTGCGTTGGTTAGGCCATGTATTGCGTATGCCGAACCATCGTTTACCGAACAGAGTGCTGTTTCCCGTGCCCAATTCAGAGTGGCAGAAGCAAGAGGTAGCCAACCCTTTACCTGACAGCAGGATGTGAAAGAGATTACGAAAAATTTGGGTGATGTCGGTGCTACTCGCTTTTCAGGATGGGGAATGCGTGATCCTCACTACGCCTGGTTGGAGATACTGCAAGATATGGTTGATAATCGATGTCAATGGCGTTCTTGTTGTCAGTTGTATCCGGATTGCCTGAATAAGTGTCTGGAGGTGTGGGCACTCCGGAATGACGGTGGTAAGTTAGCACTAAGTACCTTCCCCATCAAATTTTATTCTTTTTTCTTCCATTATAAGGCTTTCAAATAAATCATGGTTGTAGGACAGCGAAGCATCGGTTAAGAACACTGATATCATGATGTTGATGATGATGATGTTGATGATCATGATGATGGGTACTCAGCAACGCGCTCTCATCTCAGGCTTGGGATACCACGTCTCCCATGTTTACCGGCGTAGATGTAGCTGATTGAGGTGACGAGCTTGTTACCACCACTGCACCAGCGCACGATGCAGTAGAATTATCAGTTCTGAACAGGCAGTATTGTTCACGATTGGGCGGTGTGATTGCTTTGCCCGACTCCTGTCTATCAGTTGCTAACAATGACGGTCAAAGAAAACTCCTGATTCTTTTAGGCGAAGAGGTGACCAACGTCAAAAACATTAATAGCGTAATTGATTTCTGCTAGTACAACATTTCAGCCGGCTGGAAATGGGATCCACTGGGTAAGGATTCTCAGAAAACAGCATATTATGCACACTGTCGTCCTATACCATACCTATCTAGTTTGAGCGTTATTATTTCTTGGTGCGATCGTTGTGCCCACCCACACCAAAGCAGGAGGGGGAGTGAAGTACATCGTTCAAGCGAGCGCAAAGTTGAACAAAATTCATCAATACTCCATGCGGACCTTACGCACTAAGACCAGATGCACACCAATAAATTGTCGATGATAACAACAACAGTAACAGCAGCAGGATCAAACAAGATTTCGGTCAATCTAAATGCAAACCAATATGCTCAGCTCCGTAACACACACTATTATTACCCACGCAGACGATATGAGATAGAAAAAAGTTCGACTAGCCAATCTCGATCATAGCCAGCCTTCAGTCGACTAACACTGCCACCCGACTGGGAAGCCCTGATAGGCGGGTCATCCGATCGGCACAACCCGGGCAGTTATTGGACCATTCTCTGGGACATGAAGCGAAACGGTCACATCTCTCAAGCATTAAGCCATTCACTTGTTCATACAATGATTTAGGTGCTTCCAGAATGCGCTGGCGAATTAACAGTAGCACACTGGCATTGCATGTCCGGTGAGCGGGGTCAAAATCACGATACTACCGACGATATGTACTGATGATGGACGCTGATACGACCGAAACTTGATCGTAGTTCTCCATCTTTGGTGTGGACTCACCAAAATGATCACATCAGGTTAGAAGAACTCTTTGAAAGTATAAGATGTGAACTTGAATTCTCCTATCTTCGGTTTAGGTTGGATAGGTTCGATGAAGCCATTATAAACATTCGAACTAGAAGAAAGAAAGATATGGTGAAACAGCAAGGAGCAGACTGAGGAACCTGTAACAAGATTTCACATATTCATGCCCAACCTAACATGAGGTTGGACTATTTTGCCTGACATGCTGCTTCACTCACTTGGTAAATCTAACACAGCTTCTAAATCAGGTCCGTATTCTTTATCATTTTAATATTGGCCATGCCATTAGGTGGACGCTTTTGACGTGGTAGCTTGTTGCTTTCTGACAAGGATTAGTCTTACTCGTTATTTTAACCAAGGGTTCTTGTCATTATGACTTTTCTGTAATAATAATTCTGCTGTTCATGAAATCACCATGGAGAAAGTCGAGTTGTACGAACCTTCATCCTGGGTCCGCACTTACCCCCCAAAATGATATTGACGGATTGCAGACGGTCGACTGAATTCTACGTTGACGCCTTTGCCACATGCGGCCACACGGTGTATCTCATGCCGATGAGTCTGACATTGCTATCATGTTTGTCTTTGTCGTCAGCTACAAACCACATAGCTGTGGTATTGAGGTCCTCGCTGTTGCTTTGTTTCCATCTGATTTGAAAAGACTATTCATCTTGTATGCCATCTCAGCAACATGGGATACGACTGACAAAGTGGGTGGCTTCGTTAAAGCCTGAGTGGTATGAGGACTATGCTCTTGCACCCATCTTACTCAGAAACGGAGGAAGAGCAGAAGGCAAGAGCTTCGTTCTAGTAAGTGCTTTCGAGCAGAATCAAACGATTTGTAAAGGTCATAGGAATGACTTGAAAAATACAGTTTGATTTAACGTAACCAATCCTAGGGTTGGGACTGAGAGCTTTAAAAACTCTCATTAGAAATTGTAAAACGGGCCAATTATGAATTTGGACGAACTTTCGTATGACTCTGCATTGTAAGAGAAAAAGACCGTAGAACGTCTAAAATCCTTTTGCCCTCAAACGGTACCGTTCAAAATGAGACCACCAACACCAAAGATCAAGTTGTACAAGAGGTCACTTGATTCCTATTTAATTCAACCTGATGACTCAACTGACCGATTTAAGTTACCGACTGTTTGGGCTTACAATATAATTCACGTCAGGAGTGGTCAAACTGAATTTAAGGATTTATCATCATCCTTGAACTCGAGATAGCCCAGTGGCCGAAATGTCCGTTATTCGAACCCAGACCCGACATCTTGACTTCTGCTTTCTAGGCTGGCCAACAAGGCCGTATCTCGCGATTCCATTGAGTGGCATGGTAGCTGTACATAGAATGTGTGTTAAGGCTGAACGAGTATTTCATGGTAACTGGTTGACTGGACAAATACTAGGACCCCGAATGCTCTACAAGAGGCTCGTCCGTTGATTGAGATACGCCGTAGATGTGCCTGTAGATGAAGTATGGGCTCTGTTAAAAACGATATATAAAGTTCTTGTTCGGAACAAACATCTGAAAATCGAGTGGGATATATAAAATGGGCTTCTGTGATGTACTGTCCCCGATATCATTTGCCATAGACATGAAGATTCTGTGTCACGCAGTTAAAATCATTAATTTTGTGAAAAAGTGATTTCTATATTGTGATTGTTT
Source organism: Opisthorchis felineus (assembly GCA_004794785.1). Lineage (NCBI taxonomy): Eukaryota > Metazoa > Platyhelminthes > Trematoda > Opisthorchiida > Opisthorchiidae > Opisthorchis > Opisthorchis felineus. Next base: position 508,195 of record SJOL01004995.1, on the reverse strand, counting down.
AGTGAATGGATTCAAATCACCAGTGTTCCTGTGGTACACAAGACCTCGATGATGCTCAGAGGAAAGTAACTTTTGGAAATGGTGAAGCGCTCAAGATTTTTTGTCGAATTACTAGGTGAACTAGAAGGTTGTGTAAGTTCGACATAGCCTGACACGTGAAAGTGATATTATGTTTTCATCCAGTTAATTTGCAAATGAGTGAAAAATCCAGTATTCAAATAGAACGCAAGGTTGACAAAAACTCGTGGATTGCGACTGTTTGATAAGGCTCAAGAAGGGCGAAAGCAAACATGGATCGTCGATGAGTTTTCAGTAACCCAAGGAATCGTTTGTTCCATTTATGAAGCTGTATTAAATGCTAGTAGTATTTCAAGTCGCTTCTCACTTACTTCTCAGGAGGAGTATTTTTTTAATCATATGGTAGATCTATTTCCGGAGAGGCTGCCGTTTGCCTGATACACGGTGCCAAACGGGTTGTAGTCTTGTGAGTCCGTGTTTCTCCGAGACAGCCGTCTCAGTGACCCATTAAATAACTTTTTTATTTGCTGGTCGCAATCAGCTAGATTTGCGAGAGAACTAGTGATTCCTTTTGTTTCGCTATTCAGACAAGTCGAGTAATGTTTTTTTTTCAGGCGTCTGAGTTAACTTTCTTTATGCTCAACATATTGCGCTGCGTGGCAAAGAAAGAATGAGTAGTGCACTCGCGCGTCGACTACTGAAAAATGCTTTTCTGTAGTGGGGAAGGTTCTATCCAGGGCTCACTATACCCCGTTGTGTAACCAGTGCGTTGGTGTGTTTCCTCCGGATGAGGGGCTTGGATATAACTATTTCCTTTCTGTGGTGTTTATCTTTTGGTGCAGTGAGTGTTGATTCAGGAATTTTGTAATAATTTTTTGTAAATATCCGTTCTGATACAGTAAATTTGCTACGGTTATTAGCTATTATTCACTCGCGTGTTCGAAACAGATTTCCCTTGTCCTGTTTTCAGAGCAGAAAAAAAAGTCCTTTTTGCTGTGAAGACACAAGGCAGCTAAAACCATTACAGGTCTAGCCTACATTGGCTTTCTTTGTCCGGTTATCCTGCCACGTGAATAAGATAAAATAAAAAAGGGAGTGATTCGGTTTTTGATAATTCAAAAGCAAGCTTGATCAATGGGTGAGGACGGTTGGGACAGTACCGTCGGTCCTGTTTCAGACTAGCTCACCAGACCATTTGCAATATCGTCTACGTACACGCAACTATCATATTATCTAGTCATATGATGTTTTTAACCAATTAATCTCAAGATTCCCCGTAAAAGGCCCTGTCACCCAAGGATTAGTCCAAATGTACGTCAAAGAGACAATCATAGATATACCCGTAGATCTTAAACTGTACCATTAAAAAGGAATACACCGTTGTCATGGTAGGAATGTTGGTAGCTGTAGCACCCTTTCGGTGCCCAATTGCCATGCAACTAGAACAAAGCACGAGGGCTGGGATAATGCCAGGCCTAGACAGGGGAAGTCGAGGGGCAGACGTCGGGTCCGAACCACGGACCTTCAGGTAAGTAAATTCGCGCTCTAACCACTGAGCCATCTAGCCTCTATTAATTACGGATACTTAATAACACGGTGACTAGGGTCGAGCAGTGTTATGCTACTCAAAAAGGAGAGTGACGACAACATTACCTTGGTTTTCACTTGTACAGAAAGTGTAAACTG
>SJOL01004995.1:494536-505387 GCA_004794785.1 Opisthorchis felineus | reverse complement strand
GAGTAGTGCACTCGCGCGTCGACTACTGAAAAATGCTTTTCTGTAGTGGGGAAGGTTCTATCCAGGGCTCACTATACCCCGTTGTGTAACCAGTGCGTTGGTGTGTTTCCTCCGGATGAGGGGCTTGGATATAACTATTTCCTTTCTGTGGTGTTTATCTTTTGGTGCAGTGAGTGTTGATTCAGGAATTTTGTAATAATTTTTTGTAAATATCCGTTCTGATACAGTAAATTTGCTACGGTTATTAGCTATTATTCACTCGCGTGTTCGAAACAGATTTCCCTTGTCCTGTTTTCAGAGCAGAAAAAAAAGTCCTTTTTGCTGTGAAGACACAAGGCAGCTGAAACCATTACAGGTCTAGCCTACGTTGGCTTTCTTTGTCCGGTTATCCTGCCACGTGAATAAGATAAAATAAAAAAGGGAGTGATTCGGTTTTTGATAATTCAAAAGCAAGCTTGATCAATGGGTGAGGACGGTTGGGACAGTACCGTCGGTCCTGTTTCAGACTAGCTCACCAGACCATTTGCAATATCGTCTACGTACACGCAACTATCATATTATCTAGTCATATGATGTTTTTAACCAATTAATCTCAAGATTCCCCGTAAAAGGCCCTGTCACCCAAGGATTAGTCCAAATGTACGTCAAAGGGACACTCATAGATATACCCGTAGATCTTAATCTGTACCATTAAAAAGGAATACACCGTTGTCATGGTAGGAATGTTGGTAGCTGTAGCACCCTTTCGGTGCCCAATTGCCATGCAACTAGAACAAAGCACGAGGGCTGGGATACTGCCAGGCCTAGACAGGGGAAGTCGAGGGGCAGACGTCGGGTCCGAACCACGGACCTTCAGGTAAGTAAATTCGCGCTCTAACCACTGAGCCATCTAGCCTCTATTAATTACGGATACTTAATAACACGGTGACTAGGGTCGAGCAGTGTTATGCTACTCAAAAAGGAGAGTGACGACAACATTACCTTGGTTTTCACTTGTGCAGAAAGTGTAAACTGTGGTTGTTTTGGCTATATTGTAACAAAGACCTAGCGAATACTGCGCGATTGCTTAACATGGTCTCAAGTGGTGATTTTATAGGAAATTTACATAGGCTGCCCGTATTCAAGTAGGTTTGGTTAAGAATGGCTGGATTTCGCAAAAGACACTCATTTGCACATCAATTTAGTTTTAAAGGAAGACCCAGCCGAATTCCGGCTACATCTCTCGTTTATGGTACTCTTCGATTGAATGTGATGCACAAAGTGCGCGTCACGTTTCAGTCAATACGATATTCGAGCTATCGCAATATATTTTCCTGAAGGAGCACTACTCATAAGGTTGCTGAAAAATCGTCGACTGCACACGACCTGTTTCGCCCTTCTTGGTGCTCATCAGGTAGGTGTTCTCGCCGAGGTTCCGTTAGCGTTTTGTTCAACTTAAACCCAGATTGTAAAGGAAAATCCCGAATTCCGTACCAGCTGTGCAGAACATTTAGTCAGAAATAAACACCATAAACGAGAGGTTCAGCTGGGATTAGGTGGAATTTCCCGTTAAGACGAAATTAATGTGCAAACGAGATTATTTTACTAATTGCATTAAAATTTGGGTTGGAGTAGCACATAGGTCAGACGAGGATTCGGGACTGCACCTACCCGATGTGTCTCAAGAAAGGCGAAATTGCTGGTTTACTGTAGAATGTTTCTCAGTAATCTTATCAGCAGTGCTCAAGAAAATCGGATTATTTATTGCTCGGCAACGTTACGATTTTGAAACAAAAGCCTAGTCATACCAACTGAATGAGTTACCTGGTTGACCGTGTTCAAATGCAGACGGGGAACCAGTAGGCGAGATGTCTTACAACTAGCCAAATTAATTAGTAGTAATCGTTCGAAAGCAGCTTTTGTTTGATGACTAAGACTTGCGACAAATGGATTAGTCTGAACCAGGATTTTGAAAGCCTGCAAATCCGGCCTAAGGCATCTTAATGAAATATTCCTCTCTGGTGTCTTTTACAGGTCTAGTTGATCTGTGTCTTATGGAGTGCATGTACAAATGAACTGAAGCCTGGGGCGATCAAGTGGATTTTACTCCAGTTGTGTTTTTGTAATTTACACCCGGATTATTCAACTGATAACCGCGTTTCACAGTGTGTCGAACCGGCTGGTCTAAAACACATCATCCTATTCTAGGCTCTATTTTGTTCACACTTGGATGCCTGGCGATTTTCACCGCCTCGGCCATCAGTCTGTTTGATGTAAACCCCTACCCCGTCTCAAAATTTCCAAATTTTCCAGATTTGCTCTGCGCATAGTGTCTAGTGCATGCCCTATCTATTGCCGGATCTTTATCTATCACCTGATACTCATCATCGTTTCCTTGTAGTCTGTTTATGCACCACTTGCGCTAAATGATTATGGCTTACGAACTTCATGCAGCCGTTACACTTTATTTTGTATACACAGTGCCTAGTCCTATCAACCGGGGGGCGATCCTTCCATTGCACAAATACTAAGCGTGAACATTTTCTGTTTTGCAGTGTTATTCCAACGTCATCCGATTTCAAAAACCCTCTAACAACTTCAAACGTCCGTGTTTTGTATGGGTGACTGTTGTTTTGGTCCACTCCTTGTTGTTCTTTGTGATGAAGCATATACCAGTCTCAGCTGCCTTCTAAGTACTTCCACTGGATATACGTTTTCTTTTTTGCTTCAATTTGTGCCCTTGTCCGGTCAACCTCCTATGTGCACAGCGCTTTCAATCGACAATGGCCGTACTATAGCAGCAGCTACTGCCTTTGGATGTGCTGACGAGTACATTAAGACCACAGGCCGATCTGAGACAGCAACATTCCTTGTGTGTCATGCAGCCTAGGAAGGCAAGTTTATCCAAGCTCAGCTTAACGTCAGGATACAAATTTTTAGGATGGTTATAAAATTCGTCCATAGGAACGTATGATCTACGCAAACCTAACAAACGAGCAAAACATTTTTGACTAGCAGTTACGACTGAATAAGTCGGCTAGTTGTAGGGTGCTTCACTGATTATTTCTCTATCTGCCTTAAAACTCCGTCAAACTGGTTAGCTAATCACTTGGTCCGACGACATTTTTGTGTCAAAAGCGAAATGTTGCCCAGCAGTAAATCTACTGGTTGCTAGCCAAACCACCGTGGAAGTTAGACTTCCTTATTTGATTGATTCATTTTATCCGCTAGGGATATACCGCGAGTTAATCTGCTTCAATCTGGGCATTCACTAAAGGTTATGCAGGCTACATTTTCTTGCTAAATGCCAGTTTTAAATGGTTTGTCCAGCCAACATTTCCTCTGACTACTCCGTCGGTCTACCAGATGAAAACTCAGCGTACTTGGCTTGGACAAACAGCTGGACGAAGTACGACGAATCCGTGTCATTAGTTTAACTCGTTTTTCATGAGCTGTCCTATATCTGACATAATGGTAGGAACATTCTACTTTATCATTGTATTTTTGAACATCATTAAAACCCCTTATATCGTATTATCCGATACTCACTTTTATTGCCCTTGAAAATCTGTACCGCGTCGCTGGTGTTTATGATCAAATTGCTGATCTACCAATGAGCAAATCTCGCTTAATGTCAGATTTTATCCGTCTCCGCCAGAGGGCCTCACTTAAATGAATCTTCATTGGTTGTGCGGTGGCTTAGTATCACTGTTAGCCTTTCCACGAAAGATCGTGCATGCGAGAATAAAGCAAACAGAAAATCTCAGAAGATCTATTGCGATTCATCGCTCTCCCCAAACGACTCCCTTATAGGGGTATTCACTTACCCCTACGTCCCAATTCGGTCCGCCTTGACTGTGTACCGGTCTTTTTTTTTCGGAGCAAAGCGTATTAGACCACTTATCTCTCAAACGGCTGTCTATTCCTCGCGCTGTCTGATTCACCGGGAGAGACCAGAATCGAGTATATAACTGTTGTTTAATTACTTGAACTGTCAAGCCTTGAGGTACGAGTTTCACCTAGCGCTGCGGATATCCATCCCCTAGGACAGAAGTGAAACCTGAGCTAATGACCTCTTGTAAATATGTTCGTTCGTGTCAGATTGTTTCCCATTGATTCACTTTACACAACGCACTGTGCAGTATGTCGCATGTGAGGGTTAAGAACTACTGCAACGTTGACAACCCAACACATTTTTGTCTCCAAGCAAGTTTCGCAGTTGTAAGCAGATAAACATATATTTGGTCAACCATAAATCTTGTGTAATCTCACTTTATATATTTTATTGGAGCTAGCTCTCTTGGCGGGAGTAATCGGTTCAGTTCGTCCCAAGGACTATATGTTGTTTACGGGGCAACAAGCGCATATTTCGTCCCAATCTTCATGTCTGAAGTTAAAAACCTCACTGGTGTCTGATATGATCGTAACAAGTTGTTTCAGCCAATTTGCAGGGCAGCAGCGCCAGTCCTTGCAGAAATTTACCAGAAAGCTATTTTTCGTTTTTCGTTTTGTGGAAAGCACGTCTCAAACACCGCTTACAGCGTTGTAGAATACATGCTAAGCGGTGCGGTGTCCTCAAAACTTAATGGTCAAACACTTCAGGCTGTTAAAAATCTTGTGCACGTAAAGAGAAGCACCCACATCCATAAAGTACGACGGGTAGATAACAGCGTTTTAAACTGAAACTTTGTTTCAAGACAGATTTCTTCATTGAGCGAAAAAGCATTATCCATTATCCATTTTCCTTTTTGTAAATACAGGTTCGATAAATGATTACCTCATGCACAGAATTATGGGCAAGTGCATTTTGTGAAAAATGTTCCAGGCAGGATATTTCGAGTGTTCCGCAAACAATGTAGGCCGTGCGACACCATACCCTTCCCCAAGGATTGCTGAGCAAATGCCATCCGGCAAGCGTTCTGATATACCGAAACATGTGACCACTGAGAGTGCTTCTGATCGAAACTAATGCCGAATTAATCCGGCCAAATCGCTCACTGTGGTAAGTCGACTGCCACCAGATTACACGAAGACTTTCCGACAAATTGCACTTACAGCAAAACAATCATTTGCAGATTTACAACGACAATCGACTCTTTGACATTAGAAGCAATATGTGAAAGCGGTTTCCCTGTCATTATCCACCAGTCCTCCAGGTTAGTCTCTCTGAATCTGAGCCACAGGTGGCTCTTCAAGTTTTGGAAGGATTTCACTGACTGCCGTTGACGATTAGCTGTACTGCAATCACCTCTCCCTTTGAACCCCTCCCTTCACCACTCCCTCCCTTCACCCCTCCCCTTAAACCCACCCAACTGCGCACTGATGATGTCTCCTCGTATGGTGACGAAACGTTTGCAAGCCAATTGCCAAGCTCGGCGAACAGATCAACAGCCACCTGATCAACAACCAATAAACCCCTATATCATTTGTACACGTATTTGTCTGTCGAGACAATATTGAATTCACACGACTGCAAACTGTTAGTTCCATTTTCTTAAAGCGCTAAACATCTATCTGATGAAAGCGATGAAGCAAAAGTGGGTAAGATCGATATACGTCACTAATTACTTGGTTATTTGCCAGTTATCTCTCTAGCCCGGTAGGATTTTGGTCACCGAATCAAAAACATGTTGAAAACCGGATTCCACATGGTACATCGTAATATTCTTTCCCGACCAAATGCTGCCACCTGGACTCGATGGTTTGGCTTTAGTTTCGGAATGGTCCGGGGAGCTCCATTGGCTGAAATTACGCTTCACAAGCAACAACTATTTAAACAGAGCCAAAGGAGAGCAGCCATACTAACGAGAGTCATTACGAATAACCCTAATACGGGCCCATCCGGAGATAAAGTCGTACTGTCTTCTGCAAGGGCAGCGCAAAGTTAATAAAGTATTTCACCTGTGTGACCAGTAGGTATATATTTATGGAAGCAGTGGTGCTGCCCTCCACCGAAGAAAGACGGATTAGGAAATGTCGCCCTAAGCACCACAATCTTTGATCGACGAATAGTGGATCGTGACAGCCGGCGAATCATCCGTCACCGTAGAACTACATTTAAAGCCCAACAAGAACACGACGCGCCTCTGAATGCTGTGCGCAGTGCCATTAGAATAAAAGCGCCTTTACCGTACTTACTATGCTGACAGAACATGCCAGTACTCCCACAAACCAGCTGGCTAGACCACTGAGTCGGAGAGTCAAGAATCCGTCCCCCAGGAAAACCCTAATAATTAATGCTTTATCAGTCAGATTTTTTGTCGAGGACTTAAGGTTAAATATTTCAAGCAAACCCTATTTCTCGGTCTTGACAACCAAGCAGTGTGATTCAACCTAGCAGCTCTTCATTCCACAGCCTCCGTCGCGAAAAGACTGGACCTTATGGTAGTGTGATGGTTTGTGAACCTTCATGACCCACTGGGCTATACCGAGGAGTGTGCATGTGACACTCACAGAGTCTCTCATACCAGCTTGGTCAATGGTTAGAGGTCTGATCAACACAGTCTCCTGGTCCACTAGATTGGGAGCTGGAACCTGTTGCAACTTGCTCTTTAAAATTCTAGGCTGCTCCGATGTTCACATGCCAACCCATTGCCCTAGCTGCTATTTCTACGGTTGGCTTGGCCACCACGGCCACAGACATTTTGAAATCATTCGTCATATCGCGTCACCCAGTTCATGTGGTAGCCTCTATCGCTAACACTCTGAAACAAGCTGGACAACAGACTGCACTTGCACGCATGCTGGACTCGTTTCCTATTGACTTATGCTGTCTGTCTGACGCGAGGATTCAGGACCCAAGTACAGCTGTTGAATTGAACCCCCATCGGTTTTCACTCTCCTTCGGTTGCACACCCCTGGTGATCCTGAAGCCGCTGTTGCTAGTTCCGCTGGGGTTGATATTTTTCCAAGCCACCGATCTGAAGAGTCTCTGGTTGATCGTTTTCCCCTTTGAAATTCCCCTCTGTGCTGTTCGTTTGGCAGCGTCTTTGAGTGCATCCTCCAAACGCATTAGTAATTGCTGTATCTACTTACGCCCCAAAAGAATGTTGCTCTGATAGAGTAAGATGCAATTTTTATGTTATCTTGCGCGCCTTGTTATTCCAACCTAAGAGCTCCGATATTGTTGTGGATTTCGTAGGTATCAGTGCTCACGTAGGTAGACTTAGCGCAATGCTAACTTCTGAAACAACCTAATCCGCTTGGCTAACTGGTGCCTTCCAGCATGCTGGTCAACCTCACACACAGAGAGACTACATATATGTGGCCTGCGTGAGTTAATGATTTTCGGTCGTTCTCGAAAACCTATGTGGATTCGGATCACGTGCTTGTTCACTGCTGCTTCCCGCTGCGCTTTTCAGGGGCGCGCAAGATGCGCATAACTCGTCTGGTCAATGAGAACTCTCGGACGGTGAAGTGAAGGGAGCCCACAAAAACCAATTAATAAAGTTCCTTTCGGACAATAGGTCTATCGATTTCGACTCATACTGAAAGGTACTGTCTACAAACCTGAAAGATGCCGGGCTCTCCGTTTGTGGAATGGCTCAACAGGTCGAATCAGCACAAATTAGATGAGATTTGAGCACTGGATATTTGGCAACACTCTGAAATGGTTGGGAGCTTGGACACGCATTCCTCCTGGTCGGAAGTACAATACTGCTCAACGAACTCTCGGACATCAGGTGACAAAAAGCATCTGTGTGGGCAGAAAAGTCTGGTGGATCCAGAAAGCTAGCCAACTGCGATTGCTCAGCCGGATTCCCAACTGGCAGAACAGCCCTGGATAGTGCGCTTGAAACCTCCAACGGCTTTGAAAAAAAACTGAATTCCTTTCGTCCGTGAAGCGTCACTGAGCTGCTGGTCCTGAAGAACTCCCACCCGATCTGTTCAAAGATGGAGGTGAAGTCCTCATTCAGTGTTTGTTCAATTTATTTGTCTCTATCTGAGAGCAAGAGACCGCCCCAACCACCAAAAAGTTTCATCGCAGCGAGTGTGGCAATCACAGAGCAGTTAGCTTGACCCATATTTTAACCAGAATCTTTGCACCTCTTATTTTACATCATCTTATGAAAGCTTATGAAGAGGGGACTCAAGAACAGCATGCAGGATTCCGGCCTGGAAGGTGCTGTGTGCACCACGTCTTCATATTCGGTCAGGTGCGCACAGGCGCCCTACAATCTCTGTGTTCCTTGACTTCAAAAGTGCGTTCAATTATTTTGACCGCTTGGTACTTTTCAACACGCCGGCCAAACAGGGTACTTTCTAGAAGCTGGTGAATATCTACTCTGATTGCATTCGCATAGCTGTGGACATGTGTGAGCTTATTGGGAGCTCTCCAAAGACTTTCCTGTAAGCGGTGGTGACTGACAGGCATGTCACCTCCTCCCTTTTTTTGTTTAATTCCATCATTGATGAGATGATTAGACGAATAATGGAAGGTTTGAAAACCCCGGTGTTCAGATCACTACGAGTGAGAAATTCGGCAACCTGGAATACATAGACGATATTGTTCTCATTTTTGAAGAAAAAAGCAGAAGGCGCAATTAACTCTATAAAAACTGACCAAGGTCATCCAGTCATTCGGCAGTCATGCTGCTGGATGCGAAATCTTCGAATGTGCCCCTAAGAATTCAAGGAGTGTCACTTGATGGTATGGAATACTACACATATCTTTGGAGCTGCATTATCTGTGACGATATGAAGGCGGGTGCTACTGATGAGGCATGCGAGTAGTATGTGGTTTTCTCGTAACTCCGCCTCGCGTCTAATAGAAGCTAAGCGGTTATTACGGAACCTGTGGAACTGCTTTGCAGCGTTCGTTTACAATCGCATGATAGTCAATGAAAATCCACGAGAGTTCAAGAAGACGAGTGAGGATGTTCAGTTTTTAAAACTAAGGTGCATTTGAGATGTTTACTTTCCTGTCCAATAGGTTGCAACCGTTTAGTTGGTGTTTGCTAGTGAACGACTTCGCGGAGAAGGGTTTTCATTATTACTATTTGGTGCCGTGACCAGGATACAGATGAGGATCCCGTGGCCGCAGCATTTTGAAGATGGGGATGTGCGGACCTTCCTGGAGGAGTTCAAGGAGGTTGGGGGGCGGCTGGACTGGAGACCGACCGGGGTGAGTTGGCGGCACTGAAGACCCTCCTCAGAGGCCGGGCGAAGGCGCTCCTGGATGCGGCTGGAAGAGGTCCTCGGGATATGGACTGGGATGCCGCGAAGAAGGCTCCTGCAGCGGAGTTCCACACACCGGCCGACCGCCAGGAGGCTATGAGGCTGTTCAAGACGGCCAGGATGGGACCTGGATGCGACACGACCGTGTTCTTCGCCAGCCTGCAGCAGCCGTTGGGTCGGGCTTTGCCGGGACTGGACGGAGTGTCGCGCCAGCAGTTGCTGTCTGACTAGTTCATCGAGGGTGTGTAGCCTGCGCTTGGTGCCCAGTTGCGGTTGGCGCGAGCAACCGGCCAGTTGATTGTGGAGGAGCCTGTGCATCTGGCACAGGAATTGGCCGAGGCGCCAATAGCCACGTTGCAGTTTGCAGGAGAAGAGGGATGATTCACCAGTGGAGGACCTGCAAACTAAAGTGGAACAACTAGCCGAACGGACGGAATCTTGGAGGCACGCTTGAACGAGCCGATGCTAAAAGTTTGGCATGCCTGGCCACTGGAAGAATCAATGTCGTCGTACCCGACCACCTGTAAATAGTAAAACTTTGGATTATTCCTATTTTAACGGGTGGGTTGCGATTAGTGCAGTGACACAGGCTACGATATAGGCCGTTATCGAGATAGACGGGAAGAGGGAGCTGTGTCTGATTGACGCAGGAGCAGGGCTATCATTGAGAAGGGAGAGGGCGACAAGGAATTGGAAACGTTCCAGAGTCACTTCGATAGGCTGAGTCTGAGTAAAGCTGGCATAATTTCCTGGAACGCCAACGATACCGATGCTGTGCTGCCCGTGATACCTCGCGTCTTGAGACGGAAGCTGTAAGCGGTGCCAACTGATGAAAGGGGATACGACAGGGGCAACCCATCCCATGGAACCCATTCCTGTCTCGAAAACCGGCGAGTTATGGTCCGTTGACGTCATGGGCTCCATTCCGGTGACAGCTAGTGGAAATCAGTATAGCGTAATAATGACAGAACACCTGTCGCGGTGTGTCGAGGCGGCAGCCATGCCAAATCAATGGGCGACGACAATCAGCGGAGTGGTAATGCATCACATCTTGGCCAACCACGGGGTGCCAAAACCTCACGGAACAGGGGCCTCTCTTTGAGAGCGAAGAGTTTAGGAGTTGCCTGCAAAACCTGGGCATCAGACTGCTAAAGGCGGCACCATAACACCCGCAAACAAATGGCCAAATCGAACGCAATAACCAGACGATCAAGGAGTGGCTGGCGGCCAGAGGAGTTGACTGGGAAGTGAGCCTGCTGATGGTGTTGCTAGCATATCATGCTTCCATACAGCCAACCACAAGCAAGTCCCCGTTCAGGCTGAAGTACGGCCGACATCCGCTCCTTCCAGTTGATCAGGAAATTGGGTTGCGGCCGGCAACACGATTGTCCCCGGAGGATCTAGGAACTGTAAGGAGGAACGCCCTTCTCCGCGAAGTCGTTCACTAGCAAACACCAACTAAACGGTTGCAACCTATTGGACAGGAAAGTAAACATCTCAAATGCACCTTAGTTTTAAAAACTGAACATCCTCACTCGTCTTCTTGAACTCTCGTGGATTTTCATTGACTATCATGCGATTGTAAACGAACGCTGCAAAGCAGTTCCACAGGTTCCGTAATAACAGCTTACCATCCATTAGACGCGAGGCGGAGTTACGAGAAAACCACATACTACTCGCATGCCTCATCAGTAG
>SJOL01004995.1:437597-489592 GCA_004794785.1 Opisthorchis felineus | reverse complement strand
AGTCGTTCATTAGCAAATACCAACTAAACGGTTGCAACCTATTGGACAGGAAAGTAAACATCTCAAATGCACCTTAGTTTTAAAAACTGAACATCCTCGCTCGTCTTCTTGAACTCTCGTGGATTTTCATTGACTATCATGCGATTGTAAACGAACGCTGCAAAGCAGTTCCACAGGTTCCGTAATAACAGCTTACCATCCATTAGACGCGAGGCGGAGTTACGAGAAAACCACATACTACTCGCATGCCTCATCAGTAGCATCCGCCTTTAGAACGGCAGTGTGACAGGCGAATTCAACGCAAGAATCTTAAATTCATCACCCTGTGGCGTCAAAAAGCTACATTACTTTGTCTCAAAGGACCCACTTATCAGACGGCGTTGTGGCCTCTGTTGTTGTAAGCTGCCAGAATCGGGCAGTTCGGGCGGAGGATATGAAACATCTTCGTGTCTTTTACCACCTCTGTCTCAAGGCTGTAGCTGGAGTCGGCTGGAACCAACGAATTTAGAATGAGGTCATCAGGAAACTGTTTTTGGTGAGGCAGTGAGTACTACCCTCAAAGAATGCATCCAGCATTGCATGCCATGTGTTGAGCATACTAAGTTGCCACCTACCGCGATAAGCTCAGGTTTTCGTGTCCATTTTGGAGTAGTAGGAACCTAGATGTGGACTGAAGTTGACACGGTAGAAGGGAGTGGAAGATGTTATGAAACGTCTGAGTGCTGTTGTTGCTTTTCGCCTTCCAGGATGGAGTCAAAATGCCCTTCCCTGTGCTCGGTTGGAGACACTGAACGATGTGGCGGCTAACCGGTGTGAGGTTCATGCTATCAATTTCTATCCAGATTGTTTGACTGGGTGCTGGAGGTGCAGGCATTTTGGGTATTTGTGGTAGGCTAGTTCCAGTTCCCCCTACTTTCCCCATTTATTTTTTTTCTTTCGATTATAGGGCTTTAATTGAAATAAACTGAGATGGTTTTATGGCAGTAAAGCTCCGGCACTGATGGTCATGGTGGTGATTCCCTGGCCTGCCCACACCACCACTTCACCCTTCAAGTAGTCCACCGCGCTCAACCCATCAGCTAGTCCCCTAACCATTGTTCCGACTCAAAACCTCCGCCTGGGGAAAACATAGGTCCATTGTAGATTCGGAGTCGACGGTTACTGCATTGATAATGGTAACAATTTTGTGTGTGTTTTTGACGCCGCTCGTTCCTGATCAGTACGAGCTTTCAGCACAAGCACCCACAAGCCGGGTTACTTAGAGGCCATCACACGCAAGACAGCAACAGACTCAGTTAGATCATGCGACCGTCAGCTGCCTATGGTGACTCTCAATCAAAGAGTGCTCTTCCATATGGGGTACGCAACTTGACTCTAGTCATATCTTGTGTGGGCTCGCTTATCAGTTCGTTTCTCTTCAGTGTTAAGCAGACCAAAGCGGAGAGACTCTGTCCATTACCCCCGACGGGTTTCAGTAGCTTAATAGTAGCTAGTTGATCTGGTTTGGAAGCCATCGGGAAGGCACAGTCTTTTGGATAGTTAAAATTTCTTGATGGATGAATGAGAGAAAGGAAGAAGCTATGCTTTTAAGAATCATTGTTCATTGACTGTGTTCACTGACTGAATCTTATGGAGATCAACAGAAAGGTCATACCATACAGGTCATACATACTAGAAAGGTCATACTATCAACTGGCCGACAATGACACTTTCAATTTCCTTCTCTCGAGCAGAGGCTGTTTTTGGCTCTGTTGAGCCAAACAAAACAAAATAGGCAAGAACAATTCCTACTGATGGAACGTCAGTCAGCTAGATGTGACATTTAGGTGGTCTTCGATTTCTGAATAGACCTTGACTACAGCGGTCTAAGCAATGGCTGAAGAGAAGCTGAATGGAATATGTATGTTGTTACAGCGGTCAACTGGTTACATATACCCGCAATGAGTCTCTTTTTCTGTGCGCTCTGCTTGCTGTATTGCTAAGCTGATTTATTAGTGAATATTATACCAGCCAAACCCTTGGATTCATTTTTCTTGACGAGCAACGTGTGTGGATAAAATGAAACCTCATGCTGACTGTTTTTGTTGGTTGGGTCACTCACAATAAGACCATAGTCGTCTTTGGTTCAGAACAACGCATCGCTGGTGAACGTTATTTAAAACCACGTGTGTTCGTTTGCATGGTAAACTCAATTACCCGCGCTCTAAAATAGAATATATTGAAGAACTTAACGAACGTTTAGATTTCTTTTTGTGCTAACAAGAGACTCAGCGGGATCACCCTTTCAGTGTTATGTATGGAGATGTGTGGGGATTCAGCTGGTCCTCTCGTTAGCGCCATTATGATGTAGGGAAAACTGTACTTCGTTAATCGTGTGCAATTTAATCCCAATGGAAGGCAAAAGGTTGATGAAAACTTGGGACTACACCTACTTGCCGGGCCACAAGAAAGCCTAAACCCATAAGGGCCATCCAAAAGCTATTCAGCAACTTTATGAGTAGTGGTGTTCTATCAGTCAATATATTGGAGTACTTCTGCACCCACTAGAGCGAATGGATAGAGTCTCGTAAAACTAGAAAATACAATGTCTTTAAGGGATCTGCTTCATTTCCATCCTGTCTTGTCGTGATTTCGGTTTGCAAAAACGAGGTAAAAAGAAGTAAACTGAATGTTTTAGAAACTTTCGGACTGCTCTGCAAAACAGGCTGAAACCTTTAACCCTTGTGGTCAACAATAACGGTCTAGCCAATTCTCAGAATTGTCATCGGAAATGAAATTAGTATCAAAGAGCCGAAAGATATGAAAGGGTAGATACGTACGAATGACTTTACTGTATCAATTCACTGGAAAGAAATGGCAGAAGATTCAGTTTAGCGATTAAAGCATTTTTGTCAAAGTTCATAAGAACGGTTCATGACGCCCTAATCCCAGTGACAAACACCTCATTGAAGCATTACTCTTGTGGATATAAAGCCATGAAATTAGGTAGGACTAACACTGTACAAGATTTGTTGCACCTAATATCCTATTGCGTATTTTACAGTGTTCAGTTTGTGCTGTAGTTTTGGTGTAAGACTCTGAATAGCCTATTGAATTGCGCTCCAAACATTGTAAGCAGGAGATAATACAAAGTTTAGATTTTTGAAAGCAAAGGTGGCTGAAGGTTGCAGCCTTAGCGGTCTGATCACCAGGTTTTTTCATCAGAATCATGTAACGATAGCTGTATTGACAGGATGTACCTTTCAACTATGTCAACCTCACATGTAATGGTGTACAATCGCGATGATAGTGTTCTCTACGTGTTTCAGAGCCTATAACTGTCTGAGGTTATCTAGCGTCGACGTCGAGTGATGGATGCTCTACACGTGCGCTCAGGCTGGAGCGCACGGTGATCTGATACTCTATCATGTCGAGGTTCCCGCGGCTGTGTTAAAACAAACAAGTATCCCAACCCACCAGTTCCCAAAGTTACTGTGCTCAACACTGCCGGATCTGGAGAGCTCAGCGATACTATTGAATAAAGTTCCAAGTTCTATACTATCAGCTTTAAAACGTTTACCCACAGCTAAGGATGCACAGGAGAGGTAAATTGGCGGGGAATTCGGGACCAAGGTGCTAGCGATGAGCTAGCCTACTGCCAACCGAACGGACGACGCTTGTGAAGCATAAATTTACGCGAATCAGGTTCAACTACCAACCCAAAGATTTAGTAGGACACGTAAACTCAACCGGATTCGTCATGTGAGGGTTACGCTGTATCGTCCTTTGCATTCAGTTTTTATTATTAAAATCAGAGTACCACCGTGGCGGTGCCCCAGCTGTTTGACGTGTACAGAAGCTCAGTTTTCAGAAAATATCACAGATTTAAGAACTTCCCGTGTTAATTCAAAAAAATACAGATATTTCACCCTCTATCAATGTTCTGATCTTTTCGACAAGATTTTGGAGTTCAGCGTGGCTGAAACGATTTTTCGCATTTCTCACATTTTGTGAAACCTTCGAATAGCCTCAACAGGTGACATAAACTTAGATAAAACGAAAGTCAAGAAACCTAGATGATCCAAGTTTTTCCCACCAGAAGAATACCTTTGTGTATTGTTTCGCTTCAGGGTGATGGATAAATATCGGTCGTCGTTCACGTTGAATTTCCCAATAAGTCTAGTTTCCTGGCACAGA
The DNA here is from genome assembly GCA_004794785.1 of Opisthorchis felineus. NCBI lineage: Eukaryota > Metazoa > Platyhelminthes > Trematoda > Opisthorchiida > Opisthorchiidae > Opisthorchis > Opisthorchis felineus. The sequence goes on along the minus strand of SJOL01004995.1, from coordinate 485,416 downwards.
ATTCTGTGTCCTATCAGAGGATGCTTTTAGTTTCCGTATCCGAAGTCCATCCCTGGGTACAGTTTAGGCCAAATGCTCCCATCTTTCCTCAGAAGAAGAACACAATTAATTTTTCCCTCTTGCGGGGGATACTTTTGAATATGACGTTTGAAATCAAAGTTAAGGCATTTAAGGGTGCAGCATGGACCCGATTTCGAAAATTCAAAGTGAATCTGCTAAGTGAATGGAATCGAATGTAAAATAATCAAGGTAAGTGGTTTGGCTAAATGTATATAATTTCTGTCTGTCCCTTTACTGTTAGCTATGTAGACCGTTTTGGATGGTTCTGCGAACGGGCTTGCCCTAGGTTGATTGGAATTGAATCAGATGTTGAGATCCCACTTGTTTAAAAACAAGATCCGGCAATAAGGCTATCAGAAAAACGGCCGTAGGGAACTATCTGCTTCATCTGATATTCTACTTGGAAAGGACCTAGGTGGTGCGATGGATAGGGCTGAAATTTACCTCAAAATCTAATTTACAATATTCTACAAATGGATGTGCTGCACAACGACCCCCTCATGAATCAGCTGGAACGAAATAAGCTTGACGGAGTCTCTGGAACTAGGCTTACCTGATAATCCCAAGAGCCGGCAGTGGACTGTCCAAAGTTTCCATCGATCTTGTGAAAAGTTTTGAGTTTTCTTGTCTTGCGACCAAGACAAAATGAGAAGTTTCACAAAGATATCATTTTTGGTGTCTAGATAGACTCAGTTTTGAAATCGAGTGTGAATGCAATCAAGGCGGATAGTCGTCAATAGTCGCAATGACCCAGTTGTATCCAGGATTACCTATCTCTTCGTTCCACTGAAAGTACAGGCTTATTCAATCAGCAACAGTCCGCTGGCCATGAACGTTGGCGCCTTCTCTGCAGTGAATGGGCCGTCGGATAAATGTGTTACGATTCTACGAATGCTATATTCTCTACAGTAATTGTAACAATACAATAGCCGTTTTAGTCCCCGTTTATCCCTACTCTCTGTTAAATCAAGCAACAGCATCAGTGACTCCTAACTATCGTTGTGCTCAGTTTACCTTGAGTGCTCTACTTTAGAACTTTCTAGGGTTGCATTCCTATAAACCATGTGTGACCATTTCTGAATTTGAGTAGAATGAACTTATAAGTAAAGCAATGTCCTTTGCCAGATCACTAGGCGTACGATTCGTCGCATACCTTCCCACATACACCTACAGGGCAAGCAACCTCTCATGCCTTCATACTCGCTTATATCAATGCACGAATTGAAGTAATAACTGACGCCTTAGGATGACCGTCACCTGTAGGCATCACCCGTCCAGTCGATTTAATTTGCTTGCGTCTTACTGTAGCCGTGATACCTTGGTTACACGGGTTACTCACGAGTAAAAATCTTCGGGCTTCGGCTTGTCTGTCATACCGAGGTCTATGCGGTGGTGTCGGACATAGGTACTCACCATCTACACGTTTAATTTCCAGGAGTGCGTCGGTGCGGTGCCGCATGGGCGACAGTAGAATTGCCTAGTCAATCTGCAGAAATTCTGTCGTCACTTCACGATATAGTTGCGGTTAGTTTAGAGCCTGAGTCATAAAGTCTACTGTGTCAATTATCTCAACCATGTGATTCTAAATGAGGGCCACCAGTCGGACATCATTTTGGGCTGGAAAACGGCTATGGTCTTGCTGGAAAAACGAGCATCGCCAAAAAGCGCCTACTGCTCTAAAACGTGGCAGAGAATACTTTCTGGTGATACCTGGTGTCTATTTTTATAGGATGTTCATCAGGCAATAAAGTCACTCAAAGCATTCTGTTGCATGTAAACTAGAGCGTAAAAATTGCTGTCTGAATTGAATTCTGATAGTCTCGTAGTCTACTAGAAGGCTGGCTGGGTAGAGAATCATAACGCCTCTGTAAAGTGGCGCACAACATGTGAGCAGTTGAAAACGTGAACAAGTGGGGCATGTTGAGGTCATCTTGGGAAGCGCATGGCACAAGTGGTGGGCAACAACGGATAAAAAGTTTTACATGATAGGTCCCCATGTCAACACGACTGTAAACAACGAAATCAGTCAGCTTAAGGCTGAGGAATCCGCAACATTCAGGTTATAGTTATACAGATAAAACAAACAAAATATATTCCTTCACTTTCTGCCCAAGACGACAAAGCACTCAAGCCATAACGGATGGATACCAGCTACAACAAACTTTGAGACAGGGCAGAGAGATTTTTCTTAGTCAGAGACAGATGAAAGAAAGTAAAGTGGAATTAAGTAACAGATTTACGTGAGTGAATGATAAGGGGTACCATGTTCTGTCTAATTGAGAGCTACTCACATTGCTGATCAGCCGCCCGTGCTCAGCCACTGGCCGGAAGTTTGCGGGTTAGAAACTCTCTGGATTTCGAGAGATGTGCACTGCTGATGACTACCAAAAAGGTTGAAACAGTTGTGTACAGTGTTTCTCGTATTTTCAGGATATAATAGATTAACTGACTAGATGAAATCTTTATTGAAGACAGATTTTGTTTGTTTGGTCCTGATTAAGTTTGAGTAGAACGTGACTAATCGCCGTTTAAAGAAACACAATTCCTGGAAGTATTTGGTAGAAACTGGGGAAAAGAACTAAACCGTAAGGTGTGAGATATCGTCCCTAGTACCTCTCCAAAAACCAAATGGTACAGTGATACAGTTTAGTATGCTCCGTTTGAGGTGACAGTACCGGCATCACTAAGAAAGAGATTCAGGTACGATGGTTCACAGGCAGAACAAGCAAAGTTAGCGAGATAAACGTATCTGTAGCCAGAAAAACAATCAGTTTGCTGGAAGATTCCTTGAGTACAAAAAGCAAAAAGGATGGGACGATTGTCGCATTTCCAAACAAGTCCGAGTTAGTTGAACAGGCAGTAGATTTGTGACGGCTGTCATCTATAAGTTGTGTTTGGCCGTTTATCGCGATTTCAGAATTGCAACTGAATCAGAATTCCCCCGACTGAGGTCTCGAATCAACAATCATAATACAAAATATCAAATGAGCTATCGTTCTTTTCTTCTCAGCTGGCGAGAAGACCTGCATGTAGGTAAGTTCAAACATTAGAAACTATACTCCGTTAAACGATCAACATAAAAATGTGTGGAAAAGTATAATGCACAGGATGTTCTAGACACAGAATCACACTTGCGCGCGTTAAAAAACGCCTTAGAAGTGAGAGATAATAGGTGCTTTATATCATCAATGACATAATGAACAACCAAACTACAAACCCTAACTTCTGGTTTTCAAGAATTTAAAACGTAGTTAAAGAGGTCCCTATTACGTTGCAGACTAGCAAGAAATAATCCGTGAATACGCTAAGACGTCACTCATTTATCTGCAAAAATATATCGTATGTAAAATATCTTTATTTCTTGATATAATTGGAACAGAAACGTTCTGGCGGAATTCACTAGTTGGACGTCAAAATTGTACAGTGAGAGGCCTCATTAGCTAAATATTGACCCGTCGTAATAATTTGCCACACTCGGAACGCAAAGATGTGACAAACGGAAATCCATAACCGTATTGATGAACGGGAATTCGCATTGCCACTGTTTTTCGCCTAATCTGATTAAAAGAATCCAAGCGTTACCTAATGGTGGAAAGGTCGTTGCACGAAGGCTGAATATCCTCCCTAATGAAACAGAGAACTTGTCGGGCTACCACAGCAAACTGACGTTCAGTCGGTTCCGACGGAGAAAAGTGAAAATCTCAGAAACCTCCCAGTGACGACGAATGGGTAGTCATTGAATTTTCCACTACTGATATGCTAAGTCATCATTTTATGATCATCAACCTGATGAATGACTCGGAGCATAAAACTATCTAACTCTCAACCAAGAGCGACAGAGAGATGGGGGTACACACTACCCCTTTTTCAGTTTATGTGTTCCATAGTGACATTCATAAACGGATATTTCACAGCAGATTAACCAAAGTGTAATTGCCGGTGTAAAATTCTGTCTTACTCAATGTAGATCATGCCAGCCAGGTGAAATAACCGTCACCGAGACTAGGCGAAATACACTCATCTGCAACCAAACTTGGTTTTGTGAGAGACTCACTTGAAACCCGGCTGAATCACTCGTTTGTGATGTTTCCAGGCAACTGAATGTGCTGTACCAGGCCGCCTCATTTTTCAGTTGCTACGATAGACGAGATATCGCGATACATGTATGGATGTAATGCACTACTCATAAGGTTGCTGAAAATTCTTCGACAGCCCACGACCGGTTTCGCCCTTCTTGGGGCGAAACCGGTCGTGGCTGTCGAAGAATTTTCACTGAGACTAGTTTATTTAGCACTGTTGATCAGGATCTAAAGCCAATGAATGGGCAGATGTTTCCCAGATACACTATAAATGGCAGACCTCTTGAAACAGGATCTGTCGATAAAATCTCTTTACAATAGACCAAATTTGGTCCCTCTCTCTATATGGTCACTCTAGAGTGCTGTTACATCTACACTGTTTGTCCAGAAGTTCTCGTGAAACTGGAAATACAGGCGAATATATAATCTGACACCACGTCGAAGACATTTCTTGTTACGCACTCGGACATTGCGGAAATGACCCACTGACATTAAAAGGCTTCTCGATTTTACGCTATTTCAGTGAAATACGACGGACAATGTAAACGTATCTTTTGCGATTGAGGAAAAAGTTGGTAGCTCATGTAGCGTAGAAGGTCGTTGGTTTGTTTGCCGAGCTCAGCAATCCGATTGCAAACTTTTCATCACCAATCGGGGTGGCATTGTCAGCGCTTTGTTAGGGAGCGAAGTGGAGCGTAGCGATGCGTCAGTGGTTGTGCGTTGAGTAGTGTTGTGTGTGTGTGTGTGTGTGTGGTAATATAAGTGCTGCTAGCAAATGCTGACCTTCGACCGCGATTATTTGTTCCGTCGGGCGCTTCCATTATCCCGTGTCTTGATCGATCGATGACCACGTGACCCTTGATCTTGGCCTCCCCTGCTCTTGTAGCTGGTCAGTGCTGGAGTGACCTCTATCCTTGGCCCCTATGAGTTCCAGCATGTGACCTTCATTGGTCTGACTCCAAGTGCTTCCTTGTTTCTTGGTTTGTTAATCCGATATTTGGCTCTCCTTGAATATTCCGGTTGAGATGTTGGTCCTTCGCACGTAGTGGTGCGTAAACTGGATCTAGTTCAATACATCGGTTGACCGAATCCGTCGGGGAGTACCATGCCTCCAGAAATTCACTTCCAAGTCTCATGTCTCCGTACGTCAAGATTTTCGCGTTTTTCAGATTGAATTTGTGACCTTCTTGCTCTTTCTGTATGGATATCAAGAAAAGGGGGCATGTCTTCTGACGGCCCCGTTGCGTTCCTTTATTCGTGTGCACAATTTCTTCCAGGTTTATCCAACGTAGATCTTGTTGCAGTTGATTTGATATATCACACTGTTCCGTTTCGTTTTGCCTTGGTTGTCCTTCGGTGTTGAGATCAGTCTCCGTAAAGTGGCATTTCGTTTGTGGTCTACGAGGATTCCTTTTCGAGCTAATTATCTGGCTGTAAGTTCAGATATATTCTTGATGTATGGAAGAACTGCCCGTCTGGTCGCTTGTTCTTGCTGCTGCAGTTGTTGAGGTATCTTACACTTCAAGATTCTTTTGATAAAATTCCTTGGATATTCGTTGTCCTGGAATACTCTGAATAGGTGTCTTTCTTCCATTTTCCATATTTCTGTGGTGCTGCAATGTGTCTCCGCTCTCTTGAACAGGGTTTGGACGCACATCTTGTGGTTCATTCAATGATTGCTGTTGTAGTTCAGTATTTGATCCGTACGTGCTTCCTTACGGCATATGCAAGTTTCAGGAGTCCCATTCAGCTTTCGTTTCACTAAAACGTCCAACGATTTGTAGTCACTATTCTTGGAAGATTTGTGATGGGAACCGCCCGTCGGAACAACTAATCGCGGTCGAAGGTCAGCTTTTGCTAGCAGCCCTTATATTACTACACACACACACACACATACACACACAACACTACTCAACGCACAACCACCAACCCATCACTACGTTCCACTACGCTCCCTAACAAAGCGCTGACGATGTCACCTCGATTGGTGATGAAACGTTTGCAATAGAATTGCCAAGCTCAGTGAACAAACCAACAACTGATCGTATCTTCCTTCAAACTTTTGAACATGTTATTGAAAGGACCCACTTCTCTGTTTGATTGCCACTGGTATACGGAGCATCGGCCATGATGCTTTGCAATATATAAGCAAAAATTATTGCTACGTCACACAATCTTCCATTGGAGTTTTTATCCGTTAAACTGAGTATATTAGTTGTAGTTATAGACAGCGTTTACGTTGATAAGATAAACGAAACTGAATATGGAGGTTGAGCAGGTAGAAAATATCGTCTATTTCGCGGACCTTCAGTGTCCGCAATATCCTTTTGCATATCGTAAATGCAACTCATGTCCCGCTCGCAATCTTGCTGCAGGTTCAAGGTTCTGGCATTTCTGGGGTTCATGTGAACTTCGTCGTATTACTTAACGCATAACTGCTTACAGACACTTCCATGATTGTCATTCGCAGAGCCAGATATAGCTGTTTTACAACGCTTCCAAACGATCCATCGCTAACAAACAGTTGTCCAAAGTACGAAAAAATACTTTTTTGGAAACGGAGAGTTGCTATTGTGCACGACAGATTTTCGACTAATCCTCTTCAGGAAATTTCTTACATATCGTATGAAAGAATTAGGATAATCAGTTTGGCATATCAAGAAAGGTGCAGCATGTCGCGGACGATTCCCATGAATACATATCTCATGCCGTCATCAGCCTTACATGAGAAATATACCGCATTCACGTCAATAGGTTTACAAATTTACGCGCTTTAAGTTGGGAGATTAATTATACAAAGTCTAATAATTCATTTTGCATAGGCTTGGCCTTAAAACCGTAATTGATTTGTACCGTTTGAAATCCCCGACGAGGTCCGGGATGTTGACACTTCCGACTGTCGGCTGGCTGTCATGTGGAATACAGTTGTGTGGCTAGGCAAACTTTACCCAGTGGTTGGTGGTCTGAAATGTAACAATTCTTTCGTTATCAAACGTGGTGCGCAGTTTGCATACTTTTACAACTTTCAGTACAAAAGCATTGACGGTGAAGCGTGTGACTTTATTTTTACAACTGCAGGAATCCATCCCTTTTGAACTTTGTGATGCGGGAGATGCACACAAATGATCGGGTGAGTGAGAAGAGTAGCAAAATCATTTATATGGTATTTCTATTTATCTCTTCGTAGAAACCATGCGTTTTTTGGTGTAAACTAGAGCAAAATAGTCTTCATTCTTTACAAAGAGTGCGCAGACTTTCCTACCATTTGGAGCAGGCGTTGTCTACTGCACTCAAGTAGACTGGTCTATTCTGAACAAATATTCCGTCAAGGTTATTATGTTTCACTCTCTTAATTCATGACCGCCAAACCTATTCATCCGACTTTGTGAATGTTTGTCCACTTTGTTGGGTTTTTACAACTATTCTATGAAGTTCAGTGCGCGCTTTAGCAGGCGATACCACCGCACCGACATGACGGATGCGTAAGAGGGATATTATCAGAATAGTCGGTGGCCTTCCGATGTAGAGTTAAATTTTTATTCAAATAATCTGAGGTAAAACTTCCCTGCTTCTTTAACCATGAATTTTGTGTACTATCCTCTCTACGTCCATCTGTTTCACTCATGACGGCACTTTGTAGAAAATCCGTGCTAAACCCAAAGTAAAACTAAAAATATTTTCAAGTCAAACAGTCTTAATTCCAATTTTCAACCACTAAGATGATTTCCAAAGCTCGCACAGTCTCCAGTCTTTTCTTCAACCAACTGCAAACTGGTTGCGCGCCAACACAGAAGTTTTTGCACGCGCTAATCCGGATCCGTCAATCAATCATAGAAACTCTCTCTATGGTGCCCCATTTGACGGACAGCGTCAATCAAACTGACTACTAGCTTTCATTGTCGGGCTAAACAGTGCTCATCTGATTCTATCATGATCTTGGAAGGCAGCTGCAAAGCGAAAAGAAATACGAATCTCTACCTGTACAACCGACAAATTCAGAAAGCACACACACATTTCCAGCATAGGGTAGTTTCATTTAGCTAAGACGTAATGACAACTGTGAAGTATGGTAACCAGACCAAAAGTATGATGTTAAGATTACTCCAATGTCTATGATTCTACGCGTTCGCTGAATGTGGGGGCATCTCGTTGGATCAATAGAATTTGTGCTGAATATTCACTGAGTTGAGGAAAACAATAGCAAACACTCGTGGGTCGCTTGTGATTTAGGTAGCTAGAAAACCCCTTGCGGAACACTTGTTGGTCAAATAGAATATCATATTGAAAGAAAGATGGCGTGAAACGAAAATAACCTCTATCCACCACCCAGTAGTAACAAAAGAAGAATAGTTATCAACAAATCATGTGAGATGAGGGCTACCGGATAGTCGTTATTTAATCACGCCGTCTAAGTACACCGATTGGCCGATTGCTAGGGTAGTCATATTTTCCCAATCAGGTAGTGTCATGAAATCTTGAAACCTTCCGAAAAGCCTTCGACTTGCTGAGCTGTTATTCATAATGGTTTTGAAAGTCTGCCTGCAATCTCGGCAGGTTAGTCCACAATGAAGCCGGAAAACGGTGTACTCGACATCACATTCTGGAGTGTACCTGACATGTAAAATGTGAGACAAGCGTGACGCCATTATTCAGTCAGCGCACACTCTTGAATCCTCACACCCATAAGATGAAAGTATTGACGCCCTTTCCAACCCTTTGAAAGACGGTCAAGTGACTGCCCTCTTTATATCAGCAAAATGACCTGGCCGTCAGAAACTTTTATCCGATAATACTGTAAACCCTCGGAGCACATGGCTTCCATAGACTCCCAAACGTTTGATGGTAGTTTTTTTCACGAGTTTGTGCCATTGACTCTGATAAGGTTTTCGTCAAGACAAGTCAGTCTATATACTTCGGACAGGTGATCATTTAGGCAGCTGGTACAACAAGTTTATAGCCTGAGTACAACTTTGTGTTTTGAGCCCTTCATATAAAGTCAGTTTATTTGTTGGCGGAAAATCCCTTAAGGACGAATGGTTTATCGAAAAAGTATTCGTAGTTATTCCGAAAAGTTCATGCTGCCAATTATTCCTGTTGTTGGCAGAGTGCTTTCATATCGGTAGCTTGGATGTATTCATTAGTTGTTGATCACATGGCTCTTGATTTGTTAGCCAAGTTTAGTAATTGGTTTGCAGACATTTTGTCACAATTCCCGGTGACATCATCAGTGCGGTTTCAGGTGGGTAGTGCTTGCGTTTACATAGTTTGCAAAGAGAAGCTTTGAGCTCTAAACTGATTGTCCATAATCATCTCACTTGGAATCTGATGGGTTTGTTCGTGATCAGTGTTGCATCGTGGTCCGCATTTCTAGCATTTGATTGGTGATGATATCCCTCCGAATGAGGACAATATGTCAGAAAGTTGATTGCTAAGTTCGACAAACAGTTCAACAGCCACTTGGTCAGCTACCAGTATTCTTGACTTCGAAGCAGTGCATTAGCGGATGATTCAGAAATATTTTACCAGGCAATATTGTTGGGAAAAAAGTCTTTCCTACGACCGTTCATCACTTATGCCTGGAAAGAACCGGTTCCGTCTAACTATTTGTGTCTACTGTATTTTCGCCAAGCAATGGCCAACAAAAGGTGACTGAATGCAAAATTCCTAATAAAATCTGTCGAATCCTTTTTTGATCAGGTGCGGATATGAGGGCCGCTTCTAACCAGGCAGTGTTCAAGAATAGCCAACTAAGCCATTACAGGGAATAAATATCTAAATGGGTTCTTATTTGTGATATCTTTTTTATTGATCACGACGCAAAATATTGATAGATTTGATCAGAGGTGTACGCAACTGTGTTGTTTTCACTTGGGTAAAAGATGGGTAAATGAACCGTAAGCGAATGTTTCCAAATTGCAAATTAATCAACGGTCCGGTGAACGTACTTATTGAGTTCAACATGTAATCTAGGTTTCCACCTTCATTCATTTTTCCAACTGGACGAACGATCTCTAATTCCAAAAGTTTGGGTGTACTTGTTCCCTTATTGTAGAAAAATGGTTTTAACGAAACTCTGCCGTTTATCGTCTGTAATGCGTTACTGCGAATCACAAACCTTACGTTCACTAATGTGCTAAGCTAATGCTGCCTGTTGACGTATAAGGTGTCCTGTTCACAACAAGCTTTGACGCATTAAAATTTAGTAGCAAGTAACTTGGAATGGTACAAACTGGCAAGAACAACGAATATATATATGTATATTCGCAGTTAAGCCTAGGTTCGGCGGTCCAATAGTTCCTTTTGGAAGTCGGGTTGCGTGTCACGCAGTTGGATTCCAATTGCCCCTCCTATCGATAATGGTCTGGACAGTACCAGCCGTGATTGGGTCAGATGTACTTGGCATATGGCATCTAAGATGTGTTCTTTGTCGAACACATGACTGGTTTCTGCCAGAGGTGTTCCAATTTCTATTAAGCCCGGCTTGTTACAAACACCACTCAGGGAAGCAGGATTGTATTCTCGTATTTTGTCGGGTAAATGCCTTATTGTACGACCAACGTACGGTGCTCGGCACGAGCGTAAGAATGAGTAAGCACAGAAGTGGACGGTAGAGCTTGACAATTCGTCCTTCATACGAAACCTGAAAGTAAAAGAGAGCGAGATAAAAAATGTTAGCATTTTTTCACACCTTCCATTACAGTTCAAGAAAGCGTCGACGAAACAAGATCATTGCCCAGCTCCCTTAACGGAAGAACAACAAACATTTCATAGTGTGTTAAGTTCTTCAGTAAGGCACTTGTTGCCTTTCCATTGATGGACCATTTAACTCTGACATAATGAAGTACGAGCACTGAAGGTTTCCGAATTGGAGAGCATGAGCTGACCAAAAGATAAACAAGAACAGAAAGCGTCAAATGTGCTGTGACAAATAGTAGGCTAACTGCAAACACTTGATCTCTAGTGTCGATTGTTTCGCTGCTGCTTCTGTCACTTCACCAGGTGTATTTTCGGCATAATGTAAATCTGGACACTGCATTCTTTCGACTATATGACAGCAATCGCTTGCGAAACAACCTCTGGGTTTCCCTCGCTGAACTCGTGATTTTTGGTGCGCACTGAATCGCTGTGTTGTAGACTGCATTCATGTTTGGACTCAGGAAAAGTACAAAAGTGGCGTGGTTCAGATGTTTAGGTTCTAAGTGGTTATTGAGCACAAGTTGCCTGTGTCCATCAAATAAGTTTTTACAGTGAAAGATCCACACAAGGTTCAGCAAATCTCCCGAGTGTGCGTAAACGTGAATCCTTTGGGTATTGCTTCGATTTTCTTCTGGCGAACCGTACATTTCTCAACTTAAACCATGCGGGCTTTCCACAAAAAGCGGAAGTGCAACGCGTGCCTGCCAAATGACTTTCAAAGCTCGGAAAAGACTAAGTCCGGGTAATTAATCATGGTAGTCTGAAGGGGAAAAGGAGGGTACGTGATTAACTTGCTTTCATTTCTGATATTATGCAGAAAGAGGATAACACCGAACACGCCAACAATGCGGGAGCCTCGCTATCGTTATTTATTAAGAGGATGTCCGCCAATATTTTCTTAGTAGACAACATGCTAAGAACGAAGTAGTAGTTTTATTCATGCACCGTCATCCCAATTTTCTTTGATAGGCCTGTGTAAGCTCCCAAGTTCTGTTCTGTTCCAAAGTAAACAGTTTGTTTTCTGAAATAATTTTTCCGGACCATTATCAAGTTAAAAGAACTCTTTCCGTATCGACCGATTAGGATTTTTTTATCTCGAAAATTACAGTGAAACAGCCACGCTATGCTAGGTCAAGCCTAATCTTATTCGGCATGCACTCTTGAACTCTTAACAGTCCAATCATGTATAACTGCGACAAGTGATAACAACCACCTTCCTATGTCGCACGCTGTGATTCAGAATCATACACTGTGTGTTCTATTTTACTGCTGGTGAGTGTAAAAATTCTCGGCTAGTTCTGTTTCATTGATACCACCGGCCCCATTGCAAATTTTATGCACCTAAGGCTGGTAAACTTTCTTGAAATTCCGTTACCTCCTTGATTTTTTACGTGTCTATTCGTCACTGTATCAATGTGCCAGTATAGTTGGAGTTTAGGCCCCAATTAGCCTAGTATAGACGTAATGCACTAGTTATAAGGTTGCTGAAAACTCTTCGACAGCCCACGACCGGTTTCGCCCTTCTTGGGGCTCATCAGGTAGGCGCATTCCCCGAGTTTCCGTCAAACTTATGTTCTACTTGAACCCAAAGTGCACAAAAATTCGACTAACACCCTCATCTGCATACTAATTTGGTCCACATGGTTTTCATCTGGAAGCTCTTCAACCGAATGTGCCGCACTAGGCCGTCTCATCTAGAATATCTTACCAAGTGAAACATGAGGCGGCCTCGTGCAGCACATTCAGTTGAAGAAAAACATCATAAACGAGAGATTTAGCTGGGTTCCGAGTGGGGCTTTCATGAGGACAAGTTTAGTATGCAGATGAATGTATCAGCTCAATGAACCCAATTTAGTTCCATTTGCTTGCCAAGCAATGATGGTTTCCGTTCTGATCTTTTTAGTAATCTTTTGAGCTCACTGGACGTTTTCACTGTACTGTTCATGTGGATACAGAAGTACGACTGTGGTAGCGGTCGTAATACGAGAATACGGAGGATATAGCAACCTGTGTTCTAACGTACCAGCAGGCTTCGAGATAAGCTCTACGAAAGCCAGTGGTCTTTTTGACAAAACGGAACTAAACTAGGTGAAAATTAATAAACAGAAAAATGTATATTTGCTGGGAGTGCTGATGAATGGGTGATTTGAAGAAACCCCTGGGTAACGGAAAGAAACGTTTTGCTATTTTGTGCAGAAGCATTCCACATGGTATTATACTTTTGGTAACGACTAGATTTGAAATCAAATTCAACCTGTAAACGATCCTTCTTTTTGTACCCAATGGCTACATCGGAGAGCAGATGACCATGTCAAAATTAGCTCCAATAAAACTGCCACCAGATCACAGTTGGCAGACGATGCTCAAAATTTACAGTTGGTAACACTGCTTGTTATCTACCATCTTCGGGAAGATTCTGCGTTGTTGGTAAGCTATAAATCCGCAACGGGGAGTGTTAATGAGTCCTGAGTTGTGCGTGTGCTACCAGTACCATTCCACAACGGGTGTTTCTATCTACGATTTAATGCACGTCTATTTGACTCAAAATTCGTTTTCATTCACGAAACAGCTTGAGTGGTTTATGCTTCATAACCATCCACTGCTCAGCAGTTTTGATCGTTTCCACAATTAATTGGATTGCAATTGGTCGTGCCTAGTTGACGTGCAATTTCCTGCCTCAAAACATCAAGCGTGGAAGCGAACGAGAATAATGCTAACATACCGTTTGTTATGTGGGTCGCCATCGCCGTATGGTTGCGTGTGTGTGAGATGGATAACATTGTGGAGGAAACGCAATGCGCATCAGGCAGAACGAAACAAGCGGAAGTGTGATACTATGCCTGCCAAACTATCCAACGCACGTAGACCGTCGCCATCTGATGATGATTATTCGCTAAACACGTTAAGTTGTGCCCTTAAATGGTGGAATTCAACGTCATAAATCCCGAGCGCCGTCTTTTGTTCCAGCCCTTTTCTTCCGTTCGAACCACCTTATTAAAAAATTAAGTGAAAAAAATTTGAATCCTCGGATTTAAGTGAGATTCAAGCTGCACTAACCCTCACTAGATGAATCTCATCAGTCGGAGGCGACTGTCAACGAACTCCTCTGAGGACAGAGACTACTCAGAACACAAAGGTCGATATAGTTTCAGCTTCTAAATGACGAAGTTACTACTCAGGGTACCACAATAATGAAAGCGCTCCATGTCATCACATCATACTTACTGGTTGACTCTCGGTTTAAATGCCGGATTTTTGCACGTGATGACAGAATAATGCGCCACAGCGGGATCTGTTCGATTGGGCAGGGTTGGACTCAGCTTGGCCACTTACATAACCTAGGCTATATGGATTGTACGGAGAGTTGTAGCTTATCAGTTGCATGTGGGATAGAAATTAGTGAAACCATAAAACAGAGTATTTTAAGGCACGATAACTCATTATGCATCAAAAAGCATCTAATTACAGTTGTTTACTTCGCTAGATTAAAATGACAAAGTCTGAAAATTATCTCATGCCATGTTTTTTTAGTTCGGCTAAGTGGCTCAGTAATTGGTTCTCCAAACGGCCACAGCTCATCACGGCGATTCGTTTTGCTGCAATCACAACCATTACTCAGTCTAGAAAAAGCACTGGGTATCTACTGAATGCAAGGCAAACTTCCCATTACACACGCAAAGATTGTTTAAACATCTGAATATAACAAGAAGTTGTAATTCGGTGCAGGAGGTGTCCAATGTGGTGCTCAGTGCTCCTCTACTTTTCAAGAAAAAAACAGCTTCGGTGAGATTAGCGAAGTACACTCATTTGCACACCAATCTGGTTTTCACGGGAGACTCAACTGGAACCCAACTGAGTCTCTCATTTATGACCTTATAACCCATCCCTCACTTTCGTCACCGATTTTTTGTTCTAGAGGTACACAAACAGTGATGTATGCGAATGGGAATGCGATAGACAGAACAGTTCGTGTACCTTTGGCTCGTTATATTCTGGTTGCATTACGATTTTCCTAACTGCGAAAATAAGTTAAAAGGATTTTACAGGCATGTTTAAATATGTATTTGCCTATGAATTACATAAAATTTGCTTAGAAAGCTCTATGGTCCTGCGCATCTCATCTCAACCTTAATTGGCTCAGTTTCTGTAGCACAAGATGCAGTTGCTGTTGTTGCTGTTTACGTTACTGCGTAGCAATCGGCGGCTACCTATGCCTCCTGCTACTCAGCCTATGGAGTTTCTGTATCGCAGTCCGTATTGAGACGAGTAATTCAGCAATATCCCATGAAAGTTGTGCCGTCCCAAGGCCTAACAATCGCACAAGCCTATCTTCGACTCATAAAGCTCAACTGCTGTCAATCCTACGGACAATAATTCCGCGACCTGAACAACATTTGCACACACGGCCACCGGCACCACGCACAAACTATTTTCACCTACGCTATCGGATAACCAGTGTTTCGGATTCTAAGTGCCGAATCGAATGATGGAGTTTGAGGATGACAAACCAGGAAATACCTTACCGCAGAAAAGTGTTCAAACCACCCTAAATAGGGTTGGCAGTGGAAGGACAAAAAGCTATTCGTTGTTCAAACTGGTTTCAAAAGGGACACGTCACTCGGTTGACAACACCGCTTGCGGTCACGAAGAATTGACTGATTTCAGATGGACGGAACTCAGCGTTGCGTTGTGCACCACCATTGAACGTGTCGACGGGCTCTGAACAACCATTAAAAGACCTAGGACATGTTATCCAACTTATTCAAAAAAAAACGTGCAAGACAAGACACGAAAACCATGGACAGTGATTTCTTTTCTAAATGAACTTTCTGAATTTGATATATTCACACGTTTATATGGATATTTGGTAACGAATCCTAAGTGGTCAAAATGATAGCATCTTCGGTGAACTTCAGAACTATGACTGATGCGACTATTCAGCATGGAGAACAATGACGTGACTGGATCGAACTTAGCACAAGCGCTGCTGAAAAGTTTAGCTGCCAGGTAAAGAGTGATCAGAAAATTAATAAATCAAAATACGGCGACCACAAGGAGATTTGTTTTCATTCTGGAGAAGGGAACCAATAGCGGATTTGTCGCCAGCAAGCCAATGCATGTCACAGAGAGTTTAAAGTAAAAGTAAGTATGAGACCGCACAAATTCGAAGTCCGAATTATTTCAGAAGTCTATGTTCTATTCCGAACTAATCGAGTAATAAATCGATATGCCAGTGGCTGAGGACCGAGACTAAGGCCGACAGTAGTGAGCTTAAATACATTGTGCACGCGAGCATCCGGACAGTGAATGCTGAAGCATAATTATTGAAAGAAACGAATGTAACATTTTGAGGTATCCGGTAAACCGAAACATGCGCAGTGGTACAGATGGGAGTTACAAAAAGACACAGGGCATGTTGAAGGGTAGTAACGCTTCCCCTAAATTCTAGAGCCGTAAAATTGAAACATTACACATTTAAAGGTTGGGAGAAGCATACCATTCTTCATTTTCTCACACTGTCTTTTTTATTGTCGTACAGTGCACGGCCTCCAGAAAACAGTTGTTCACCCACAATTTCGACTGCAACATTACTACGACCAAGTCTGAACATACTTCCACCTGCTTTAGGGACTGTTAAATTGTAGGAGCGTAGACCGGATATAAGGCTGATTGGATGCCGCATGAACGTGCACAACCAACCGCAATGTGATTGCTTGGAATTTTTGCCTATCCGACTACTTCGCTAGCATTGCTTCGTCACCAACCAGCCATGAACAGAATGACATCAAAGGTAGCAGTTTAGAACCAAGTATGATTTAGTCAAACGAATAGATAGCTACAATTTTGTTTGTGTCGGCTGCCGTCCACAGAATATTTGCCTGATGAGGCGGAAGAGTTGAAGTCACAGTTGTCGGTTGTTGGTGCTCTGGATGCCAAAGTGTGTGGTCTTGATGCCCTATTTCATCAGGATTGCCTGAATCTTTTGCTCACTGTTGGCATCGTGATATCATAAGGTCCAAGTGGATACTCTGAAACAGTCGGCAGTATTTTTTGTTAACAATAGCTGGGTAACATGGGTTTTTGAAATTTTGTACACCGGCAGTTGACAGTATGCCATGCAAGGTGGTCCGGAAAGTGCAGCTTGAAAATAGTCGCATTTTTGTGCACAGGCATCTCTGTCCTCGGAATTTTTTCACCCTTTCCTGGTTAGCCATATAACTTGGGAATGGAGTTCCCACCTGACAAATAAAAGACAGTCTAAATCACATGGTAGTCAATATACTGCAATGTATCAGCAAAATACTTGTTAAAGAAATGCGCAACGAACTAGCATATGCACCACGCATGTACAGCTCCTCTGAGATCTATATTCACACGTCATTACTGTGAACACAGAAGAATTCTTCTAAGGATCTGAGTGGTCGGTTGTTCACATTGTGATTCCTATCAGCCAGACATCCCCTGGGAAACACAAGACCAAAGAGGTGCTGTCATTGTGAGTGACTAGAAGCCATAAAGTTTTCATCCGAGCTCGTCTCCAGGCGGAATGAAATCTTCAGCCACATAACCTAGGTCACATTTAATTGCGGACTGTCGAAGCACACGCGAAAAAAATCCAGATTTTAGACTCTTTCTGTTTCGGTGCAACTTAGGGTATTCAGACCTTCGAAACATCACCCTATACTGTCCGGTCAGTTTCGTTTTAGTATTCACGCAATCCACACAAAATTACGCTGCGTGCTGACGAAGTACAGTGAGGTTACTTAAGTGATACAAACAATAACTGCAGTTTGACATGAGTTATACATCGTTAGTGAAGGCTGAGTTTGCGATGCTTCCGTTCCTGATTGTTATTCGTCAACGACCTTTGCTTCAGACTGAAGTACAGTGTCAGTTCATTTGAGTCAACTGAGAAATAATAATCATATTCTCGTTATCGTTCTCAGGTAGGGAAATCATTTGTGCCTTCAGGAATATTGGAATAGGTACAACATGCGTTACACTGAAAGTCGCTTTACTGTCTTTTCGTTTAGAAACCCTGAGTCGGTTTCCGGGTAAACCAAAGCTTTACTGAAAACTGGTGACGACAGTACGAAACGGGAGATGTTCACGCCAGTACATAACCATAACGCTAGTACATCGGTTACACAATTGTTACCCATTTGAATTTGTGTTAGCCATGCCCGGTAGGTGCACCGTGGTAGTCCGCATTTGGACCACATGAACAGGGAAAAGGATATGTAGATGACTAAAACACGCGTGAAATCACGAAAGGATGAAAATGGTGATTAGTGTTGACAAAAGTTTGCTACCAGCATAACATGGGAGCAAAAACAGTGAATTTTAAACGAATTCGCAATAGGTTATTGGTTTTTCCAAGTGACCGAATTCACACACGCTATCTAGCAAGCTGTGAGAATTTGTGAAAAGTTTGCCTTCGTAACTTGTTTGTGGGCGTACAGTCGAAATCTTTCCTCTAGATACAGTTTTCCATGATATTTTTCCGAGTCCATATTTGTCTAAGAAGCGCTATGTATGCGGATGACTAGACTGCTGAGTGGAACGACAAATCAACTAACTTGGACTCAACATCAATGTCACACACGCTGCTTACACCGTACTAGGCTTGCTTGAATTATATACGGTTAGCTGCGATCCGATACGAGTTTGACCATCACCAGTGGTTTGAGTACTACACGTCTCCGTAAAAATATCGTAACACAAGTGGTCTAAGGCTTACAGCCGGTTTACAAGCTACTCCTAGGGGTGAAGTTGTCAGTATAGCCGCAATGGACTCGCCACCTACTTTGAAGAGGGCAGGATGCAAACCGTCTGGGTCATGTACTTTTTTACGCCGAAGAAATGAGATTGCACGCTGGACTCCCGCCAAAGATGGCGGACTGGTATCCACGTACCACTCGGATTCATTTGGTCCTTCCTGAGAATGAGTTGATGGGGCCAGCTGAACCTTTCTTCAGAGTGAACAGCCAATCGTGAGAGACGACGTTTGTGTGAATGGATCGAGGTCTCATCCTTTTCTGAGGTAGTTTCACCAACACCCACCCTCCTCCGACCAGTTGATCGGATTAGCTGGAAAAGGATATGGTTGCTTCCCGTCGCAAAAACTCTCTGCATTTCTCGGGCATTTGCGATCCACCAGCGCTTTCTGCTAATCCATAGGCTCTTCGTTATTCGACGTTTGAGGGATCCGCGCGCGCTGGCACAGTCGTCGGTTGATGGAATAGTTCTCCTGGCTTCCATCAGAGGCGCTGATTGTGATCCAATGTTCATCGGGGGGTGCGAGTGACTTTGGACAGATAGTTCAAAAGCTGTAAGTATGGACTCTTTCACCTTTCTTCTATCGTCATCCAAATCACCATTAATATCATTGTGCCCGTCGAGTTCTGGAAGCTCCCCAGCAAACTCAGCTCGATATTGTTGTACTGCAGGGACATTTTGCAGGTGGCGAACTAAGTAACCTTGCATCAACCGGAGTGTTGCAGATGGCATGCAAATAGATACGCTTGCTCCAACAATATCGTGATCGGAGTCCACTGGTGCACTACACAGTGAACAACAATCTTGTACCAATACTCTCCCCCCTGCGGCTGATTCCCACATGATTCAAATGAGTTCATGGCTGGCTTTCATTTGGCGGACTCCATGTAATACGATGGGAACGATTGTGCTGAACTTTTGTATTGGCCAGAAATAAATGGTGTTAACCGCGACTGGGGAAATCACACTTATCTGTGTGGAAGTCCTCAACCCCGAATCGGCCTCCAAGACGAGCTTCTTCTGGATTAGTCGGCCGACTTGGGCATTCATATCACCTGCCAGAAACATAATATCTGTCCTTCTCGCTGATCAAAGCGACCGTGACAAGGCATCGTAGAAGCTGTCGTTCTCAGCCTCAAAGCTGCCGCCTGTCGAAACGCATGCTGACACGACAAACAAACAGCTTACTGCATCTAGATGCATTGGTCTTGATTGACTCCGCTTTTGTCACCTGGGTTATAAGTTCTTCTCGGTTGAGTGTAATCACCCCCGACCTAACATCATGATAATTTCTCCATTCGTCTGTTTATTCCGCCCGTGTACTTTTGATCTCCACGTGCTTTGCTCTTCCGTACCCGCCATTCACCTTGCCGGAAGGGCCGCCCCATTGGACGGTCGTATACTGGCAGGTGTGTGCGCGTGTGCCATCAATCTGCGTACCAATGCGTATTCATGCCCCGCCTGCTGAGCCCACATTGACTTGCACTGTCCTGATTTCCGTGTGATCGCACTGCCTATCAGAATCATGAGACTGGCCTCGGAAAGTACGACCGCAACCCATATTAACAAGCCAATATTCCACTTACCGTTGTTTGGTGTGGGCCTTGACACTGCTTTGTGACGGTGAGTGAGAATTGCCCATGTGTTGATCGTGGACAATTGAGGTTGGTTTTGTACTTTTTCTCGCCTCTGCATAGATAGTACCGTAAACCTTCGAACTTAATTCTTCTTTGATATTCAGGATCGTCAAACCTACGCGTGACTCAAAGTTCCGTATCGGGAACAACACAGGGTCACTCAGGCGATTGCAACTAAAAGAACCGTGCAGTCAGTTATGAACACAAATCACCCAGATGCTACGCTGATTGGCAGCACAGAAACACGAACGGAGCATATAGTTTCATCGCTGAAAGAATGTCCTTCAACTTGAATTAGGCTTCGTCCGACAACCACCAGAGTGAGGTTACCAATACTTCATTCCGTCTCTTTTCAAGCGCTTTTCTACCAGTTCACACGAGAACTAATAATTGATAAAAAGCCCACAAATATGACAGAAAAATACTTCAGTTTTAATACGCTTTCGGTGCCTAGCTGACATGCCACGTGAAGGGTGCATGAGGGCTAAGATAATGCCAAACTGCCCAAGCTCGCATGGGAGCAGTCGAGATGCCGGGTTTGGGTTCGAACCAAAACCCTTCCAGTTAGCATTTCGGGCCTTAACCACTGAGCTGTCAAACTTAGTATGATAAGAAATAAACAGGAAATCACATATCGGCACTGGAGCATCAACCTATAACACCTGCCTCTCTGTTTCCTCAGAAACTCTCGGGTCATTTTCATGTACTCGCTAGCGATTTTAGATTGTAACTATTAGGGACCAGTTTGCCTATTCTCGTTAACACAGGGATTCAACTTTCCCCAAAATAGGTAGTCCAGGGGAGTTCAGGTTCAACCATCAGAGTGGCCACTCAAGGATTCTTATTCGGCTGACCCAACTATCTCCGAATTTTTAAATTAGCTGTTCACATGCATTCTGGGCTTAGCGCCATCCTTTTAAGACCAAACACCACTGGTTAGATTAGGCTGCCATAGTTTTGGAACTAAGTGTCACAGGGAGCCCTTATGCAATAGGTCTATAGCTAAGAGAAGTTGACGGGAACAGCTGCAGTGGTCATTAAAACTACCCGAAATTTCAAATGGTTATATTATTTTGGTGCTAGGAATAGCAACCAACTCAAATGCTCAACCCTTCGTTGAACGCTACAATGACCCTAGCGATGCTGAACCTAGCTAACCAACGCTAAGCCTTAGAGGGTTGCTATTCAGTCGCAATGCAACCTAGTCGCACTTCAACAGTCCAAAAACAAACCGTAGGAAACCATTCGCTTCTCCAAATCACCTCACTCCAATAGTTAAGTTTGTAGTCTACAAAACCTTCGAATTCGATGCTTTTTCACACACTTCATGCTTCATACACAAAAAACTAGCGGAAGTGCGTGCTGTACCTGCACTCTTCATTTTGTTCATCCTGCCAGTTCCAGGTTCCCGAACTTATCGGCCCATTGTGACCGTAGGCCATCGATGGTTTTGGTGAGAATACATACAGGTTTATTTGCACTGTAATCGAACTCCCCATGCATCACTAAAATCCTAAGTCGCTGGTCCAGTGCCAGATGGAGCACCGTAAAGTAAAAGCATCTCCTATGAAGTATACGCTACGACTTAATTTTTTTAGACAACCAAGGGCGCATCGACTGTGTCACTTGTGTCTCGTCAGCTGTCTGACTAGCACAGTGGGTGAGACCACCGAGCTCTCTCCAGTTTTCACAGGCTTGCAGGCGGCTGTCATACCATCCAAAGAACAGTCGTTGCCGCTCAAGCTTTTTTCACGAGACCTTGCCACAACAGATATGGTGCTATTAGCTGGCCTTGTTTTGGACCCGTTCGGAAGTCGAGCGCACGCACCGAAAGAGCCGGACATCGGGTAATCCAGTCGTCTTCAGTTCCTTCAGAGGCCCGCACATTGTAATGACTCGGTTACCCTCACCGGTGATTTTTCACAAAAACGACGGAGACTTTCCGGACTACAGACTAGTCAATCAGGGTCTGACCAATATTATTTCTACCCTTTGTTGTATAGAAAGCGTGTACTTTATATACGCGACTACAGACAACAGCAAAATGTTGACAAATCGCTCTGTATGTTACGAAAACATTCTCTTTTCCGTAATTCATCGGATACGCACATCATTCCGGTTCTGTGGAATAATATTTTCACTAAGCCGCATTTACCCGTTATTGAAAGAAAACACTGAACCCTTAGTCCCGACCATTACAAGAAACTTTTAAGCAAACAATCCAACTCATTCCAACATACCATCAGCATATCCGGGAAAGCTAGAACTCCGTTAGATTCCTCCTCTAGCTATGCGTGTAAGTTGGATCATTCATCACTAAAATATAGAAAGAGTGCACCTGGTTGCAAGAAGTAAACCTCGAAAACTCATAGGCGTATCGTTTGTGAAGCGAAACATGAAAAACATCACGCCCCTTACTCTTTAATTTCGATTCAAAAAATATCCGCTGGTTTTGGACGTACAGCAGCAATACTGTCTACATGCCTTTGAGCGGTCACCTCTAATTCACCACTGAGGTGCACAATAAAATCGCGTCCCCAGGTAAGCAAAAAGTAAAACGGAGTGAGATTTCGACCGTTGTGGTTACTCGCAATAACAGACACCAGTTTTTCATGAAGGGATATTGGTAAACGAAGAGTCCATATCTACGTTATAAAAGTTCGGTAGGTTTACCGATGAACCACCAAGCGGTTGGCAGATTCCACTGGGATAAATTCATAAACAGCTTACGGAAACTTTTCTGATGTCTATCAACCACCTCAGCGAACTGTGGTAGACTAAACAAGTACCTTGTCTCAAATTTGTTAAAACGACTCAAACTACCTAAGCATCTGCTGAGAGCCTCAAGTTCCTGATGCCCAGTTCCCACTCACATTAGCCTGATTGTGCTGAAGATATACTTGAACAGATTTCAGGTTTCAGTGGTGTCCTGCTACCTCCTTTTACCAAAGAAGTTCTCAGGTGTCCAATCCCCTATAAATTTCCCTTTTTCGATGAAGATTTCTATAAGTTTGGAAAGATGGTCAACTTTACCCATTAGGATGATCTACAGGTTTTTGAATACACCAGGTCACTCACGACACTTAACGCTTTGGTGGCATTTTAATTTTCACACACCAGAATGAAACGCCGGCCAACAGGATCACCAAGAGTTTTTGAAAGTATCGAGATGGGGCTACAAAACAAAAAAACTAAGTCTCTTGACTTTTGCCGGGGTAACGTTGATTAAAGCGGAGCAACTGAAGCTTCGTGAACAGAGCTCAATGGTTCAGATAGTCAGATAACTCAGAAGAGACCCAACGCTTCAGTTTCACACCATATAATGCAATAGCCTGCTAAGAGTAGTAACTAAAAGCACAGAATAATTTGGAGTAAAATTTCACCTTCAATGGACTAGTAGTATCTATAAATTAGAACTCGAAAAGCTGAATGTCAACGAGCACCTGAATGGTGAAATTTTATATAATTTCGGTAAACCACCAGTGTAGTGGTAAACAAAACTTGCAAAATTTACCCAAAACACTGAGTGAAGGAGATAAAAGGAACGAAACACTGCGTAAAGGCAAAGCGGTTCCATAAATTTACCAGTCAGTCAAGTTAGATAGCAGGATGACCGTCGACATCAACGATAACCGACAATTGTGACTTCAACTCTTCCGCCTCATCAGGCAAATATT
Source organism: Opisthorchis felineus (assembly GCA_004794785.1). Lineage (NCBI taxonomy): Eukaryota > Metazoa > Platyhelminthes > Trematoda > Opisthorchiida > Opisthorchiidae > Opisthorchis > Opisthorchis felineus. The sequence goes on along the minus strand of SJOL01004995.1, from coordinate 461,488 downwards.
CTGTGGACGGCAGCCGACACAAACAAAATTGTAGCTATCTATTCGTTTGACTAAATCATACTTGGTTCTAAACTGCTACCTTTGATGTCATTCTGTTCATGGCTGGTTGGTGACGAAGCAATGCTAGCGAAGTAGTCGGATAGGCAAAAATTCCAAGCAATCACATTGCGGCTGGTTGTGCACGTTCATGCGGCATCCAATCAGCCTTATATCCGGTCTACGCTCCTACAATTTAACAGTCCCTAAAGCAGGTGGAAGTATGTTCAGACTTGGTCGTAGTAATGTTGCAGTCGAAATTGTGGGAGAATAACTGTTTTCTGGAGGCCGTGCACTGTACGACAATTAAAAAGACTGAGAAATTGAAACTCTGTCGAGCGAGCAAATATCTTACAAAATGGATGGTCAACATATATTTGCATGAATACTAAATACTCAGTCGAACTGTCGTTACAGGAGAAGGGGAGCCCGTGAACAACGCAGTGGGAATATGTGAAAAGTATCACAGAAATTTGGAGGAGGTTGTTCGTAGAAATACTAATTAGAAATTTCTATTTCGAGAGCGGCACGGATAGCAGCATTACTCTAATGTATGATAAATTCCCAGAAGAGGTATTCTGTAGATTATCGGGTTGCATAGCGCCTAGCCGTTTAGCGGGCCGGCGACCTCAGTCTCCTTGAGATGCCTTCCTCTGTGTAAAATGTAATCCTTGAATGCACAGACTAGTTTGATTTGGTTTGTCCCGGGTCAGAATAAGGACATGCGAGCTCCAACTGAGAGATATTTGTATGTATTCAACGCAGCCAGACACAGACGCTAATATACCTGACATTTCTTGGCATGATCCCATCATACCCCCTTCAGCTGACATATCTCGCCTGTTCTCGTGATTGTCCTCCAATCGAATAGTTTCAGGCTCGCGTCAAGTGAACAAGTAACGAGTATATGAGTAATCATACGTCCTCTTCCAGTTGTGAATTTATTTCTCTTTAAAATACTGCTAGAATTCCTTGGAGCCGTTTACATTTAACATGTAATCATTCGTCCATTGGCCGTTAGCCGTGTGCTGTGCGATGTTGAATGATAGATGTTAATTTGTCTGGATGACCGAGTAGAACATCAGACCTGTGAGTGGGAGGTCATTGGTCGGATTCCATTAACAGGTTTTCCTTTTCCGTCATACATGGTGCATTTCTACTTTTCACTTCAAAATCTGTTTTGCTGCGGACCAGATATCAAGTGGGGGTCAGGTTACTCAAGCTGATTGAACTGAGCCATTTTTTGTTGTAGACGTGTGCGCTTCCACGTCATAGTCACCAAGCATCACGGGAGCACTTCGGGAGTCACAGGTGCACTCTTGTGCATCTGGGGAAGCCATCACATCGGAATGGGTGTTTTAGTGTGGCATCTGGACTGACGCTACGAACTCAACTGCGCACCCGCGTAGTTAATCAATTTTGTTGTCCCCAATAACGGACTGATCCCCGCGAATACCACTTGGTCCTTTTACCAGGAGTGGTTTTTATTCACTAAGACTTCCCTATCTGCTTGGTGCTACAATGCTGTACGCAGGGATCCAACCACTATGAGTGTCACGCATACACCAGTGCACATTCATCGAGTGGAAAGTAGGAACTGACCAAGTGATTCTAATGAGCTATCCCAAGTGAGTAATACCAGGTTACCGAGTGAGGTAGACGGTTCGAGGTAAATATATATTGCCGGTTTTGATGAAGCAATGCGTATAAGTCCGGGACCTCATCTCCACTGGTCAAACTGTGGTTTTTGTGCATCTACTCTGTATTTACGCATTGTACCATTTGTTACAGAAAGGGTAAACTTTCTGGGTGGCTATGAGAGTCTGGAGTTGCGATTTCGGGCTTCGTCTCTGCTATGAACCAGGCTGTCAATATGGTCAGCTATAGTAAGAATGTGGCGTTTCCTGGAAAGTGGATTTTATTCTTATACACGAAGAACACCGATCCGGATGGAATTTTGAGCTGACCGGATAGGTGAATGAAATTAGAGCTAAGCTTTCTTGTTTACCCTGATTTCATGATTTTTCCACACACTCGACATCTGCTTTCTTGCTCCCTAGGACCACGGATGTTTTCGGGCTATTATTTGGAAGGGCAGGACTAGTGTTTAATAGTGGTTAATGTGATTAGGTTACTTGCATTTCTTTCTAGTTTTCTACGTCTTCATCTGAGGACAGTTTACTTGTGTGGAGTCCAGCCATCCTATACGCCGCTCTGTGTGAAATGTCTGTTTCTCTTCTTCTGAGTTGTTTCCATCTTTATGCGAGTAATTGGGGGACTAATGTTTTCTCTGGGTCGCGGTGTAACAGGAGGTGTACGAGGTACCCTTTATCCGATTACCTGATGGCTACGTTTGACAAAGTGCCGTCTATCATTAACATAAGTACACTACGATGCAAATCTCTACCCAAGCGGAGTTTATGTAGTTCGACGGATCAATGAACCGTACTTAAGCGCTGAGTGTAAACAAACTAGAATGATTCGAGCCCCATGGTGGTAAGGCACATATAGTCTTATCGAAATACCCCATTTTGACATTAGTCGTGTTCACTCAACCCTTGACCAATCTTGTATTTTCCTGAACACCGAAGGAGATGCTTGTTTATCAATCCGCTAAACACACTCCTTGTGTGAACAGTATGTTTGTGGTCATATGCAGCATCTACCAGCAGATCGCTTTGCCTGCTATTCATTACTAGTTGCCGTGTTGTTTTACTCACAGTTGTTCGAACACGCGACCTCCGCCCGGGTTGGCTTTGGTTCTCTCTCTCTCCGTTGGCTGGTAGGTTGGAGATTCGGCAGCACACTATTCAGCCAAACAGTCCAGTATTAGGTCAGCATACACAACAGCCTGGCATACATTCCATAATGAAACATTAATAACTAACTGTCAGAAAACCTAACCACTTTTCTGGTGCACTGAAAGCATAGTGCCACTGAAAATGACATCAAGCAAGACCTTAATCAGACACTCATTTGCAGAAGAAAACACATGAAGTGTGAAAAAAATAAACTGTTTAGTTCGTAATTAGTGGAGGAACTCTCGAATGCTATCATCATGCTCCTGTGTAGGTGTCAAAACCGGATTGACATTTCGGAATTTGCGAGCCTGTGTAACCGTCCACGAAAAGATGTCCTATTGAAATAGCATAACGTTTCAAGCAAAAGCCACTGTAGTAATCTCTGGCTTACATATCCTGGTGTCTAAGCGATCGTGCGTAGGAAGCTGTATCCCAAGGTTGCATGGTAGACCGACAGTCGGCTATGTGAGGGCAAGAGAACATCGGACTTTTAAAAATGACTTCAATTTTGATACCATAGGTTGAATTTGATGTGAACCTCCCTCGAGTTTATCACTGCTCCTGGCCATGGACCTTCGTCTCTATAGATTCGTGTCCTATAGAGTTACCTCTACACATTCCAGGAGAGCAGCATATTCATTTTCTGGGTTCCATCCCACCTTTATGAAAACTAACATTTAATGAAATATGCATCGATCTAGTTGCCGGCTATGCTAACATACAACACTTGTCCCTAAGGAACGGCTCCGTCTGGAATCCACTGGGTAGCCAACAGCAGTGTCACACCACCAGAGAAATATATGCATCGTTGAATCGTCTCAGTGTAGTTGGCACAAGTCGTCCACTACTTCTCTTGGAGTTTCTTCTTAATCAGAATCCTTTATATCCCAATCTGTGGTACTGCTTTCGGATCACTCTACGACACCTGTAGGTACTTTTCTTCAACTACCATAAATGAAGTAACTCGTGAGATTCTGCTTCAATCTGTTTGAAAGGGTCACCAGAAATAGCATCTGGACACTAAAAATTATACTTGTCAGTCAGGATATCCAAAACGAAATCGGACTCAATGATTTTACTGCCAGAATACCTTCTCAAAGAATCACTTTAATGTTGCTTTTACCGCCAAAATACGTATGCATAGTTGGCTTCGATCTGTCCCGGAATCAATTTTTACACACCTTGCTATTCAGACATAAAATGAACTTGGGCGGAAGTTTTTGCCTATGATCTGAGAACCAGTATAGTAAATCTGTGGTATTTCCGAATTATCCCACTGCAAATGTTGCAATGTTGCAGATTGGCAAACATTCAAATCCAACGTCCCTGCACCGCCTTTTAGTGCATATTGTTGAGTGTTACCTTGAAGGGCAGTTACCCGTATACATCCTTCTAATTTTTCCCTGCTTCGTGATGAACCCCGTAGAAAAGCTATGTTCGATGCCTGCATCGCCTACCCAGACAGTTCGTTGATAGTTTGCCAAAAGTTCCAGAACGTGTATTTGTACTACTGAGTGCATCTCAACTGAACCATGATATGTCAGCTCGTAGCCAAGCCTTCCAATGAGTTCGCGAGGTCCACGTATCTATGTCGAGAAAATCTGAGACAAGTTTAACCCCTTATTGCCGTTACGCTGCGTCAACTGAAGACGCACGCACACACACACGCATCCAAATAGCCACGACTCTTGGTCCAGGAGGATCTCGCTGACCCAACACTTATTTTTTTGATGGTCCGGTGATGTGAGTTTATTCAACGTTTAAGAACAGGAAAACTCTGTATGCTGGCTGGGGCATTCCAGTGTCACTCGAGCGTGGAAGGAACCTCGGGCGACCGTGAATCCTAATAGCTATCCCAACCGTACTCAACAGCACTTTTACAACTTAGCATGCCTCTCCGGTCCTACCACTTGGTCAAGGAAAATCAGCGCTTTCCCACTAGTACGTCCAATTACACCTAGCGGCAAAGGCCATTTTAGAAGAACACCAAAACCAGTCTTTCGCAGTTTCGTTTGTCCCGCTCGCTCGTCTTCAGACAACCAAGGTAAATTCAGCTACTTCATTCGTTTTGTCACAGACGATCGTTTTACACGATCTTCTCTTAGGCCAATTGAACTTTTGACTAGCCATTCATGTTCACTTCCTGTTTTATGTGATTTTTAGTTGATGTTGGACTTCAAGACCGAAACAGCGTCTGTGCTACGTTTTAGTTCTTTGAAATGCTCCATGAAAATTCAGTCGCAATCAGTGACGAGCGATTCGGTACAAATAAAACGAGCGTACTCTCACAGAAAATCAGTTCTGCTGAACTTTACTCTGATTGAACACGACATAAGGTGTTACCGCATATAAAAACCACATAGTGAGCTTCAAGATTGTGGAACAATGCATATTGTTCACGAATACTTCATTCGCGTTAGGTGGAACTGGATAAATTTTTGACAGCAGCTGACAAATTCTATCCCAAATTGGATACAAGATCTAATTAAAATTGTGCTTTGGTCAACCGGCTTAAAAATGCCAGAAAGTGAAAAACTGATGGGTAAAATTTGAACAACCCTTCCGCGACACAATCACATCGAAGGATTTCCACAATCTTTTGGCTCAAAACAGTCAAAAATCATTTCTCTATAATATCATTGACTGCTATTCCACCAGTCCTGGTTCAGGACAACTACTGACTCCGCTGTGGGGTCACAGACAGCGTACAGCGACAGTGCACGGTGGTTGTGCTAGTATAGCCTGAGGGATCTCAGTTGGGGGAAGATCAATGATAGAACATTGCTAGCTCAACATAATAATAAGACGGAAGATAACCAGAATCTGCGTGAAGTGAGGGTTTTGGGCACCACGCTATTTAGCTCAAATATCCCATCTATGTAATAATGGTGACAAAGGACAAGATTACTCCAAGATCTAAATGTACCTACGTTAAAATGGCCTGACATTCTACATTTCGGAACGAAACTTCGGAGCACTGTCCTACTTACGACCACCCAGGTACCAGTATATGAAAGCCAGAGATTACGACAGTGGTTTCTGTCTGAAACTTTGTGCTGGTTCAGTGAGACTGATCTTGTCCGTGGGTGTTACCCAAGCTTGCAAGTTGCAAATTGTGAATCCAGTTTTGTCATCTGGGCGTCTTCATCTAATCGATATATTCTGAAGGTGAGGCCACAAAACTACACAAAAGCACTAAGTGGTGATCTTTGGTGTTCCATGATTCAACATAAAACACACAAAGATCATCTTCTCCCAATAGGTGAACAGTCTCCTCTGAGAGACGTTTGTTCAATAAACGACCATTCGGTAATAAATGGGGTCTAGCTAAAATTTGTTCTTTGATGTTTTCACGCTTCACGTTCTAGGTCTCTGACTGCAATACGCGTAGAGGCTGCGGTTCTATTGTTGGTGGCCGCTAACGAAGGGGAACACTTGAACTCATTCAAATTCTTCAGGACAGAATAATGCATGATGAGCAGACGTAATACAAAAAGCAAACTAAATTACCTAGTTCACAGCAAAATTTAAGCTACAGAAATTGTTTGGATCAGCCCTATCGACACGACCACCAGTGCGCACAGAAGATAACCCCCCGACTGACAGGCCAATTGCCAAGCTTGGAGAGCTGACCGACACCTACCAGATCAACCACCAGTCGCGCAGATTTTGACCACGATAGATACAGCTCGAACACACAGGCCTAAGTGGGCTCGAGCTGCTCACACCGTTGCTGTGGTGCGTATTGTCTGCGCAATCGCTGTCCCAGCGCCCATTTCAACCGTACGCATGAGCATGAGCATGAGAGGCATGTGGTAGGCCCGTCCCGTATTTTTACTTTCTCACAAGGCACGAGCTGTTTGGTAAGTCGACCTTCTATTGCCGCTCTGCATTGACCTGGGAATCAAGCCCCTTCTTGAGGGCTAGCCTCCGGTTGGCAAGGCGGAAACAGGCCCAGTGAATCGCCTTCTCGGTCTTCCGCTGCTTTCGTTGTTCTATTGACTGATCTGCGCCGCGAAATCACCCACTTCGTTGTGGCGAAATCAGGCGGCGGTGATGAAGCCTGCCGGGACGGTAGTGGGTGATGCAAGGGAGCGAAATAGAAGAATGACCCGTATTTTTAGACCTTCCTTAGGGGTCTTACTCTGTAGTATTTTACATAATGATACATGATTTTTCTGTTCAAGCTTCATGTTTTCACTGTTCACAAAAGCCATAGGAAATATGAGAAAAATAAATTAACACACAGGACGCTCTGAGGGAGCCGGAATGGAACAGACTGAAAGTCCTTTCCCCTTAATAACGGTATACAGTAAATGTTCTTTTCACATGAAACCGGAATGTCCTGTAACCAGTCTCCTATCTAATAGAACTTATCAGCATGGTTTATTCCTCCAGTAGGCTCCTCAGTCACATCCGAAAAATGCTTCATTCAGGATTGACTTTAAAAAACATCCTGATGTTTACGCGAAAGTGTGAACTAGTCACGTAATCCACGCATGGCCAACATCGATTTACCCCTCGCGTGAACTTTCAGTCAGTTTTCCATAAGTTAATAACATCAGTATAACCGCTGAAACCAACCCGTGGCTGTAGCATGCACTGAATTATTGATAACAAAGAATTCCAAGACAACAATATTCCGTATCCCTTAGTTACCGTCCTCCTGTTGCTCACTCCTGGCTCACGTCACAAACCTGTCTGCCAGGCCAACAGAAGATATCAGAGGGTTGTGCTCCACCCTTCCGCTGATACGTTTGTCCCCACAGGTGTGTCACTTTTGTCCATCTCTGGTCTGTACGGAAGTAGTGAATAAAAGGCCTACCTCATTACGATTTGTACGCTTGTGTGCTTGTGACAATGCCCACCAAGTTCATCTCTCCAACGAACTGACGGATTAACGGAAGACAAGCGGACTGACTAAAGAAATGAATCGTTTTCCAACGTAATCGCAATGCAAAGCTGACAGGCGATAAATCCATCAAGTGCCAATGAAGGAAGCTGTTTATGATATATCGTATCCTGAACAATGTGTCACTCAGTCTTCTTTTCCGTTTTCAGAAGGTAACACAATAGACAGCTGGACCAGAGACGAACAATTGTGTACGATCAATGGAGAAGAATCTGCTTCCAATTAAAAGCAACATTTGTTCAATAGGATTTCCGACTCTGACCAGTTCAGATGTCAATCACTCCAGGGGCACAATTCGGACAATTTACGAATCCCTCTTGCCGTACATGAAGTGTGCAACATTAAACTGGCGTTCATTTAACACCTACGGATCAACGGATACACCTCCCTTGAGCAAACATCACAGAATTATCCTCTTTTGTACTTGCGAAATTAGTGTTTCTTCCGTAAAAGAACAAACAAACGAGTACGCTGCCTGCAGGGTATAATCCGACACCCGAAAACTTCGTCTTCACGTCCTCAATCGTCTTGAATCGGAGAGTAAACATACAAAGCCTAAGCACACAAAAGGTGTCTCTGGGTAGTACTGGAACCAGCAACCTAGCGTTTACCTGGTTCACACCTGGCCTATCTGTTCACTCTTATTGTGTACTCACATTACTGGTAATCTTTGGGTCGCGTAAGACTGATGGAATTAAATAATTTGGGTATTGTTTCAAGGTTGTTCATTGGAGAATACTTGATGAACACCGAGGATTCATCATTGTTTTTAATGGGACTTTCCAGTTGTTTTTATCGTGGGATTTCAACTTAATACCAAAGATTATGACAAACAAAACTAACCATATGTAACACACATTGTCACGTCCATTTTATTTACGATAGGGACAACTGCGCCATTTTCCACCTAATCGATTGAGGTAGCAGGATGAAGGGAGAACGGAAACGATTCCTTGGGTATTCTGTAGTTGTCACTAGTGCTCTAATGATCACAGCTGTTTCACCTTCCCAGGTGAGCCATATGTGTCCACAATCACTGCGGTTGATGTCTTGAGTGCACGAGCGTATGCCAAATCTTTCGCCTCCAAAAGCTTTGAATAAGTACACTCTAGTCTGTCAAGAGTACCATCGTCAACTGCATCAGATTTTACGTGAAACTTTGTCATCGAATACGCCGCAACATGGAAAGAGCCAGATACTAGTAGGTATCGGTGCCCCGTCTAACGCAACTATCACATTCCTGTTAACATAGTACCTTTACATGTACCCTGTACTTCTCGCTGCCCGTGCAAAACTAGATGATGCCGTCAAGTTACTATGTGAGGTAATTATTTTCGAATAATTTTGTAAATTCCATTTTTTCAGTACTACGTTGACCCAAATAAGGGATGTGTTGTCAAGCCAAGCAACGTTTTCGTATTTTGCACGCGTATGGTGCGTATACACAACAGTGGAAGCCATAAGTTACCTCTGATTGATACTATAGATTCGGGTTTATCCGTTAAGCCTTTCCAGTGCTTCGCTGTTTCTGGTTACATCACGTATTTTTGTGACGCTACGTCAACCGAATTTGCCAGGCACACTTTCGAATTCACTTGGGATATAATTATATATGTAATCCTTTCTCACTCAAACAGAATCGCGGTATATTCAAAAGGCATCATCTCGTGTTTTGCAGGCTTGATGCGTTAAAATGCAGAACTAAAAACTCAAAAAATACGCGCTAGCAGTATTTATAGCTCAGACGTTCACGTTAGAAAGTTTCTTGTGATCAACTCATTTTGATATGAAAAAATCACTTTTCACTCTCCCTTATGAGTTCTGTCTACACTTTGACGGAGAAATTAGCCTCACGTTTAAGTACCATTCGAACAGTTGACTCATAGCCATCATATTGTGGCTGTGGTACAAAAACGGTAACAATCAAGATGACCCTATCAGAATTCTGGTCGCAAAAGATAAATGTAACATTTCGCTTGTTTAAACTGTCGATGCACCGAAAAGCTAAAAACTCGGTATTCTGAGTCTCAAGGAACATTTCTGAATTACGATTTCTTTGCGTTCCTCCCCAAGCAGCCACTAGGTGTCAAGATCCGCAAATCAGTCCTTCGTGTTTTCCACAGATCCGAATGAGTTCAGTCTAACTCTGCTACGAAACAGATTTTACTCCACCCAACCACACACTTTTCTCCCTTGCAGTATACATTTAAGAGGGTATTATCTTTGAAAATGGAAGGATATGTGCTTTAGACTTTCGATGGTAAGTAAAAACTAGGCAAGAGACATCTTACGAATATAACAGCCGTTCACTAATCGCATAAATCAGATGGTTTATATTTACTGTTTCACTGGCAAATCAATAAGATCTTATCAAATATTCATGTATCTTTGTTATTTTTTTCAGATTTCCAGGTAATATTCTTCTTTTTCCGTTTAGCGCTGCGCACCGAGATCAAACAAGTGGTAAAACATCTCCCCTGAAGCGATTATCAATCTGTCGCGATACATTTAGAAACGAGGGTGGCCAAATCGGCATTTGTCATTGCATGGGTATGAATATGAATGTGAACGTACACATTTCATAAATATGAACATGAGCAGCGTTTGGCTGACAGTGTAGAAATCATCCGTCCTGCTGCAGCAACCCGAGAGATTTGTCTCTTCAGCATCAGTTCGAGGGGTTGTTGAATCCTAAATGACAAGCACGCGCAGGACTTATACATAAACAGCACTATTCTTGGAATGCACATTAGTTTTTAATTCACCACTTCACTTCGGCCGCTTAGTAGGTTGCTAACTCATTTAAATACATTCTCCCCTATTTTTTATTGCCTTCATATAATTCTGATACAAGTTTTTCCAAGGACCTCCTATTCAATGTTTGTTTCACGAAAGTTGCACCCATATACAAAGAAGTACCATAATTCTTGTCTAGAAGTCATTGATAAATCACTTGATATTATTGCTTTCAGTTTGTGGGGTTTTGCAGTTTTTCATGTTACGGGCTGTAATATAATTAACATTGCTGCACATGTAGTCAGCAGGGTAGAAAATCTATCATGGTGTGAATGTTCCCTCACTGCATTTCAGTAATTTAGTGATTACATGTGTCGTTCACCACTGATATAATATACCCATAGGATATCGAAGTGCGTCTTGGGAAGAATATTGCCCTTCTTCATAAAGGAGACTACTCACAAGGTTTCTGGAAACACTTCGACAGCCCACGACCTGTTTCGCCCTTCATAAACGAGAGTTTCAGTTGCGCCTCCCGTGAAAACCAAATTGATCTGCAAATAAGTGTATTTGTCGAAATCAGTCTTATTTTGGTTCAAGTAGAACATTAGGTTGATGGAAACTCGGGGATGGCACCTACCTGATGAGCCCCAAGAAGGACGAAACCGGTCGTGGTCTGTCGAAGAGTTTTCAGCAACATTGTGGGTAGTTTCCTTTATGATAATATACTGCGATAACTCGCATATCGTACCAACTGAAACATGAGACAGCCTTTGCGCAGCACATTCAGTTGAAGCATATAATAAACGAGAGATTCACTTGAGTCTTCCGTGAAAACCAAAGTGATATGCAAATGAGTGTATCGGTCGAAGTAATTTCCACCGTTTCGAAACAAGCCACCAGCGTCAAACTAGCACGCTGGTTAATTTTACACTACTTGCAATAATTAATTAGCTAAGAAATCCAAGCAGATGTGTAAAATTTTCGGTGAAGACGAGGTCCCAAAAGGTTTACCCGCAAGAGTTCTCAGAATAGGTCTACATCTGGTTGGAACAGGCAAATTCAGCGTCTGTACCAACTGTCCGGCGGACGCATGGTCCGGATAACTATGGTCTGAAACTTTCATCAGAGGCTCACGCGTCCCAAATAAGAGTAGAAGCGCACATTTTGCTTGGTATTTCGGAATCAAATAGAAGAGGGTAAAGTTCCCCTTATTCTTCATTGCTGAAGCATATTTCGGAGAGCAAGTTGTCCCCAGTAAACACAGTCGCATATATGAAAACGACGTGTGTCCGAAAACTGGGTAACCCACGGAAAACAAAAGACTGGTAAAGGGATGAAACCGCTTCAAGATGGAAAACAGGTCATGTACAAATGTATTCTACACATCCGACTCTAAAGTATGCCACTGAGCCAACTCGGCGAGCAAGATAGGAAACCATAGCTTTCCGCGCCACTTCTATTAAACTGTGGGACCATACCTTTGTAATTACCATGTTTTTCGCGAACATCGGTGATTGTTCGACTGAAACATTCTCACCGTTCATCACTAGTCGTATAGATGTCCGAATAAATCAGGTGCAAACATCTGTCGCTTTCAATCGGCCAGAATCCCTTTTTGGGTCTGAATCTTATCCGCAAAGGGAATAAACGCACCATGGTTTCCTGTTGATGTCTTTTCTGTAGATGATAATTGTGGTGATAATGATTATTGCGATGCTGACCTTGATGATATACTCCAGACACCTGTTTAACAAACACGGTGAGTTTCTTGCATATAATGACTGGGTGTGCTCTGCTATCTGCTTACAGTAAAGTTTTGATGTGGTGACCACACTGTCATTATCGAGAGTGGCTCAAAACTACACTGAAGTTAATCCTCAGATCAACGTGGTGTAGCGATTGGACGACAACGGAACCAAAAATCAATTACCAAATTGATTCTAGGAACTTTGATCAGGGTCAGTCAAACAAGCTTGTTGTTTCTCCGATGTTTAACATCGTAACAACGAGTTCGTTATCATCAGGAACACCTGAAGTTCAATGTTGGTGTTGTCCTGAAACTGGGGGTGCCGTAAGCTTAATTGCTTCACTGTGATCTTACAGTCGAGTCTCAGAGATCCATCGTGTCTTTCGACAATATAGGTAAAGTAAATGCAAGGGAAAGTTACTGACGATTCAGTTTGAGAGACCTGGTGTTAAGGGTTACGATAAAGATTGGATGGCAAAATTTAAACAGCGGCCTCGAAGTGGCAGATTTGAGCAGTGTTCTACAGTCTGCCACATCCCTTGGATACTTATTAAAGTGACTAAAACTGAGTTGTATGGAACGACGACTAGTAAGTGGAACAGGATAAGAGTTAGTAGGTATCAGTGAAGAAAAATAGAAGGCATCAGCAGTTGTGTGTTCGCGTTCAGCCACCCGGCTGTGTGCAGCGAATAATTCAACCCGGCTGGTGCAGGCTGATTTGTCGTGAATTCACCTTTGCTTTTGCATTTCACGGTCGTATGTGGGGTGAGATGCTGGCACGGTGGCCAAATCTGGACAGGATAGTTAGGTTCTTCAGCTAAGGCGTTTGGCCAAAAAAGCTCCGCCCTGAGCCACTGGTCTTTGACGGGCGCCTATCGGAACAAGGAACAAGAAACAAGGTGTCATACCTGTTCCATTCCCCAACTTGGGACGCTAGAAGCCCAGCGCCCAAATGTTGTGTAGTGCAAAAGGTGGTGCAAATTCTACGTTGGTGCTTGGCTCCTGCTCCACCCAGTATGGTATATCAAAAGGTACGGTAGCTTGAGACAGGCCTTTATGGAGACCAGGGAAGATTATTACAACTGTATCTATGGTGTCATCACACAACGCTCCACAGCGGTGCGCTGGAATCTCCATGAGGGGGCGGAATGCACCTAGCTATTGATACTCGAGCCAGATTGGCTAACATTCTGACCAATCAGGGCATGCCTTCGTTTAGTCCGTAGCCTGCACGTGACACATCCGTCCAATCGTCGTGATGTTCGGTTATTAGGAGCGATGGACGTCCAGACACCAAACTGGCTGATGGAGAAACTCTGTGGATGCTGCATTATCATCCTACAGCATAACTCAATGAGTTCCTGAGGTTTGCAAGCGATCCCACTGGGATAGGTTTCAGTATCTTCGCAACGACTCGAATGTCCAATAGCAAACAATGTATTTATCTAAAACCTAGGTTGAACACCAATAAATGATAAACGAAGCTATAAATTGTGTAGCCAAACATGGATTTTGTTTCTTCAATACGCCCCAACCGTTGATATCCAGAATATGTTATGTTTGCATTGTGGCAACGGGAAGGCTGACTGTTATGTGCGATGTTTGTTGCGACTACTAACACAGGCAACCAATAAATAGGTGTGAATATGGAAGCAGTTCCCCCTCGTGGCAATCACTATCGACGATTTCGGTGTATGCCCTCTGTTTGTTGGGTGCCGTATGTTGCTTTGGCGTTGGATTCATCTCCGGATCCCGCTGCTCACTGAGAACTCAGATTTGTTTCCGTGTTTATTCGGTCGACTGCTCCCGACATTCCCCCTGTTGAATTACAGTATTGGCTGCATCAAGCTGCACCTTGGAGAAGGAGCTTCCAAACCAGCATTTCTTTTAGTTCATTGTCCCCTAGTGTATACTGTCGGCTTTGAGACTACCAGTTGCTTGACACTGACGCACATACACTGACACACTGATACCCGAAGCCAATCTAAGAGAAACTCTCCTGGTCTTTAGGTGACACAACTTACTGGAAAGTGAAAGTTGAATCTCCGTTTGTTGCAGGGAATGAAGAGCATGAAGGATGAAAGAAGAAATATACAGGATATCTTCGCATTTAGATTTAGATGGGAACTCATCAGCTATTTTTGATGAACTAATGGGTACAAAGTATGCGAATAGGAGCGCTCAGAAAACAACGACCTGTCAAGTCTGAACCATAAGTGGCACGAACATAAAGGTGAAAGTGACACATCGTAAACACAGTTGAATAGGAACGTGGTAACTTAACAGGCTGATAGGTGTGGCGAATGCTTATTTTGTATTGTTGGAATGCCAGAAGTATGTGATAACAATTTCAAGAGATAATAGAACAAGCCCATGACGACTAATATAGGAAAAGCGGATAAATAGTGGCAGACGGCTGGGGTTGCAGCAAAGCTGGGTTAGACAGAAACTGTTTCTCGGAACGATGGATTGTGGTCCTCTGATCAAAATGACAGCAGCGCTACGAACACGTACAAGCCTGATAAACACTGAGACTTCGAGCGAGCAGCTGCATGAGCAAGCTAGAAGGCCACAAAATGAACGCTAGGATGAGAGGATTTAGCACGCCATTATCGGGCCATTGCTATAAATCAGTCTTGTTTTCCAAGGAGCACAAAAAAGTTATGAAACACCTTAAGAACACTGAAGTTATGTCGTGTCTCAAGCAAGACAAGGGTTGAAATACTCAGTTTGCTGGTTGATTGTACCGTAGATGGGATTTGAAACGAGGAGGTGCTTAAAGTTCACCGGACTTGGGCTTTTGTCGTGAAGGAATGACTGACAAACAATATTGGGTTTGACACTACTAGAATTTATAAATGTGTGTGTCTATTGACTGCTAAAAATCCCTTCAGAGATCTATTACCAGCTCTCTTCATCTCCAGTTTTTGTGACGATTGTTAGCAGTTTTTCATTCAGCTAAGAAAGAGATACAAAAGATACAAAACGGATGGCTCTGAAGTTGCAAAAGTAATGTTTTAACTCAGGGCAACATGAGGCGGCCATTGTGCAACACGTTTAGTTGAAGAATATTGTAAACTAGAGATCCAGATGAACTTCAGGTGAGTCTCCTGTTAACACCAAGTTAATTTGCAAACGAATGTTCATTGTAACAAACTTACAATTTGGTGTTTGAGTAGGAAGTCTGGTAGATAGAGATTCGAGGATTGTGCCTACCGCTAACTTTGCTTCCCTAGACAGAACAATACCAGTATCCAACATACGGAACTAAGATTCAGTGCTTTTGTTCACCGATACGACCAGTGTATCTGGTTTCACTTTTATATATGAATGAACACGCGCCAGCTGCACTCTAACATACCTGGTTACACAACAGACTGGTTGGATCAGACAGCGGTGTCGTCAAAAGAGCAATATTAAAACATCTGCAGGACACTTAGCACAAGCTGAAAATATAAGGGGTCCCTAGAATAGTATATTGGTATATGTACATCTATGTGCATACATGCTGCACATATAGCACGAAAAACTCATAAAATTTGACTATTCTCATGATCTACTCAGTGATTTTTTCCCAGAAAAAATGGCTTAATTGGTTGGTCTGCCGCTACGCCCAAACATTGCTTCACATCCATTTATCAGTAAGTTGCAGCTGTGACCCACATGCCAGCGCTATCTCCTTGGAACGTATTCCAGGTACCAGTGTTACCCTGCAATTCCTTCAGACCCAAGTATATACGCACACCTTTTCCAGTACGGTGCAGTGCAAATTTTTTACGGGGTCTTCAATTAGTTCACCGTTTGGAGGACTGTTGATGATTTGGCGGTATTTCATTAGCTTTATGGTATGCCTAGGTTTGCGGTATTTTAAGGAGCACTCATTCCGAAATAGGGGAACTTACATTAGTATGTTACTTAGGTAAAGCAGATCACGCTGGTGACCGCAAGGTCGACCCTATTAAGATACGTGCGTCCGCTTGTTGTAAACATCTATATGGTGGAGGTTGCTTTAGGGTGATTGAGTCCTATCCCAAAGACTCCTGGTTTTTCAGCAGTGGGGCGCATCAGAAATGCGTGAATGAACTTTATCCATGATCCTCTGTTGGCCACAGGTTATTCCAAATTGTACCCTTAGTTTTTCAAACCCGATTGAAACCTCTCCCCATTCTCGTAACCAGGTTCGGATGCGAGTTTCGGTCATTAGTCTCAAGTGATCTAACCAGTGCGGCTAGCTTCGTATCAGACCGAAAAGGACACCAGTAATGCTTGCTATAAGAACAATTTCGGTATCCGGTATTCGACCTGTTCACTTGATCCAAAAAACTTTTGTGCTTACACTAACACCGACATCAGTTAAGCACCCAATAATGTCATTCGTTCAATATCCAGGTTTGGCTACCGTACAGTAACGAGGACAGCACAAGGTCCCACACGCGAGTACTGATAGTTACAGATTCATTCTTCAAGACTGTCCATTACTACGGCAACCTTTGTAATTTGTGTGTATATTTTACTATCAGGCGTTAGGTTTATGGATAGTGTAGGGACAAGTGTAGAACAATCCCGTCTACCACGTTATACGGACATTTATATGGATATTCAGTATATTTTGTTGAGCCTCAGAAGCAGGCTAACAAAAGAGAAGTGTTCCAGGCACATTCACATTGGGACCCAGTTTGAAGGCTGCTGGACCAAAAGCCGTATTCAGCCGGGAAAATTCCGTTTCAGAATTTGGAACTGAAGCATTACTGCCTACACTGGACACAGCCTGGAAAACTTTCGAATTGATTAAATAGCTATCCGACCTTCCTACAGTGGAATGCTAAGTTAGCACTGACAAAATGTCTCTGCAGAAGTTGTTGTTGAATGGAGGCCCAACAGAGGAGGATATTATATATATATATATATATATATATATGAAAACCGAATACACTTCAATTTTGGAAAGTGAGGGGTTCCTTACCACTAAAATCTACCTGGTTTATACTTTCCCATGGTATTAGTATTCCAGGAAACCTCCGTTTTGGGCCTTATTATGAAACACTTCAGCAGTGGAAGCCACCTTCCAGATTTTCGTTTTACGTCGGCCGACCTTTAAACAGCTGAGCAATGGTAATAGGCGTAATACTAAACTTTACAATCAAAACAGGAAATCAGGTAATCTCCTCCCCCACCGGAAACTCCGTAATTCTGCTAAATATGTACTGCCTGAAGGACTTCAGCTCTATAAGATGAACAAACACCGATTGATTATTGGATTAAATCATCGTGCTTTGCTCCCAATCAAGAAAAAAATAGCTAAGTCAAAGTCAAATTTCGGTTTTTACTCTGCATCTACTACATCATAAACAGCCTCTTAGGTAGCTGTCATATTCAAAGGGTACTTAGTGCAGCATTTGATTTCTCGAAAATTAAAAACTTTTGGTCGGGTTCGGAATCGTCAAGAGCCAACTCAGCCTCGGAGCCATTCGCCCCCGGTAACCGAATTACTGTATATTACTTACCACGTTTAAGTAACTAAGTCAACATGACAAACTTCCAGCTGTCATTTATCGGATCTTCAACATTCGATGCCAGAAACCGTTATCTGCAATTATTAGAAAACCCACAATCAACTAACACACAAACCGAACCCGATTAAATAACAAGCCGAAAAATGAGCCAAAAACAGCGTCATATGGCCAGCGAGTATCCTGGCAAATGGGAAGTCCGGCAACCCCACTGACATCTCAACTGCTAAGTTGTGGAGGGATAGGGTTGTTGATCGAGTGAACCAATAACAGTGGTCTGTAAAACGAGAAAGCCTAACGAACCTCAATCATCTAATGTACAAAAAACTAAACTTGTTTAGATAACACTTTCCTTCATATACTTTTGATGTCAACTGAAGTATCCTCCGGACATCAGTGTCTAACGTATGCAGTGGGAGGTAAACCATGTCACCTGCACGATTCCAATCTGTGTGTGTGACGGATATAAAAAAAAAGTAAACAAGCTTTGTCAAATAGTTACAACGACTACGGAATACACACGACTTACACAACCGGAATAAACAGTGTCCTGTATCCAGCAGTTTGGTCCCACGCGTTTTTAAGTATGTTGCCGTACGAAGACAGAACAGAGGCGAGGTACTTTAAACGCCCATGGTTCCACCAGTCGGTCATTTATAGAGGAATTCCTGCAGAAGAAGGACGATAAACAAAACCACGCTGTTCGGAACGACGTCAAGGTAAGGCCTGCTGTGAACGCTGAATGCACAAATCGTTCTATTGTACGACTGAGGGGTGTCTTAATTCGTGGTGTGGTAAACATCCGTTAAAATCCTGGCGTAAAAACTTGACTGGGTACCAACCGAAATCAGGCACAATAGGTAACCGATTTCTTCCTCATCTCTGAGTGCGGACTGTCCAATATGGCAGTTCTGAGATAGATGTGGGTCCCATTTTCAGATTTTACATGGTGCCAACCAACTTTTTTATGCGCTTTAGGTAGCTGAGCACAGATCCTGGCTTCTTCACCGCATAAACCCCACATAGGTCTTTCAGTGACTCACTGATTGTTTACAACGATGAATCAACATCTGTGGTTGTCCTGAATAAGTAGTAACCAAATATCGATCAAACTTTCATGATATTTTAAGAACGAAACATGTAAATCTCCTCCGCAGGAAGCATTCACAGTGTGGGAGCTGGAACAGGAATCGCAGAAGGTATGTTGTGTTGCTTGTATGAATAATTGTCCTGCTTTCCCAAAATGTCACACTGGTACCACATACCCTCCCTTAGTGTTTTGGTAATGAACTCGGAAGACGCAGCAGTACAGGTGTACGGATGTAAGCAAACAGTGATGGAACTAACGTGGAATTTGAAGAATCACCAGATCAATGAATGGCCAACCACCAACTGTATTTGCTCATCCTAATAAAACCATTGGACGAGATAGCTTCTTTGGTGCCGTATTCAAGGAGCATACCTTCGAAACCTACCTTAAACCTTGCTTAAATGCAGTGAGGGCTCACGAAATTATTCGAACATTCTAAGTCGCTACATTTATTACCGAGTGCTTTCAGTGAGCATAAATGTTGGGATAGTATGTTATTGGCCTTCGTTTCTGGATTCTTTGTAGAACGTTGTAGTCTGATAATGAGATGTGGCATCCAGTGGAACACAGTTTCCGAAAACACTTATTCTTTCTTTAGCTGATGCGTGGATGACATGACTGATAAATGTTCTAAATTTTCCACTCTTGATAGTTCAGTTGGCTCGACAGCCCTAGAGGATGTAACCACTTTTCTTGGAAATCATAATGTTCCATTAAATCTCAGCAACTGAATAACGCCAGACGTGGTTCTCATATGAAACAGTTTTTACCTAACTTTCGGAAAACTTCCTGCTGCAGCAGCTTGCTGCTGAGGGTATAAGTAAGCATACGCAATGGACAAGTTGATACCACAGATGTCAATCACGTCATAATGAAACATGTCTATTCTTCAGTTGTCATTTGGTTCTACACTTCTGAAATATTTTTCACCGGGTTAGGTGTTAAAAACGTTAAACAAGAGTATGCATACTACCAAAATAAAGCGAATTGCACGAAAATTCTTGCATTATCTGGCAACATAATCAATATTCGGGGAAAAAGAGAACGACGACCTGACGGGAAATTCACGTTCCTTGAGAGGTAATTATCCACAAAATTAAATTTGTGCCGATCTGACAAACCTTGTATGAAAGCGCGAAAAAAGAATCAGTGAGTCACATGTTAATTAGCAAATTATCCACTGATTGCAAAGATGTTGCACCTTTTTAACGGCTGTTAACGGTTTCATAGCAGCCCAAATGTTTCTGTGGAAATTTCCAGCAGAACATGTCGATAAAATAACTGTCTTGGAACTGATAAAGTACGAAAACAGCACTCAATCAGTCACGCCCAACAAGCATCCTAAAATAATCGCCAGGTTCAATTGTGAAGTCAGACTTCCTGAGTCCCGGAGTGTACAGACAGCAGTGTATCCACCAAAAATTCTGCGCACCACTCCAACCATCGAGTGCATTTGAGTAGGCAAGTTTCAGGCACAAACAGTGATGACCAGCCCTGCCATACCAACCGCCGCAAGGGCACAGTTCGAACCAGCAGTTCCACATGGCTGAATCCCCAAGCCGTATCGTTGCTCGGTTGATCAACTGCATAATGAAATGCCGGTATCAGATGAACGTGGCTTGGAAACAGCTGGCCTTCAAAATATGAATTTTGTCTGAGTGCACAACTGCTCTGTCGCTGGAAGCCAAGCCGAGGCAAAGCCTTTGGTTAAGGGGTCGTAGCAAGGAGAAGATCGATAATTAGGCGTCTACCGCCCTTCATTTGGCGTGGAAGTATGAAGGTGGCACGGCCTATCTTGTTTGACGAAAGAAGACTGATCGACTGAGAACTGGCCGTAAGATGAGCTGACGAAAATTTACAGGCACTCCTGTGAAAAGCCAAGCCAACGTATCGATTGAAAATCATAAGTAAACTAGTGTCTGATTAGTAAGTATAGAAGTCCTAGTTGATGGATGAGCGTAGACATGGTGAACGAGACTTGCCAGCCAATAACACGACCGACCAAATGAACGAGGCCCCGCCATTGCGGTAGATTGCAATGTAGATAAAGCTATTTTGCATTCGCAACTGAGTTGATTCTATATTTGGTGGGACGTTGGGCAATGCAACGCAACGACCCCCAGAGTCTTCCATGGGGCAATTTTTCAACGATGAGTGGGGCAGTCAGATGCACAAATCTTGCAGAGAAGTATCCACTATCTGGTGAGATATGGATTGCGGGTGAAAGCTTTCCCACGGTAAAAAAATATATTCTCAGTTAAACAGTGACGGTATGAAATTACTGTCCACTCTCAGTCCAATAGTTTAAGACGAATCTTTTGTTCGGTGGGCATTCTACCCACAACTACACAGGTGTAAAAGTAATTTCAACACTTGTAACCCCTTTAACCTTTCAAAACATCAACATCACCTGGCCGTTTTTCGTGCTCGTTGTTTTCGTTGCTGTAATTTTCTCATCAGTCCAGTTGCCTCTGTGTTCGGAGCGTATAATCATACTTTCTTTCTTCTTATATGTCCCGGATAAGGTGCAGACTAGATCAGTTGTTGTGCTCTCTTGATGTTAAGGTATAAACCAAAAGAGCAACATAAACTCGATGTGGTCTTCAGACGATATGGTGGGGTATCTGTAAGCCCCATTTCGGTTTCTCAGTTATCGAACATGCTACCCAGTCGTCAAGTATCCGAATAAATGCGCATCGCATGAAATTTTTTACCGCTACTTTCCAAGATATAACTTGGCTACGCTATTCAAATGTTCCAGCCCGGCAAACAAGCTCAGTGATTTACAGTCTCTTTTGGGACTTTCAGGGTGGGGAGTTCTCCCATTCATTCACCTTAGCCTCTACACGATACAAGGTTGAATCAGTTTAAAGGATTTGTCACTGCAGAGAGTTTTGTATGATTCGTTTTCAGGCAGGCAAAAGATGGAAGAAAACGTGCATCGTGAGTTTCTGGTTCATGACGAAAATAATGGATCCCGCAGAGACAGTTTCCCATTTGCTGTCACACAACGTCTTAACCATTGAAGATGATCTTTTTTCAGAAACTCTTACGGAAGTGGAAAACTTGCGAAAGCAAAGGCAAAACTAGCCATACAGTGTCACTCGGTCGTGTTTGATATAGGTTCTCCGCAATCGGTTGGGTACGTAGATATTCGGATGACGTCTCCTGTACGTAAGATCGGGCTACCGGAACATGTCAGTCAATAGGCTTGATCCTTTGTGATGTGACTGAAAGATGGCCGGTAACTCGGTACAGTCGGCCATATTGACACACGAAAAGATCAAGTGATAGTTGCTTGATCGGAAAAGCAGTGTACAATATTGATATTGATATGAATATTACCCCGACAAGTCATCAATTTTTACCAAATGGCTAGTGTGGTAGTGCATCCAGTGCGACTGCCGAGTCCCGTACTTAATTGTTTTGTAATTCCTCAAAAAGATTCATCGACTCAGACGTTTAGGTGTTTAATTGCTAAACTCATGTAGACCAAGCCTAAATTGGTGTAACCGATGCTTTTAAGGGGAAAGAGACAAAGGCCAAACCTAAATGCTTAACTTTTATTCACTGTAAACTTTTTCTACGAGTTACGCTGAAATGAGCTGTTTCACATTTGAATAATTCAAGCAACCTTCACTTGGTTAACTCAAGCCTCGATAAACATCGGTTGATTCATATGAGCGAAGAATTTTTCAACCCATATTATTCATCGCAAAATCCCATCAAATATGCCAACTGGTTGAACGCGGACTCGTCGCTGTTGCTGTTTCTGTTCTAGTAAATTCACCATCTTCATTGATGACATGTTATATGGATTTTGTGAATTTTTGAGAGCCTTGTACAGCGCCATTAGAAAAGTGGACCGAAGCGCTGTCGGCCGCTTTCAAAAGATGATATATTGTAATTTATTTTCAAACACTTTCTGTGTTAAGCGGTTGCGTATTCCTCCTCGACGACACCCTACAATATGCTCGGGACCAAAAACATTGCAGCTGTTTCCTGATTTCAATCACTTTCTTTCCTGAATTGATCGCCAGATTACGCATTCGTGGAATGGACGAATCCAATTTATACTTAACTTACTGATTTGGTGATACCATGAATTTTAAATAAGCCTCAAAGGAATTCTTTAATTTTCGAGTTGTGCAATCTGGTATGCATCCTAAGTGGCATCTCAAGTTTCTGTTTCTGTTCAATATATCAACTTATGGCTCCTATGCACGCTACAGGATTATGTACACCTGACGAGGCCAAAGCAAGACTACAATGATGATGCCGTGCCATTCACTTTCGACCGTTCGTCTTTTACTTATTATAAAGACCTTTTTAAAATGCTTTAAATATTCTCAGTGAAATCCTGCGACAAACTGAGTTGCTTTGGAAGCAAACATTGAGCGAGAGAAACATTTGGAGGTCGTGCTAATCTGATGTTAATACTAATTTTGTATTTTACGTATGAAGCACTGTTACCTAGCAAAAATGTTAGCTTAACTGTTTGCAAGTTCGCATTGCAGTCAGCCATACCGTTTTAAATACAAACACTTTTATCCAGGCGTCTCGCTTTTTAGACCAAGTCAACGTTACTCACTCCACGGTCATACCCTCCCTAGGGCTTATCTTTTCACCACTAACTATTATGACGAACAAGATATCGAAACAAAATAGCACAAACCAGTCTGCTCGTTCATATTGCTAATCCATTCCACTTATTTCTATGTTACAAAAACAGTTTTGCTTTCTATATACCGGTTTTGAGTGCTTAAAATATTGTTATAGTTCTACATGAAGTTTCGCAGCAAGTCTTTGTTGCACACCTATTTAAAGGGCTATTTATCCATCCCGTCTTTACATTCAGCATTTGCGTGTGACAATATACTCAGCTTTTTAATGGAAAGCGCAGGAAAATCCCGCTTCGTGTGTGAAAAGCGTTACCGACGGAGTCATTATCTTTCGGACAGACCAGCAAGTATTTCTAACGAAAGTGCGAAATGCTTTGCAGGTTCAGCAAGTTTCATTGCGTGTCTCACAAGTAACTCGGTGAAATTCTGTGGAG
>SJOL01004995.1:388384-437515 GCA_004794785.1 Opisthorchis felineus | reverse complement strand
ATATATATATATATATATCCTATATCCTGTCCCCCATCACTGAACAATGACTGCATGATATTTTGGCTACATTCATGCGGCTAGGACGTGCGATTATTTCTCATAAGAAAAGAATGGATTTCCACTAGGAGTTGCAGTAAATATCGCGTTTGCGCATCTGGGCGATTAACACCAACAAAAGACGTAATGCGGAACCATCTGAATTGACCAAGAAAAGTAGTCAAACTTAGTTATTTCACTTCTTATTGAAGAAGTAATAGACTTAGTTTTTCATTTCAAACATTCTGCAGTACGCAAGCAGGTGAACCATATGTGGTAATAGGCTCAGCTACATTACTTGAAACCCTATAAAATGGAAGCCAGATGATGCTGATATCTTAAGAATCCTGTCAGCCTTAGACGAAGAGAACCCTAGTGTAAGACGCACTTTTCTCGACACCATCCATTTCCGTTACTGTTGACAAGGACACAATGGTACCTGGGTCCCAATCCGCTAGCTGTTTTTCATTCCTAATTTGACTTACTCTGTACTTTTCCTCAGATCGGACGGTCATATAGGTCCCTTAAGGTACCGTTTTACCTTGTACTTTCATCACACTCTTCTACTGATGGGCGACATACAAATGTGCCGTTATTCTTCAAGTTGTAGCCTACCATATTTTGAAAATCAGTGTGATGGATCCTACTACTTTCCTGGTTTCAGCCCAGAAACATTCAGAACGACTACGTTAGTTGATGTATGAGCACCCATCTCATAATATCCAATTGATGCGCTGACTGGTAGGCGAAAATTCCACATGACTGTGTGCAAAAGCCACATAGACTTACAGTGAAATGCGGACTGTTCGCTTGTGTGTTAACTACGTCTTTGATTTTAAGTCGCCATTGTTTTCGTGGAACAGAAACACCAACGGTCGGAAAAAAGTAATGCTCAGCTTACTGCAAGAGAAGAAATGCTCCTTTGGGTATGTCATGAACACTACACAAATCAAGATTTTGAGGCGATGTATTTTTGTGCTGCTGCCATATACTTGTTATTCACATTTAAACCACTTTTTTAGGGACTTATCCACAACTCCAGTTGTTCCCAAACTTTTTCGAAAATCAGCGCAAGCACATTTTAAACTGCTGTAGCTAGAAGTTGTGCGCGCGTGTCAGTAAATCAATCTACAAATCCGTGACGTATATTACTAGGAAAATTATGGCGATTTCAGAGCCTAAATAAAACACGTTTCCGGCTGTCTGGGATGAGCTGACGACGAACGGGTCGATTATCGCCGTGAGTGTATCCTTTAATCTCAACTTTGGTGGCGTCGGCATCTGGCAATATTCTCGACAAAGGAAATGAACATTACGATCAGTTTCTTTGCTGATTGTTAGTTAAAATGAAGACAGCTGTTAACTTGAAAAACAACCTCACCATCTTCATTACGTAGTGCAAGGCCCAGGGATTGCAAACCTTGAGGCTCCTGAGAAAAGGTATAAAAAGTTACTTTTTCAAGAGCAGTTTGCGAAATTTTATAGGCCTTTTATTTCGACAACGAACACCTACCATAGTTCTGGTGATTGCTGTTAAATGGATGTTGTCAGTGCCTGACAGCAGACTGGGTGAATCTCACATTGAAAAGAGGCTCGTTTTCTGCCGGGTTGAGGTATTGATGCAGGGACAACAAACATCGTGGAAAGGAGTAACTGGTTAAGTTTTCGGATATTCATACCCATTGATTTTTTAGGTGAATGAAGAGCGATTGGGTTGCTCAATGACACGCAAAATCAGATAGTTCACCTGTGCAGTGGATTGGCCAAACAATTAAGGGTTAATTAACTGCCATACAGATAAGTGAAATGCATGCGCTATGCCTATGAGTTATGAAAATGTTCCCATTAGCCGGGACACTTGACTGACGAACATACCTAATGCGACGCGTGGAAAACAACCAGAGTCTACGCAATATTCCACAAACATTTACACCGGGGTTCCCCCATGCGTGGTTTTGTTATTTAGTTCAACTGGTCGAGGGATCGTATACAGATGTCCTCGTACAGCCCAGTTAGCCAACGCACATTAATTTAGAAGATAAGTGAAAGGAAGAGGTCGATTCAGGATAAGTCCATACTAGATGTCGGACAGGTTTGAGTTGACTTCAATATGAATGGGTTTCAAGTAAAGTTATGTACCTCTGGAATAAGCCTAGTGGATGTAATAATCTCCAGTATAGAACTCTGATGTAACGGGTACATAATAGGATCCCCGTCCGCCAGTTTGGTGCGCATCCCCTTCAGGAATAAACCATTTCTGGAAAGATCAGACATCCTGCTTATCGTGGTAGCATGTTGGGTGGCGTTACTTGCCATCGTGAGTCCCAAAGGAGGTCACGTGAACCAGCACAGAACAAAGATTATTTAGGTGAAACGGCAAACTTGGTGTTAGGTTGGGACGGCCTCTCTTAGGGACGGGTGAGGTTATGGATGTGCATGGTGTGAAATCACCAAGCTATATCTGGGGTTGCGATTTCGTATCATAGGGATCTACAGAAGTTGAAGTCAAGCAAGACTTTATTTGACCTATGAAGAATATTTCCGCATTATGATCCTTCGCGGAAGAGACCACTTCTTTTGAATTAGCCTCTCTAGAGAGGACAAGTATACAGCTGCCTCCTTTCAAAGAGGTAAACCGTTAAGATGGATATTTCCTGTGGGTAATCCTTTCGAGTAATCATCGTAGAGATGAAGGTGTAGGAAAGTTGTTCCAGCTCTAAAGACCGCCTTCAGGAGCTTGCTAAACTTCACGTATTTCTCAAAATATATTAACTCAAAGCTGTCCTCGAAAATTCAGTGTGAAGTGGTGTCGATTAGCAGGGGGGCTTGAAGTAGATCCGTGAATTGCAGTTCTAAACTGTGCGTAAACAAACCAGAATAGTCCGCTGTTTACTGCTACCGGACTCAAACGCACTCAGCTGTCGGTAAGCATTTTAGTGTATACAGCCATTCTTCACGTTGTTAGTGCTAATTCGTTCTTCTTGGCGGCAACATTTTGATTGCAGTCAACATTCCTGAGTGCGCCGTCCAATTTTTGTATAAAATGATAGATGGTTTCACATTAAGGGATGACGAGAATTGGCCGGAAGCATTGGCCTGCAAAAAATTACTGGTCCTCAATGAATGGAACAACGGGGTTACTCAGCCAACCTTCCAACTTTGCTGCGTTTCTTATGTTACGTTCGACTTTTCGTTGATGTGTACATTACCAGGTTTCCACACCCTGGTAAACCACCAAAATGGACTGTGATCTACCAACTTAGTCACGGATGATGGAAATTCTGCTACGCCCTCTTCAGGGCACCAAACCCTTCCGAGGAATCCGTAATATTTAAGGTTGATATAGCCGAAACCATGTTTTGAAACCTCACCCACGTTGGAAACAAACTGGTATGTGCTAAGGATAGTCATGTGCCTCAACATAAGGGCCGAAACACAAATTTTGCGTCCTGTTCCTTGTTTAAAAGGAAAATCACGCCTGGTGGACATGTAGGATGGTCTTTGTTGGGGAGATAGCTCAGTGGTTAAGGCGCGAGGACCGGAGGGTCCGTGGTCCGAACCCAACCTCTGCATCTCGACTGCTCCTGTCTAGGATCGGGCAACATGAATGTATCCCAGCCCTTTTGCCTCCTTCCCTTGGCATGGCAGCTAGGCACCGAAAGGGTGCTACAGCTGAACAATACGATTTTGTTGGGGAGTGATCTCTCAGGTGTAAGTTTCATGCCAAGCCCCCACGTGACCAAGGAGCAGTGGTCTTACTTGAGGGGGAACGGAATGCTGTATTTCCATACAGGATTACCGATGGTGAGGGCTCACGGCATCAAATGCAGCATTCGTGGAGTTCAGAGTTCAACACAATAAAAACAGCGGTTGCACTCTTTTATGGTCTCTTTCTCAACAACATGGCCCATTGGAAGAACCATAACAGCAGACGCATGCGGGATCCAGTATCCGTAAAACGCGGAAAACGACTTCAGCTCAACATATAGAAAAATTTGAACGCATAGCTTCAGTTGGCTTCATCGATCTCGCAGGTGTAACCGGTCGACTTGGGATTAGATAGATGGTCTGAGGTGACCCTAAGTCAATGAGGTTCGGCTGACCAGTCATTACTAGCTTAATTTTAATGCTCATAAATGTTGTGAAGGTTAGAGATCCGAATCGCCTTGGTGATGCAGCATGCGGATCGTAAACACGTTGTCTTAGCTTCCCAAAACATGCTAAGAAATGGAATCCAGATACGGAATTATCGGAAAGTTCACCACAATTATACACTGGTACATGGAACAAACTATCACTGAATAATGGAAACGAATATCCGGAGCTTGTACTCCGGCTAAAGTAAACGGCACCCTCATATTGGGACAAAGCAGGGTGGAAGCGCACACACAATATCGTTGTTGTCCAAGTGCGTACGCAAATGACAGTATTTATTGGTCACTCATTTCAAAGGGAAACATTCCCGTCCAAAAAAAAACAGTTAAATATCCTCCAAACGTGTGTGGTTGTAGGTGAAGCTGGCACAACGGACCTGGGGATTCATAGCCATAGAAATGACAGATGTAGGGTTGAGGAACTAACCTCAACGAAACGCTTGATGGAGGAAACCACTAGAATATTTCCAAGCTGACGCACAGCAAGTACAACCCGGTGATCATTGTTTTCGTCGTTATGCAAGAATAAGTCTTCGTGGTAAATTCATATGTTTGATGGTCTTTATTCCAGTTTACTTAAGTGAAGCCACCCTAACTTCAAGAATCAGATGATGCGTCTGGTGACTACTATAGGGGCTCAAATGGTGCATTAAGTATGTATGAATCGGGAATATGCAAGGGCGTTGTATACCTGGATCACTCGTCTAGGACCAAGCGGAAAGTGCTCCCCTTCTCTAATGAAAGCTGCTAAAGGACATCCACATACAAATGATTTTTCATTGCCCTTGTGGGGAGAACATGCGATACTATTCTTGCTGATCATCCTCCTACGAAAAAGCACCACTATCGAGAAGATACCCGAGAATTCCCCGACGTTTCCCAGAGGGGGAGTGTAAGTGCTTTTTTCGATATCCTACGGTCCTAGTACCAAGTCCCAGTACCAAAAGTCACCTAAACCTTACTTGGCATGTATTTTATCACAAACCACGTCCAAATCCTATTCCTTGCACAACCTTACTATTCCATCAAAAGCAGGGAATTAAAATGGATAAAAAGGTTGAACTAAGTTCATACACATATAAACAAGAAGGCTGTCGGTATATGATCACATTCGAAGAGGTTTGGGCTTAGAGGAGTTCTTAGTCAGTGTGGCGATCACAGCAAATAGATAATATATGTGGAGCGAAAATGAAGTACTTTTACAGAAACGAAGAAAGATAACGGTGAATCCGTCAAGGAAGGGAACGTTAATGCAAACACCTCCATAAACAGCACGCCAGAAAAAATCACCAGTGTTCATGATAAATACGGTGATTAACCGTAAAACTGGCGTAGAAGTAATAAAGTGCGACCGAAATATAACGGAATTACACAAATGAATTCGATGCAGAAGACTGTTGTTCATCTACAGGCAAGTGGAACGGTCTAGAGGAGGTGCACGGAGGAATGGGAATCATTAAGCTGGGAGGCGGTTGACTGGAAGTAGGTTCAGGCACGTCACTGGCCATCAGATCTTCTAGTTCCTCGTTCAACAGTCCCCAAGTACAGTCAAGTTTTGGTGAGGTGTCCTCAAGGAGAGACGCGCTGCCAGTCTTATGGTGTGCGCAATGTACAGATGTGGACAATGATGGACCCTGTATAATGGCACGAACGGCTGGAGTCAAAAGGTTGATCACCTGATCTAATTGAAGGATGTAAGCAGTTGCACAGTTGAGCGCAGGCTCCAGAGTGATGTTGAACGACAGTTCGTTTACATGCTAAGACAGTGAAACGATATTGGGCAATAAGAACAGAGAAGCAAAAGGAAACTGCCTGACGGTAAAAATGACTACGAAAGACGTAGGAAGCGGAGTGTAATACGGAACGCAAACACTGCCCTGGCCACCAGCATTTGGGAGCCGAATAATTATGCGACCAAATAAGACGGTAAGTTGGCAGGCAGGCAGTTCACTGTCAGAATTCGCTACTACCATGTAGGAGCACAGCACAGGGGGTGAATTTTTTTGACTCACACAAGGCGGGCCAAAAAAACAAGCTAGCGGAGTGTATGTAAGCTACATTTCATAAATGCGTATGTTTTGTCTAATAGTGTACACAGTACAACCTGGTTTACAGCGGAAGCTGCTTAGTGCATGTACAAAGATAGGGTTTCGTGACACATAGAATCGTAAACGGCGATTACTCCAGGACTACATGTGGCGGGCGAGCTTATTCTGCGCGCAGTTGAACCTAAGGTATGCAAAGTCGTGATATGATTCTCAGCTCAGCTCAGCTCAGTAAACCCATCAAAACATTGAAAACATTCGGTTCACTAAACGAAGGTTTGGGCAGGCCACTAATGAAGAATGCCACAAAACTGACAGATTTTCATGAATATGCTTGGTGCTCATCAATACAAGAAGCAATACCCAGAAGCCATGCTTGTCAGTTCCAAGGTTGACTCCAGCGGTGGGCATCACTTAACGGGTGGTACCGGCGAAAAACATAAACTGGTCGATCCACATCGATCGGACAAAAAGCTGTTAGTTCGCACAGACACCGAATTTCTCACACGCTGTGTAAACAGTCAGTTTAAATTAGGGATATTACTGATGAGTGGCACATGCAGCAAAAATGAGGAAGACTTCCATAGTCACACAAAACATCAACGGTGCCAAATTACCTTTAAAATACTGTTTGCATCGTAATTTCGGTCCATGAAAACCTTGCGTTGCATCAGCAAAACGGCGGCAGCGAAAAATATGTGGAAATTCTTGGTCAAGTATTCACTCCATATCGTCTACAGTAAATTGGACAGTTGAAAAAACGTGAAAAGAAAATTGTGGCCGATCATACGTCAAGAATGGATAAAAACATACGCAGTCGACTGATCAATACGCCATGAACATTATCAGATATGTAAATGGTCGACTGAGCGAAATTATCCCATCCAAATCCAAAAACATTGGAGGGCCAGAGAATGATAAGTAATAAGAACAGGAATATCTACAGGAATTGATTAATCTAAACCAATGGTACACAGAGGACAAAATCTACCAGTTAAAAATAGGCGTGTATGGTCACCGTTTCCTTGGTCAAAACAGGCAAGAGGTATATAAGCACAATGAAGCAGGTCAGTCAGACAAAATTCTTCAGACCTAATTGGGACAAAGTCGGTTATCTTGTGGGAAATAAACAATGCACTGTGGACTCTTGTGTTCGTTCTGCACCATAGAAACACCAAATGGCGACATTGTTCGACACCTATGCCTGTCTGGACGTAGACGAAACCTATTAGCCACTACGGCATTTCTGCACCGAAAATTAGAGTCACTTTTGTTGCACACACGATTTTCTGTAGTATACTGATAACCCAGAGAAGAGTGGAGCATTAGTCTGTGGCGAGTACCAACGACAGAACTACAAGACGTTAACGAGGCTGTTTACTCTGTAGTAAACATGTGATCGGACCCTGAGAAACTCAACCAAACCAGCGCTTTTGTGATTTGTCAGGCAGGCGTGAACGGAGCACATAAACGGACTTTTAGTTAACAGCTACAGGTTGTTTCTCGCAGTATCACGAGCTCGCCCTCAGATCTCAGTTAAATGTGAACGTTGGTTCCAACCGGCCGTTGACTTAGACAACTAACTACACCAGTAAACAGTCTGAACATTGTAGCGTCTGCTGACAAGCCGTGCTTTGAAAACAGTGCGAGAAGAATGAGGTCGGCCAAATCCTACTCAAGCAACGAGAACTTGTTTCCTAAAAATTCGTTAGAAAAACTGGGCTTAAAAGTGAGCATATAGAGAAGTAATGAAGCTGGAGATGGTACGGGACAAACCTTCACCATCGTTAGTACTCATTAAATAAATACATAAGTATGATATATATTATATTATTATTACTAATAATTAAAATGCTAAATACATAAATCTAACAGACGTAAAATGGGAGCGCAAATTACAATAATTCATGAGCGCTTTATTGTCAGCCTTTCGAGTGTTTCCTTTCTCAATCAGACGATGAGATGAATAGATAATTATCGCCGTTCGAAACAGACGGCCGATCAACAAAATCGGGCACACTCACTTCCCACAACAACATAACATCAGTGTAGGGAAACTCGCGTTTGAATTGGATCAACAACCACCGGAAGCAGAAGGGCATTTCTTTGGCATTCTTGCTTTCTGTTGATCAGTGCAAAGGAAGAGAATAGAGAGTGGCGCAAACTGGCTACGGATAATTGTGAATAACGCCAACAAGGAACAGACAAGTCAGTTTACAGCATCAGCCTCACCCGCGTGCCGGAACGCTAGCTGTCAACATGCATATGGGAAAACCGCCTCACTGTCTCAGTCGGTTCGCGGATCGACCTTTGAACACGCGTGTCGCACAGGAAACACATGTTTGTCTAGCAGCGTTAAGCCAGCAGCTGAAACGAGCGATTATGCTGTCTCAGATTTGCAACGGTGGGATTACTGGCCCGTAGTAGACTGTTGGTACGGATGTCACGAATATTATACGTTTCGATGGGCGGCAAGGAAACAAGATGCTGGTTGCCACCAAAAGACTCGTAAAGTTGATCAGCGTATAAAATCTCTGCCAACTAAATGCGATGTGAATTGACCATAAAACGATGTCGTTATCGATTTCACGAGCTGTGTGAGGAGGACCAGTTTTAAAGACTTATCTGATCGGGCTTTTGGACACATTCTGAAATAATGGTAACGTGGTGTCGTCACAAGAATGGTGACTCTGGTGTTCTGCATTTCGGTAGAATTGAGCGAACATCCGTCCACTCGACAGCAGAGATGTAAGAACATTCACTACATAATACTCCGAAGGAAAATAAGCTTTGACACTTTATTCCTGCACTGATTGATTGAATGAACAACATTCACACTTCCCACGGAAAGTGTGCACTCAGAGGAGGAAAGTGTTACAGAGTAGGACGTTCATAGGTAAGAGTTTATATATATATATATATATATATATATATATATANATATATATATATATATTAGTTGATATACAAAACCGAACTCCGAACTCGCAGGTCTTAAAATATATGCGCCTACAAGTAAATTGAATACATAGGGATGCTAAACTCGGCGGAACGTTTGTGGTCCAACGGCAATCACTGGGTCAATCGGATCACTGGACCGATTGAGAACCACATTTCGACATCACTTGGAAAAGCAGAAAATTTCACCGTTCGTACACCTGATCGTTCACGGGCTTACGTCAATGCACTCGAAGCAAACGACCACGAAGAACCGTGAGGAACCACGGAAGTTTGCACGTTAACCGGAGCGTTGAAAATTTGAGGAAGATGTATGGGAATTCAAAGGCAAGTAGTCCTGGAGAATGATGAGGAAGAAAATAGTTGCATTCAGCAACCGAGAAGTGGAATTTGGTATGGGTGAATAGAGAACCATAGGTGCGTTCGCCGACTGAAAGATTGTGGGAGTAGCACAGAGGAGGCAAGGTCAATTGAGCATTTACCATGGTGGCAGTGGTGAAACAGCGAAAGGACTACGTCCCGGCAGAGAAAGAGCGTTTGATGATAACTGGTCAACGAAGAGGAATCAATGAGACGTACAACTGTCTGTTGAATGCTACTTACGACAGCAGTGGTCCATAGTGATGTGGATCTCGGACTTGTACAAAACAAGTCGGGAGGGAGAAATGTTCACCAAAGGAAAAGAAAACTGAGTTCTCTGGAGGCTCGGATTGTTAGTGATTCCACACACAGAGTTTGGAGGGACAACGGTGAAGGGAAAAGCATGTGTTGATACGGTAAGGTTGAATCTGTTCAACTTTTGGAAGACCAACGTTTAGTGTACTGCTGGCATAGATGCGGTCATCAATGAGCCGAGGTGAGACAGATCTTTGCGAAAAGAAAGTATTACAAAATATGGAGGCTTGTACTGTCTGCAGAATCGCGGATCCAACCAGAAACGGAAAAAAGGAGAACGTTGGTAAACGGCAGATAGAGGAAAGAACAAAACCTTGGGTTACACCTACGTTGACCTTGTGGATCCGAGAGGAAACACCACTAGGGACCACGAGGACCGGACGGATTTTCGACAAGATTTTAATTCAGTTCACCAAGTCAGGATGTCGTCCACTTATCGACAGTTTCGTAATCAGGTCAGTATGTCATGCTCAATCGACAGCCTGCGATACATCAAGAAATACGAATTCGGTTTCACCAAAGAAATCAGGGGTAAATGATCATTATGTGTATGCAATTAAGTCAACAGCCGAGCGATGGTGGCTGGACCCACATTGCTGATCACTCGGAAAGTTTTTACTTTCTAGAGAACGTAGGAAGAGTGTAGCTAAGAACCTGGCATAAAATAAGTGTGGAAAAGACGGGCAAGTGGTTGTTTGGGTTGGAGGAAGCACATTGGAAAATAGGGAGTACGTGGAAGCTTTTCTAGGGCAATGGAAGAGGAGGAAAGACGTGAGAGTTGAGATACGGTTGGAACGAGTTCTCAGCTACAAAACAAAGCAGGAAGAATAACGAGGAGGTTTAAACACGTTTAACATGTTCAGAATTTTGCTGAACGAGCAAGTTTAGGACTCCTTAGGAGTCCGGGACAGGAGGACAAAAGGGAGAACAGAAAATCCTGCAAGATTCAGGTATATATACTAGACACTTTGTTTTGCGACTGACGAACATGTCATTGATCTTGTCAACGAAGACCGTATGGGAATTGTGAGCACCAACATTGGCCGAACGAGATGAAGGGGAGGGATGAGAAACCTAACATTTAAACATTTAGCTTTTTCTTCTAACAGCACAAAAACGAGCCTGATTAAACCAAATGGGGTATATTTTGGAGCAATCCTCCATTACAGGTACTCATGAAGCTCTCAGCGAAAGTCATAAGACCGTCTGAAATCGAGGGGGTCGGAGTTAGAAGTATCGCATGCCAGCCCAATAACCAGACGAGCAGCACCAAACCACGACGCGACCGAGCTGTGACAGACAGTGGAAGCTAAGTGGGAACAGATCAGAAGAGCCTATGAGACCACAAATGTCAGCTGAATATGATGAGAGTGGGGTGGTTAAGACGACGTCTGAGGTGCGTATTGAGTCACCGTCTCAGTCCGGAATTCGGGTAGGGAAAGAGACCACTTCGGACGGAGATTTGGTGATCAAAAAAAGACAGCTCACGGTCAGCAGTGACCATGCTCGATTAGGAAATGAACCAGTCAGCATTGTACACATTGAGATAAGAATAATAATAATTGAGAAGGGCGATTTAGAGGCCAAAAGCACTGAAAACCACTCGAAAAACCGGCTTGAAGGGGCAGTGTAAAGGTAGGGGGTGTAGACAAACTCGACCGTTAAAACGAAAGCAATGGTGTAAAGAGTAACCAGAAGATTGGCGATGCGAAGGACTGCCGTTGTTGAAAATTTGCACTTTAGTGTGAGAGAGAGAAAGATGGAACAGATGATAAGAGATGATGGGTTGAGTTCATATTACCCTTCAAACCAGACAAGGGCTTCGCATTTGCAAGTGCGAAAAGTAACTGGATAGTTCGTAAAACCTGTGAAAATAACAATAGATAGAGGTTTGAGGAGAATTGGTAATTTTCACTGGATATTTCATTCTGTCAGTGAAGTCATTCTATGCTGAAAAGCCGAGAAGCACTGTACAGTTGATTTATCCTTATTGGGAATCATCAGCAGTGGGCATCTCACGAAACTCAGAGTTTCGAACCCGCAAACTTTCGGTTGGTGGTTGAACAGCTGACTGTTTGGTCACTAGCGGCTGGTCAGCAATGTGAATAGCTCTCACTTTGGCGCTATGTCCTATCTCTCATCCTTCAATTACAGAAACACACCAAGTGGTCACATTGACTGACTCCTCCAGTGACGACTTGCCACATGGAAATTTCACTCATCTTGTGGAATTATTCCTCCTCTGAGTTAACTATCGATTAAGGAAGGTTTGAGGAAATTTGGTGATTTTCACTGGAGGAAGAGTGAGAGTTAATCACATTTCTTACCAGCCGCTCGTGGCCAAACGGTCAACCACTGACCGAAAGGTCGCGGGTTCGAAACTCTCTGAGTTTCGTGAGGTGTGCACTGATTATGATTCCCACTAAGGACAAAAGAGGTGTACAGTGATTCTAGACTTTTCAGCATAGATTAGCTTCACTGACAGGATGCCAGCTCCAAAGAAATAATGATAAGCGGAAGTTCAGGTTTCTGCTGCACATTGTAGTCCAGCGCGTTTTGTATAATCTTCTCCGAAATTCCAAAAGTCTAGGAGAAACAACGAGAGCTCGACATCGGCAACAAGTCAAATAGAGTATGCAAACGTGTTTTCAATACGTCTTTAACCTCTAACAAGGCCTCGGTGAATTGACCATCCATTAGCAAGGCAGACTGGTTACTATTGTTAGCACGTCAGCACCATCCTTGCTTACAAAATCCACCTTTTCTTTTATTAGGTCATTAAAAAGGAATCTTACAAGTTTTCTGGGTTTATTTTTTCGAATCGAAATTACTACGACAGAACAAGTGAAAGAGCATTCGCTAATGCTAAAGAGAGACATTAATGGAGTTCCATATGCCATCTAGACCAGAGGACAAGCGCAGATGGTAGATCAGTCCTCTCTTGCCACTGCTGATGTGAACACTTCCCACCGAAATGACCTTCCGAGCACATTCAAAGGATATGCATATAACTATGGCAGCGCAATTAAATAACACCTTTCTATCCACAACTACATACCGGAATGCAGTTGTTGATGTAGGCCATCCTCCCAATCCATTTGTAGTCTTCAGTCTCAGAACACTGATACATACACGGGAAAAGTAGAAACAAGTTTGGACGTGTTTAAAGAAAACCTTCGCTTTGCTCTGACTGGCGATCACAAAGTAAGAGCAACGTCCTCATTAACCATTGCGTTCGGAATAAAAACAATAAACCGCTGCTTGAGATGATCGCCTCAAGCTCAACTGAGTTTTAACAGGAAAAAAGAAAATGGCTTGTTTTCGAGGACCACACGACAACATATTCAGAACCGTTGTATATGTTCTTTTGTTGTGTTGTATATGTTTTGAGGTAGGGGTGCTGAAACACTATTTCAGTGGCATATCACTTCGAAAAATTTACTTTAGGGAGTCTAATAAAGGTTCATAAGAGTTGAAGGGGCGAAGAAAAAAGAGGCTCACGACTCCTAGTTCAAAGAGATACTTGTGCCTTAATCAAGAATCCGGTACAGAGACTCCCCGTAATATTGCAGCACGCGAAAAGATTGTACCATCCTGAAATCTGCTGCTTTTTTTCTTAGTTGTGTGTGCATCTTGGTTGAGTTTCCCGGATGCTTACCACGCAAGGTTTGCGGAGTTCCACGCCCACCAAATGAGAAATACCGTGATTTTGGTAAACAACTTGTATGAGTCGACAATTAAAAGGTTCCAATGGAGAAAATCAAGAACAACTGGCTTCCACAGCACTTCACGTACTATTACTAGTTGAAGTTAGAAAGTGAAATCGCATTTTAGACCGAGAGTTGATGTGGCAATACTTGAGATCTCAAGATTGTGGAAGACATTCTAACACCCCTCTCCAAGGCGGTTTTGAGATGGTGATAAGCTCGTGAAGTATAGTTGGGTAATAAAAGTAACAACGGAAGAAAATCCCTCACTGCGGATTGACACATCTCCCTCCATCCCTCTCGAGGCGGTCAATCCGCAAGAGAACCAACAGCCAGTATTCTTTGCCAGGTTCTTGCAGAACTTCCTATCATTGGAGGCTACGCCATCCGCCCGGATGGTCCACGATTTTGTTCCCCGAGGAGTGGTTTAGTCAAGAAAACTCGCGAAGCAGACCGCTTATCTAAAACGCAGGAAAGTCCATGTGTTTAAAGGGTCCTTTGACAATTATGAACCAATTTAGCTATGGACCACAAGTCAACGCTTATTAACCGTTCGGAACATATTTAACCTAGCGAAGGTAGCTGAATAGTGGCGTCAAACTCACAAGGAGGAAGATTTTCCTGTTATAGGATAAATAATGAGCTTCCCGACACGTTCCAATGAGCAATATCGAGCCACCTTCATCCTTCACAATACTACTTCTTTGATATCATTCGTCACGTGATAACTGCTTATCGTAGCACTTTTGTGTGCCCGATACCAGTTTTAATGAATAATGTACCGAATTCTGGTGGAGATATGACACAAAGGATTGAAAGTCTAGGTAGAATTTCGATGCCATAATGTAACCAAAGTCTACACAGGATGGTGTGCTTGGAAGGGTGAATAAAGTGTGTGTCGCAAATGACAGCTGTAAACGTAGTCTTGGGATTAGCTAAAACTATGTCGGAAGCCGACGCGTACGGCAGATACTATTAATAGTGTGATACTTAGAATAATAATGCTGAGATTAGCAGATGTCATTTGCGATTACGATATCGCTCCTACAAAGGCAAATATGGGGAAGCGGATGAAGATTCTGACAACCACCAACCCACCGCTACGCACCACTACGCTCCCCAATAACGCACTGATGATGTCACCCCGATTGGTGATGAAACGTTTGCAATCAAATTGCCCAGCTCAGCGAACAAGCCAACGACCAGATTCTGATGGGTTCGCTTTAGGATATGATGCATGGACAAAATAGCCCATAACTATGGTGAACGGAGACTATCAAACCCATAAAGTAGCCGAAAAGTTGATTTTTAAGCAAAACCCACACCTAATGGTGAAACTTGGAGAAATCCATCGTGGGTTGCATCCTACCGATAGCACAAGGCACAGAACACTAAAGAGTTTGTCACTATAGCTTCTCCGCACGATTCCCCATTTTTGTGATTTTTAAAAACCCAGCAGAATAAGGTTGAACCAAGAACATTGTTCCGTCCATCCTTGAAGAAAGTAAACCTCCAAGGAGAAGCGAAAATGGTCCCTCCACCAGAATGACCCCTCCTCAAAGAGATCATTCCAATTTCGATCGTCTTCCAGGAGAACAATTCTTGTATGATTTCCTTCAACATTATCTGAGTATATACCTTCGAGGTATGTGAAACAAGCGTTTGCCGGAAGAATGACCAGATTAGAATTCCATCTGCGAATAGAGTGGAGCAGGGCCAGTAGGACGAGTGGACGGATGGAACCAGCGGTATCCAACAATTTTGGCACAACCTGAACGCCATGGAAGTAAAATCCCTGTGAGACAAACCAAACCTTAAACTGAAAGGAAATTTGTTTTCCTTTCTAAACGGTTTCCCAGCTAAACCAAACAAAATTCCTTGTAAGCTTTAGCTTCCAGGTCACAAGGAAAAAAAACAGAGATGTCCAAGAGTACACAAATAGATAGCATCAAAATACTGTGACGAGGGGAACAATGTAGAAGTGAGAAAAGCTGAGGCCAACTGGTGTCCACTCATTGATGGCAATGGTCCCCTCAAAGGCGATTTAGTTAGTAAAAACTACATGTATGTCATTCCTTAACCGTTGTGTTTCCCAACTAGCGACACTATCCGACCCCCCTTCGAATGAAATCGATAAATCCCATGCCCGAACGAATAAATGCTGCTGGGAAACAAGAACCATAAAACTCACGTGACAATAGATGATATAATTCCCATTTCCATCCCTTCGGCCTATATCGCTTGATTCTTCAACTATACTTGGTCATTCATAGTAACAGATACATGTGCTTTGGGTGGTATCACGCTAACGCATCGTGAATTATTCCCCGCTGAGCTCAGTTGTCATCGGGACAATTTGTCTTCTTTCACATGGGAGTTGGTATAAGAAATCAACACGTAAAGTATTGCACGACTCAAATTATTTTTCCACGACAACGTTCTGGGCATTACAGCGTTAAGTGCAGCGTGGAAAAAC
This sequence comes from Opisthorchis felineus, assembly GCA_004794785.1. NCBI lineage: Eukaryota > Metazoa > Platyhelminthes > Trematoda > Opisthorchiida > Opisthorchiidae > Opisthorchis > Opisthorchis felineus. The sequence goes on along the minus strand of SJOL01004995.1, from coordinate 421,461 downwards.
TGTGACATCTGTACCAAAGACTAGGTTCTCTAAGCGAAATGACGACTCACAGGCGATCAGCCGCATTCACCAATCCTCGAGAATATTATGACAAGTACTAATTATTAGGTCCTGAAATTGTGCATCAAGTACAAATTAGGTACCTAAGTTATACGTTGAGAATCCGAACAACAAAAGAACTCCTCCAACCAATGCCAAACTGATCAGAATTTGTTTCTTAACTCAACTACAATAGATGGTTTGTGATGTTCTAAACTGTACTTCAAAATTCGTCTATATGAAGTGTCTACCGTGTCACTTCATAAAGATCTGTTTCAATCGGTCCCCGTCATGATCCCCAATCACTGTGTTCGCATCCTTCTGGTAGTGAATATTTATGCAAGCCGGTCCCAACGAGGCCATCCGTGTAGTTTTCTCCTCAAAATTGAATCAGGATAAGTTTGATTCCGAGCAGGCACTGGATAACAACACCCTCTGCAGCGGCCACCCGGCTGGAGCGACGCTTTTTGATGAATTTCATCAGCAGTCGATGTGGATAGGCCTGACCATAGGAATAACCGGGCGTCCGATTATCATTAGGTCGACTCGAGTTTAATCTTTCATGAGTGTCCACAAATAAGCAGATGCATTCTATTTTGATCCTCTGGTGGAAATCGCTTGATGACGTGGTGTCCACCAACGAACCGGCCCTGAATTCAAATTGACCATATCGCCGTCAGTAACCGGTGAGGGTCGATCACTGACTGTCGTTACTTCAGGAACACCAGCGTGGACTCCAACCATGCACTTGTGCGCTGCTGCTTCTTATTGCACTTTTCAGGTCTACGCAAGACGCGCACACCTGGCTTAGCCATTGAGAAGCTAGTGGACGCAGAAATCAAACAAAATTTTCAGAACGGGCTCCTCGAACGCCTACCGGACGGTCGGATATTAACGGACACTGGGAGCAGATATCCACAGTGCCACCCAGAGCTTGGACTTCCGCCCGCGGTATAACCCAGCTAACCTCATCCAAACATTGGATCTCTGAGAGGACCGTCGCTTTACTGGAGTTCCGGCAACGGATTCTTTCTGACCGCAACCACAACTCAATCCGACGCCAGCTAAAATTGAGTGTCCTTGCAGACTGAGAAGCTTGATGGACCCGAAAGCCCAAAGAAATGGAAGACGCAAGAAAGGCTGAAAGCGTCCACACGCTGCTCCACTTAATTCGTTCGACTGGTCCTCGGAAGCCTGTTATCAGCGAAACTATCAGGGACGAGAATGGCTCTCTGGTATCCAGCAAAGGAGAACGTTTGGACCGCTTGGCAGGGTACTCTGAAAAACAGTTCGGTTGGCCACATCCTACCTCAAATCCGGAATCCCAGCCCTAAACAAAAAGGTGGACTGTGAATATGGAGCCGCCTTCAACCTCAGAAGTGTCCGAGTGTATTTCTCTACTCAAGCGTCATCGTGCTGCTGGTCCTGATGACCTTCCACCTGCTCTTTTCAAGGATGGCGGTGGACTTTTCAGTCAGTGCCTGTCTAGCCTATTTGGGTCTATCTGGGAGAAAGAGACCGTGTCAGACAACTGGGGTGAATCGATAATAGCGCCCATTTTCAAAAATGGTACTCGCAATGAGTGTGGTAATGACAGAGGCGTTAGTTTGACTTTCCTTGTAACAAGGCTCCTGGAGTCATTGATTATTCGGCGTCTTACAGCTGCACGCAAATCCTTGACCTGTGAGTATTAAGCGGAATTTCGACCGGGTAAAGGCTACGTTGACCACATCTTCACACGTCGTCAGATGTTAGAGCAACGCCATACGTACAAATGACCCAAAATTTTGGTATTCCTTGACTTCAAGGGTGTGTTCGACTCTGTCGATCGACCAGTGCTGTTAACTACACTTTACCAAAATAGTATGCCCAAGAAGTTTGAACATAATCCGATCATTACATTCGCATACTTCTAGGCGTCTGACAGTGTATGGTGAGCTCTCCAAAAGCTTCCCTATAAAAAGTGGAGTCCGACAACGGTGTCCACCCTCTCCATTCTTGTTCGACTTGGTCATTGATGAAATAATGAGGCGAATGCTGGAAGGACTTCGAAATCCCGGTGTTGCCGGTGAAAAGCTTGCCCATCTAGAGTAAGCAGATGACATGGTCCTCATCTTTGAAGACCAAGGCATAACACAAGCTCCGTTGAATAAACTGACCACCACCATCCCACCTTTTGGCATGCGTCTTGCACCTTCAAAGTTCAAAGTCATGCTTCAGGACGTGCAGTCTCTGAACAATCTCCTTACAATTCAGAAAGAATCGCTGGTGGTTTTGGAGAATTTTACTTACCTCGGTAGTTGTACTTGCTCTAACGAAAGTGTGTCTGATGAGTCCAGTGAACGAATCTCGAAGGATAGAATCATGTTTGCTAATTTACGGCACTTGCGGCGTTAAAATGGCATATTACTGGGTCTTAAGGCTCGCCTGTACCAGGCTACAGTAAGAGCTGTATTGTGTGGTTGCGAAATATGCCCTCTACGGACAAATGATGTGGGGCATCTTCAGGTTTTTGATCACCGATGCCTGAGAAACATTGCTGATTTTGAATGTCGTCAACGAATTAGTAATGCGTTGATTAGAAAACGGGTATTTGCTTGTGTAGCAGGTGCTTAAATCGCGGAAAACATCCAGCGCCACCAACTGCGGTGGCTCGGCCACGTGCTACGCATGCCAAAACCGTCTGTCGAGACAAGTGTTGTTCTATGTACCTCCTTCAGAGTGACGGGAACCGCGAGGTGGACAACGTATGACATGGCAGAGGGGTGCGAAAGAGATTACGAAGAGTTTAGGTGTCCTTGGTGTTGTACGTGACCCCTCCTGCGCTTGGCTGGAGACATTTCAAGAAATGGCGGCTGATCGGAGTCAACGGCGTTCGTGTTGTCAATTTCTTTTCAGACTGTCCGACTTAGCCCTTGGATTTTTAGGCACTTCCGAATGGTTGTGATAGGACAGCACCAGGTCCCCTCCCTCACCCACTCTTTTCTCTTCTTTTTATTCTAAGCCTTGAAATATAACTATATAAACTTTGTGGTTGTAGGGCAGTAGTGCATCAGTGTCGACGGTGATGTTGCTGTTTATGATGATGATGATGATGATGATCCTCTAGGTGAGTCTATAAATAAATATATGGGCGATGATTTTCCACTTCGTATTACTTTGGTGATCGTCTCAGTGAGACTTTCTTACTCCGCCGAATTCCTCTTGTTTTTAACCGCAAGTCATAACGTAACACCAGAACATCTTGATTCAGGAATGCTATCGAGCACAAACCATGTATTAGGCTTTGGTCGCATGTATTAAAAAAACAAGGATCAAGTGCGAAATGGAGCCCAAGTGCCCGATGTGTACACAAGAGTAGACTTACCTAGATAGAGACTGAAGTGCGGGTCTAGCACTTCAATAAGTTCAAATAGTTGGGTGAACTGCTCGCGAACAGCTTTCAGGTTACCGTCAAAGTTGGATTCCTGAACGTGCAATGGAAAATTAGCGAAACATGGTATGGGGTATGTCAGCACCTTAAGCGGCAAGAAAAAAATTGGTTGACGGTAACATGAATGTTGCGCCTGTGTAAGGAATAAGTTTTTATATGCATCAATTGCCAGGTACCAAAACAACTCTTCGATACTACTTGGCTCTTGTTGTGAGAAAAAACGGACCTGACGAGCTGATCAGGCTGTTAGCGATGCCTTAAAACAGTACAGAACGAAGGAAGAATGTTACAGTATACGGACAACACTGACACTATGACATTCCCGGGCAAAACATATGTCCTAAACTGTGACAGAATATGCTGTGGCAAAGTCATAGGACCACGCCATTTTTCAGGTAAAACTTCGGCAACATACATCCCAAGACAGTTAGTCAAATCTGAACGTTCCAAATTTTCCAGGAAGCACACAGGAAAAACCAAAAAATGACTACAATGTAACATTGCCATATTGATTTTCAACCTCAGCGTAGCAGCTGATGGGTCATATCTGTGTACATACAAGTCAATTATGAATTAAATTGGAAGGAGATTCCATTCTTCTACCTTTCTATATTTTCCGAGTGAACCTAGGTACATTGGCCGTCGTCCTCATTCTTGTATTTCCTAACCGCTCACCGTAACGCAAAACCAAACATAGGCATCGTACTGCAAATGGTTAGAGCACATCAAACAACGCCATACTGAAACATCCATAGGCTGTCAACCGCTCAGACCGGATAAGATGGGTCAGTTCCGTACGCATATCAGCCGCAAACCAATCTAAACGCTTGCGCCCCTCCGAGCAGTAACAAGTGTGGAACATGGAAGCTCTGCTTTTTCACGGCAAAACGCTCTACTGATATATCAGTCTGCATATGTTGTCAGTATTTTCAGGTAACATCCACAAAACGGTCCGGATAATCGTGCGACCAGTGCGAGGTTATGCTAGGCAGCTCGCATGGCTGGGTCACCGAAGTCACCCTGGACCAAAGGAGTCACATGAATGCTTTCCAGCTTTTGCAAAAGCTTGAAATTTTATGCAAATCGGTCATATCAGGAACGGAATATTTTGTCACAAGAATCATGAATAAGATGCAGAGATTCAGGTTCTCATAGTGTTACAACTTAGGATGTCTTCGAGGATTAGATAGGGGATGTATAAGCCGTCTGTCCCGGAATGAGAATCACGGACTAGCTCACCCATCCATCAACACAGGAAACAGTGAAACGGGTCTCAAAAGATAGAAATCCATACCGCGATGGGATGGTCGATGACATCTTAAAAAATAATTGTTACCTTATTCACTTCTGAGTAACTACCAGCAGGATATGTGTGATACCAGATTCGCAGAAAAGGTGTTTTCGGGTAACCACTAGCCAACTAGAATTCGAAAATCAGGGACTACGCAATTTTGTCGCGGTCATTTTCCTGCTATGCTTCCATCGTGCGCCCCCTTAGAACGCTTAGAAGCTTAAATTGGACGTGCATATGACATTCAACCTCTTCCTTTACCCGCACACTTTTAACACCCTCCAAGTAAGTTGTGCTTGAAAAAAAAAAAACAAGATGACCACACTATTTGTTGGGCGTGCGTCTCGTCAGGAGGGTGGCTCCCTTTTCGATAGTTAGAAAGAGTGGAATAATAATAGGGAACATCAACAGCCTGGGGATGCCGTAATTAAAATTACGCGACATGATTGAATGACACCATGTGAGTGTAGCCTTACGCTGAGAATTTGCGGATTTGTGGATTTGTCAGCATCCCAACCACCCTGAGTAGAGACACATCAGCGGTGAACTCTGGTACCTAAACGATATACAAACGTGGAGAAGGAAGACCATGCTCAAAGAGAATGATTCGGCACCAGCTGCAAGAAGCGCCGAGTTAATATGGGGAGCGGGAAAAACACTAGGAGGTGTTCATACATTCGAGTACCGTTGAATCACCTCTGACCACCGCACCGGAGTGAGATGCCACCAACAGAGTTGACTCAGCAATCTGCGTAGCTTACCGAACACACCCAAGACACAAAAGCAAAACTTAGTGAGGTAATCCGGCCAAGAACTGGTAGCACGCCTGACACTGTGGTCGTCGTTTGGGGTTTACATTCCCGATGAGTGAGAACAAACTGGGCCTCAGAGTGCTAAAGTTACCAGAAGTCACTTATTTCGCGATGCTGTATGACGGCTTATTCTCTGTGGGCCTTTATTTAACAGAGATTCGGAGTGGAAAAAAGCAAAATTTCTTTAGAAGACGATGGTCCACCATGCGAAGGATGTTAACCACCACTTTAGCCTGATAAGCTTAACTTTCTGTTCCAGCGATTCCGACTAATTACCAGGTACTCTCCTAGGGACCACTTCGTTGGGGACACGCAGTAGCCAAATAACACCTGTGATGCCACAAAGATGTCAGATCGGAGCGGTCAAGTTTCACAACCACAAAGTTCGAGTTCACTCAGCTCTTCTATCGACACGACCTTCACTCTCAGTGGAATGCGTTCCTGACGCAAAAGGTCATCCGCGGTGACTACTGGGCGTGCCGTAATGTGACCCGTGAATTGATTTTATCCGTTCAGGTACAACCACGGATTATGTGCCCGTAACCTGGTAAACACAAGCTCAAAGTGCTGATGATATAACGGTGTACAAGGGGACCTAAAAACCTGAAGTGTCAATCAAATATCAAAACGAGGCTGCATGATTGTCAAACAACAAAATAATACCGTCCATATAACCGGAGTCCATTAATCATTCTGCACACACTACACCGACACCTAGGTTCACGGTCCGTTGAGTTAAGCATTCCATGAAGCTCACAATGTTTGCGAAGTAGTAGTACAGCAAAAACAGTGGACAACCACCGAAAGTGGATGTTATTGTTCTCGAACCATGACCATCGAGACCAAAAAGGATACCGTCTAGTGGTAAAGCCTCAGATTTCCTCACCAACAACAACACTACCACAGGCAATAAACTCACCAGTCGCTCCATCAAACCGGCAAAACACCAGAAGGCATCCTCTTCTTGTTGAACAACATAGAGAATGAGTGCCAGGAGATCATTCATTCCTTGAAAATACCCTGCGAAGAAGCATAAAACATGGGAAACTATCCAGGCAGTATCAAAGCAGCATCATCTGGTAATGCCTAATGTCCCATAACTGAAACAACCTGCAAGCGGCCAGACAAAAAATAGTCTAACGTAGGAACCATTGAAGCAATTCCTGGAAACGAAAGCCGACCACTATGAGTAACTCAGACGAATAGATGCAGCGTTCTAAGCTTACGTACACTTTAGAATCGGAGACTCAACTCGAACCAAGCAAAGTTTTGTGCGCTATGACGTGGATTGTTGTCATTTACAACGGTTTCATATGAGTCTTTCGAATTCAGTACCGTATGGGCATTCGTTTGCATAATGTGTAACACACAAGTGGACTCGAGATCCCGTTGGGAAGATATTCAATAAAGTTGTCCTGGTTTTGTTATCCGAGACGTCTGCCTCATATCCACAGACAACTCACTGACCCTGTTTGGGTCTCATCGTTAACACGTGAACCCGGAATCCGAAAAAGCAACCCTAACTTAAGCGCCAGTTAGTTTGTAGACCGATTTTTACTGTTCAGGTAATTGACTAATCGTCTCAGATTCCCGGAACAATGTCTAGCTGATGAGCCTCGAACTGCGTTAAACCACCAGCGAGTCACCTGAAGATTTCGATCAATCATCCCATACTACCTTTATCAAAATCTACAGTTTCACTTCATTGAAAGCGGTCAATTAACTATTAAGGTTTTACTGCAGCACCAGTAGTGCCAAGCGCGCCGTTTGTCAGGCTCTCACGTTCTGTAAGCTGATTTCAATCAGGCCAAGCAATAACATCCGTAGTTCCTCCGTTTTTAGCCTGAGGGTTGGTTAGAGAGATTCAATGGAAGGTAGCACATAACTGGCGATTAAGCGACTGGGATAAATCCTTTCCTCGTAAAGAGGGGCAGAAATGCAACAAAGTTGAACATCACGGTGAACAGAGGGTTTATACGTCAATTCAACCTAATGATCGTACATTTAAAAAAACGGTCAAAGGTGAATCCTTCCATTATAATGGCAGGATAATGACAGGTAAACCCTTGTCCCGAGATGACTCGAGAGTTAAAGGGAATTTACTGGTCCGTGATTCGAACCTATTCACGCCAGTCGACTGTTCCTGTTTAGGCTTGGGCAACCTGGCAGTATCTTAGCCCTCGTGCTTCCTTCGCGCTGCATGGCAGCTCGGGATCGAAAGTGTGTTGTAATTGAGCTATCATTATTCACTAACTTTAAAACTTTATCTCCCCAACATCGAAGATCGAAGTAGCATATTTACGTCTAGCTTCAGTTCTCGAATCAAGCCGTGAACCACGACTGTGTGAGGGTAAATGAAGCTACCCAAACAACCTAGACAATTACAAATTAGTTCCAAAGAGTCTACAACTAGGTGGCGCAGAAAGTGTATTGACCTGACGGGATCGATTGCCGACGTGTCACGCCACACAACAGTGCTGATTTTACATCACACAGTTGCGCCATTATCATGTCAATCAGTGTACCGGGACAGCAGGTGGCACTCCATAGTGCAGCACAAAAGATATTCTGAAAACGAAAAGACGGTGACAACTCAGAAACTGGTCAAGGCAAACCCTAGTGGAGAACATATTCGTTCATGTCGGGCATCACTCAAGGCTTTCATTATATGAAAAACACGGGTCGAGTTGACAAGGGGATCAGTCTTCCATCTAAAATTATAATCGACAAATCGGATGAATAAACTCTCTCGTGATTATCCACCTGGGGTCTTCGTATCTAATAAGCAGTTCTCAAGTCCCCTTCATTGAGCTTACCGAAGTCCATATTATAAATACTGTATGTGACCAGAATGTCATGCAGTTTTGTTAAATTGCCGCTCGAATCATCGCGGTAAAAGGCTGTCTTCCGATCAGTTCTGGGGACGTCTTTGTCTGTAAATGAGTCATACAGAGAGAAACAATATTATACAGCAACGGAAAATACCAGCAGTAAAGACAAACACGATGAAGGACAGCTACACTTGAGGACCACATTCAGCGGACCTGCTTACATGCACGCCGTCCTAAGTGCACACTACAACGCTAGTGAAAATGACTGGTTTCTAGAAGCAGGAAAAGTGAAGGTATGCTGTACTCAAATCAAAATCTTTAATACTACTCATGAGGTCGATGGAAATTCTGGATAACTCAGTGCCGGTTTCCTTCTTCTTGGAATTCATTAAGTAGGCCAAGTGCCCGGAACGCTAACAGCCTTATAACCTCCGTGTTCTGCGTTAAAAGTATCGGCAAAAAGCTACATCATGATACCTGAGACTGAAAAACCGAGGTCTTATTTAAAGGCATTACAAACAAAAGAATGTTACAACTAGCAAACCAGTCGGATCTGTTCAATATCAAAGTTTGGTTCCTTTGAAGGTGTTTGCTATTGACCCACACAAACTGAGTCCACGCAGTAAAAAGGAGATTGTGCGTCATTTGAAGTCACAATGATGTGCACAACCAATATTAAAACCACAGACTAATAAGTTTCGCAGTGCACACGTCGCACAATTCCACGGGCTAGGAAATGTGCTACTTCGATGGAAAATAAGTTTGTACCAATTTAAGTTTATGGACAAGACATAGGGGGTGTAGAGAATAACGCGAACAAAAGGATAGAGACCGCTTGGCAGGACTAGAACCCATGACCCCTCATCCACAGAGATGGTTCTATCATATCAGCAGCGCATACGTAACCCAATGGAGGGACGTATGCACCAGGACCCAAACTGGTTCACTGCGTCTCTGTCTACTGGATTGACAGCTCGTTTGCCAGTGCCACTGGTAAGCCCCTCACCTGACCTTCAGCGCTGGCGATTCTAATAATAAGGTTCGGACAACTGAAACACCGAATATTTCAGTTGTTCTTGTCCAGAACAGGACAGCCTATCAGCAGATCAGTTGCTTGGTTTCCATCGAATGCCATGGCAACTACCAGTTGCAAAGGTGCCGTTGATGAGTGCTTTGGACAGGAAAATAGAGAATATTCCCAACTTCCAAATCGCATCCAAATCACAAACGCAAATCCCGGGTGGAAAATTAATGAGTTCATAAAGAAGAACTGTACATAGTGACATAATACAGTGGGCAATCAATATAGCGAACCAGCATGCTTTCATTCCCATTTACCATCCGTGCTACGCACAACACTGATGAACCCCAAAAAAAGCTGAAAACCTGCAGTGTTTCGAAACTTTCCAACATAGCTTAGACTAACCTGCTTGGTTCTACGCTGTCGGAATGTGGAACCATATTCCATCAGGCACGATTAATGTTAACCTCGAAGCAGAAGCATGATGACTAGTTACACGGTAGCCGGACGATAGCCTGACATTCAAGCATTTTGGTACAACTCACTACGCTTAATCAGTGTAATGTAATCAGTGTAATGTTTCAAAAGGTTGTGTCCACTAGTTGCTGCCCCGACAACACCATCTCACCACGTTTGGTACCGTTCGTAGTAATGAAAGCAATCAGTCACAACAAAACCTACCGATATAACATTTTCGGTCTCGAAAGACACTGAATCGCACAAGTCTTTCATTGGACATTTCCTTCCAAAAGCGTTTGACAGTATGATACTCAGCACTAGGAAGGAAAAAAAGAATGATTGTCCACGCACAGCACAACATAGCGGGGCAAAAACCGAACGGGAGCTATGGAATATTTTAACAGCATGTAAAGGAACGAAAGGATATACAGTAATACCCCCCCCCCTCGAATAGGGACCCAAAATAGAAACTTTCTCAAGGTCTTGAAATCAGTCCACGATCGGACTGTCATAACAATTTATTTGTATTAATCATAGAGGAAGTCTGCGGTCTGAAGTCTGAGATGTTAGTTTATAGCATGCATGATCATATAGGATTTGCCTACAACAGAATGGATCAAAACTGCGTGACATCATGCGGCTTAGAGTGACGTTCAGAAATAGAATCATTTACTTCATGCCCACTAAATGCAATTGCGAGGTGCACGCGAAAGACCCACGGATTTAGCTTCAGGACACAGCACATAACAAGCCCTGTAATTTCGTTACTTCCCTGCTTCAGTTGAGCAGTACCCGTGTTCTTTTCGAACGAGATGAACGAACTTTGCTTCGCCTCTACAGGGAGAAGACAACTCAGTTGTCATGGCGTGACTGTCTGGGAAATTGAACTATTCATCTGAACTACTAGGACAGTTATCAGGCAATCACAATTAGGTTGACCCATAATGTTCTGTTTATACAACCTTTTGAATTTTTGTTCGTTTGACCCCGACTGCTGAATGGTGATAATATGACTACCGATAATCTTTTATGCGAAATGTGACATTTGGCTAGTTGCTGATCTCTAGGATTGGCTGAGGGAAAATATTTCTTCAAATTCTGGATTCGAAGTTGCATATCTTTCACGCTCGAACGCTTGTTTTCGTAAGATTTCCTCTCGCCACGTTGAGCTGTACTCGCACCCATTACGCCAACATGGTGAAAAATCTCATATTCACGTTTTGCCAAAGCGGAGTAAACAGAATGTAGACGGTAGAGCGGCCCATTTATTATGCAATCGCATTGATTTGAAAAAAAAGTAAGAAAGTCGGCGAAAACGACCTACTGTTTCTCCTTTCGAAGTTTCTCATTCTCTTCTGCAGTGTTATCCCAGAGGTAGTAACCAAGCAGATACTTCCATACGATTGGCCGCAGTGAAGGTTCTATGCCCTGTGAATGTTTAGATCACGAGAACAGTGGTCACGTAAGTCATGCATTGGACTAGTAACTTATCACAAAACCATCATTAATGCGGCTTGTGGGGCACTTGAAATTCAGTTGAGATAACTCAACCAGGAAGAATGGTACGGTGTTCAAGAACTATCAAGAAGGTTACGGATTCGAATCTCCTTTGGAACCTGTGAGCAGCATATTGCTATGATTCACATTGAGGATGGATTCACAGCTTTTCAGTATCAGTCGATTACTCCTCAGTCGACAACAGCCACAACTGGAACTTCAAACACTGCCGTCACAGATTACAAAATGTAAGGTGGGACGACTTTGTCGTTGACTGTACAAATAGCATTATAATTATTAATAACAACAAAATGGAGAGTAATACATAATGACGACTAACTGTCACAACCATGAGAAATCAAGGCCTTAGTAAAGAGGGGAAGAAAAGGGAAGGAAAGAGAATTCCTGCAAAAAACGGGCAAAAACAAGGTACCTACACCAGTGAAATAAACAGGTCCGCGCAGAAACCGATGACCAAAAGTCTGAAGACTTTTGAGCCCCTCAGGTAGAAGGGGCCAAGTTTAGCAACCATAGCGTAAGACCGTTCTCGTCTTGTAAACATAACCCTTTGAACTCAGCAAAATTCGCTTCTGACTCCATGAACGACGCGCGCCGGTGAACGCTGCCCGTACCTTGATTAACCGCGCGTTGGTTTCACTTGTTGCAGTACAATCACAACTTAGGCAGCTGCTAAGAAAGGTAAGCTGATCAACAAACTCAGGCTCTTCCTTCACAAGTTTCAGAGAGGTATAAAAGGATGGGAAATGTTGAAGTTTTGCACTCCGAAGGAGTAAAACACATTCCGGATTGCGTCTCGCGTGTCGAAGACAAGCGTAGCAATGTAAGGGAAGCCAGTGGTCGCGTTACGGCAGACTTGAGTTTTATACCTCTGTGGATGGAACAGGCGGTACTGTTGCCTTTTCTGAACACAAGTACGACCAACGATTGCTCCTAATTTTCTAGAACGCATTCTTTTTCTCGAATAAGTTCCGAAGATCTAGTCAAAAGAGAGTACACATTTTTGGACATTTCAAAAACCTTATTCGGCTAAGCAGTTAGATGGTACTTAGAGATAGATTGCACCTCAGAAAGTGATGGTGGGGGTAAAATAAAAGACCACAGTTCAGAAAGAGGCGCTTGTTATATGGGGATTCCCGTCTGTTTCAGCGGAAGATTAAGGGATTAAAAACGGTGTTAATGAGGTGCCACCTGCTGTTTGTTTATGCTCCCATTGTCAACCTCGACAACTATCATTCTCAAAACTGGAAGCTAACCGAGCAAGACTATCTTAAGAGTGGAGAGGAATGGTGGCCGACGCGAAGAGACTGGATCTAAGCGCAGAGTGACAGTTTTTGTGCCTCCGTGACCTACTGACCAATACTGGGGTGGTGTCCCTAAAACACCCATAAAGTCTCTCATACCAGGTTGGTCAATTTTTAGAGTTATAATCAAAACAGTCACCTGGTCCTCTAAGTTGGAGGTCAGAACACGTGGCAAATTATTCTTTTAAAAATGTAATGTAGTGTAATTTCGCCAAACATCGCTGCCTTGCGTTTGGTCTTTTGAACCAAAGTGTATGGTTGGGAATCCTAACCGTCATCTCGTCTAGATCTGGGCAACATGGCAGTATTCCAGCTCACGTATAACTATGACACTTACAACTAACAATACTCTGATGCCACATCGGTGGTCGCGTGGTGCAATCAGCCAGGTCGCCTAACTTGCTGCATACATTAGAGCGGGTGAGCGGAAAAAGGTTACTTCTAGCGCTTCTCCTCTTCATAATTCACACACTGTTCTTCCCCTCTCCCCGTTCCATTAATAACTTTCTTCTTGTAGGCCTATCCCTTAAGACTGACGAGCCCGTTCGTCTTACATCGATATTGGCCGGAACGTCTGCGCTTCAGCCGGCGCCGACAGCTTCAGGCATATCGAAATCAATCTCCAAGCGTCTGTGCCCGGTCTATCTGGCCACTTTCAATGTTCGCACTCTGAAGCAAGTGGGGTAGCAAACTGCCCTCCTCTCACACTGAATTCGCTTGACAGTGACGAGTGCTGCGTATCTCAAACAAGGATTAAAGATGCAAGTAAGGAGGGTGAGCTAACTCACTTGACCGGTCTGTTCCCCTTAACATGCTTACTCAGCAAGGAACGCTCCGGAAGTTTGTGAATATAATAATTTCTACATATTTTCAGATTTTTGGGAGTGTGAAAATATACAGAGAGCTTCCAAAAGCCTCCGTACACAAAACACTGTCCAACAAGAATGCCCAATCTCTCCATTCGTGATCGACGGGATAATGAGATGAACGCGAAAGGTCTTCAAAACCCTGGTGTTCAAATACCTGCTGACGCCGTTCTGTGTGCATATGTAAGCATTAGCTGCGGATGGTTTCGTGTAGCCTGTGACCTAGAGGACGAGGATGGAAAAGCAACGGTGTCAGCTGTAGACGTCAGCCAAATGTTGGAGTAAAAGCCCGCGAACTCATCAATTGTGCTCTAGGGATTATTGTACCACATCAACGGATTACAATTCTAACGCAGGTGCCTCGTCGACCCAAACACAGCTTGGTTCCCAGCATTTCCGAAAAGAAACAATGTGACTCCGATCACCTCGGGTTTCCCTTCTTCTTCCAGCTTACTGAATGATGCTGACGCAATGGCGGTTAAGACTAGCTATTGTGCAGTAGCGCAATCACCTGGAACATCATCATTAACAAAAGGCTGAGTGCGCTGACTGATGTTTCACCACCAAAAAATAGCACTATTTTAGGAATGTAAAACACTGATTCCCACAAATGAATTGAAATCATGAAGAATAAACGGTATTCTAGCAGGATTACTGCGTTTAAATTAGTTCGTGGCAGCTTATTCCACCACGTACTTTTATTTCAGGAAAACCTTGTCTTCAACGGAATTCAAAAGGTTAAAGGGGAATCACTAAGCGCTAACTCGGATCAGGTGCAACTGGTTGCCCATAGTTCCAAACACTTAAATGAACAATCTGGATGGAAAGTGGCAACGAGAAAGCCAATCGAAATTCATATCATGGAGCTTGCCGTATTAGAAGGTAAAAGAACGTATCCTGATCCCTCTCAGTGCTCTAAAAGACAGCATTGATACTTCCGTTTAGTTGAACAGCCTGGGTACTCGAGGAGAAAAAATCGCATACCTACGTTCTTATCGCAGAGGACAACAAGAGTTTTCATCCGTAAAGCTTCACTTGCGACCTGTTCCTGGCCTGTCATCCAACGATTTTATTTACGGAAGAGCACAGTGTTCCTTGGAACCAAAGCCTGAGGGCCATTCCAGGTGCCCTCGAGTTCTTTAGAAATACGAGGTATGTCCAAAGAAAGTAACTATTACTTTGACTTGTACTCAGTCGATCACACTTCGAAAAACGAAACAAGATTCAAATAGCGGATAAGGATAAGAGATAAGATAACAAGTCAGAACCGGTGAAACCCACTCCTTCAAATATGATTTTCCGGAGCTTCTCAACGCATGTCACGCGTCCATAGGGATCCAAATGTCGTTTCCATCTTTCGAAGTTTAGTGGGTCACCGCGATGAACTTCTGGGAGTGCCGGGAGCTTGATAGGACTAGGACGCTGCAAGGAAGTTTGGGCAAGTAAGACGGGTAAAAGTATACATTAACCGAATGGGTGGCATACACGCTGAGTCAGAAAGATAATTGGAGAAAGGACCGCCGATGGATTTTCGCTCCTGCTCGCGCCAAAGTAGTTTTGTACATGGGCGTTTAAGATAATTAAAATGGAAAAAAATGACGTTATGAAAATAACTGCATAAATAACTAATGCTGATCAATCTTCAGTCTCATTTGTACTGGCGATAACCTGGTACGAACCAGAATAACCTTGGAAAGTCTGTTTTTTTATACAGTTATATAGTTTTCCACCACTCCAACGTGTTCGTGCCCCGTTCGTTGAGCCTGCCCTGACCCGTTCTCTCATGATTTCCGTGTAATCTCACCGCCAAGCAGAACCACGACTCGGAAGGGACGACCTCAACCCATACTACAGAGCCAACATTCCGCTCGCCGTTGTTTGTTGTGCGGACCTCGACACTGCACTTTGCCAGTCAATGACAGACTTGTGCACTTGAAACCATGAACATCGACGCTCGAGGTTTGTTGTATAACTTTGTTGAAACAGTATCATAGACTTTTGAACTCAACTCTCCCTTTTGATATTCGGGATCGTCCAACCTATGTGAGGCTCAAAGTTCCGTATCGGGAAACTCAACACAAATTTTTTAACAATATTGGAAAAATGGAGCGGTAATTTGACCGCAGTCAGGTAGTGTGGCACTGTATGTGGTACACACATGCAGAATTCGAGTCTTGATAACCCGAAAAGTGAGGAGTAATTAGGCGAGAATGTTAACTTTTTGAATACTGAGATGTCCGTTAATTTCACATGACCTACTAAGAGAAAACGGCAAATATTTTGAAGAACAAGTTCCATGAAAACGTGTTATGGTGAATAAGACTGACATTTACCTTCTTCCGACAGTTTTCGGAAGTTGTGCTTCTTGTTTTTCACACTTTTAGATTTTGAGATTGATCGAGATACCCCAGATATCGATCCACAAAGCTGAACAATCAAAGCGACGGAAAAGTCATTCGGGCTACGCACAATCTCTGGAAAACACGTTCGAGCATCACAAAACGGTTGCTCCCATGTGGTAAAGCATCATATCTGACAGTTGAGCACTATCTTCCACGAAGTACAACTACCTCTCGCGACTGTTCTACCTAGCATCATTAGAGAAAATGAAGCTTAACCCAACGAGACCTCACTGAAGAGAAAAACTATCCCAAATAGGATACGGTTTGGTCATGCTATTGAGGTCTTACAATGAGAGATTGAGAGCAAAACGACTGTGAAACATTAATGCTTTGCTGTCACTGGAGCATAGGAAGTAAGAGAAAGGCATTCCCGTTCCAGATACCCAACCAGATGCACATATCATGCAAGCACACATAAGGATCCGCAATACCAAGGTCTCAATAAAAACCACTTTCATCATCATCATCGATAGTGCAACGCCAATGTTCAAACACTGATGCTTCGCTGCAGTACAGCCATCATTCATTTGAAAGCCTCACTGCAAAAATAAAAGTGGATGAGGAAGGTACTTAGTGCTAGCCTAACACAGTCATTTCGTTGTGCCAACACATCCAGACACTCACCGAGGCACTCAGGAGACCGATAAATTAAAAAAAGAAACTACTCTGAATAAAAACCAACTCGAATAAACGTAATACAGTTCAACAAATCCCGATGCTTAGTGACACCCATGTGGAAAATGTAAGTCGAACACACTCATAGTTGGCACAGCCACCAATTTGGCGGTCGAGTTCCGCCTGCCTGCATTGAGTTTCTCTGAAGTGTTGAAGCATTGCAGTCTTAAAAACTCATTCGGAAGCACTGACAGGTTACCGATTCCATTTTGATATGTATAATACTTGTAGATTATGGAATTTAGGTTAACACGGTGATTTGCAGTGTTCATCAATATGATGGTATGCCGGAACGTCATATACTCACAGCTATCAAAAACTGAAAGTTGATGCGAAACAAAATCATCGCTCTGAAGTAGGTGACGAAGGATGTGAGTGATACGGCTTCAACTAGGCAGAGATGTTCTTCACGAAAAGCCCGTTACCCGACTAATTCGTGCTGAATTCATAACCTCTTACAAAACGATGGTGATCTGTATCTCAAAGATCTGCTAAAATATATAGGTGGATGTGCGTCGTTCAGTTGCAGCACCCTCTCGGTGACTAGCTGCCATGCCAACCGAAGAAAGTACGAGGGCCAAGATACTGCCAGGTTGCTCAAGCCCAGACAGGAGCAGTCGAAATGCCGGGGTTGGGTTTGAACTACGTACCATCCGGTCATAAGATTCAAGTCCAAACCACTGGGTCATCTCGAGCTCTGATGATGGACACACCAGTTGGTAATAGCCTCAGCAAAAAAGCAGTGAGGGAGTAAAAGAATAGATGGTGACAACAGACGCTGGCAACGAAGCTGGGACGCACAAGAAACTGGCAACCTTACCACATCAACAACTGCGAAATCATTGTCGTCGGTTGTTCGGAGGCGATCTGCAGGTGGTGTACCACGCACCTGGCCCAAATATGGATTCGCATAACCTGTTCCGTTTACTCCCACCGGTTCGCCTGTAATCACACCTGACGGTGTGAGGATGGTTTCTAGCACTGTGTTCATCGGTCCCGAAACTTTTTTGCCCAACATTCGTAGTGAGGCTCCAACTGAAACAGCAGAGGCACCGAACAGTGGTCTCGTTTGTCCAGAACTGCAATCCAACAGAAAAGCATGTGCAAAAATAGTAACTGTACCAGAATGAGCCCAGTCACTTTTGCAACTCTTACAACGTATAAGTTAAACTCTTGAACAGCAAACTAGGTGAAACAAGACCTGAGTAAGGGATGTATGTACTTTTTTCGCCAAATTATGACAGTCGGTGCGTACTTTCCAGAAGAATTAGACCATTCCGTTATTGGAGACAGTGGCACACTCCCAATGCAAACGACGAAACACGAAATTAAGGGTTAATTCCAAAGCAGTTAAATGGAACCTTTCGATTTGCATTCCAACAGCGAATCCAACATTCTCGTACTAAGGTGTCGTAAGTCGGTAACGCCAGCCAAGTACACTGGAAGTGACAAGAATAACGGTAGCACATGTTTGTTCACATTCGCATATATTCGGGTCACTGGCCATCAGGACCTCACACGTTTGAGTGTACTTTCATTTTCACCTCCGACACTGTGCCACAAAAGGAGCTGGAAACGATTTCCCATCACAATACAGAAACTTAGTGCTCGCGTCAAGGAAGAAGGGACAAACAGCTGATTCTACGGTCATCAGCTTTGGAGTCAGCAAAATCCAGGTGCCCAACATTAGCGGGGTACTGATACAGGAGAAACTTAAGCAACAGGAATAGTGCACACAAAAATATCAACGCCAAAGTCCTTCGGTTTTTTGTAATGACACGTCGAAAAACACGCCGAAAGCAGGATTTATATAACCGTTAAAAACAATGCGAACTGCTGCGAAAAGCAAATGACCAGAATTTCAGACAAATAGATGTATTCTTCAGTCTCAGAAGCGGTTTAGCATAGATGCTATCATTGGAGAAGGCGTCGAGCAGTTAAATGGCTGGTGCACATACGGAAATTGCGCTAAAGTCATGGAACAAAATATTGTTCAGGGTCTTCACAAAACGTGGCTTCATTTCAGAGCTGTTCCCACGAGAATTTCTGGTCGTAGGTAAGATAAGTAGGCAAGAATTAAGAAAGCGAAAACCGACTAACAGAAGCGATAGTGCGCAACGCTACCAGAGGTGAACTCCAGCCCTTGGTTGTGAGTAGTTTCCAAAGACACTAACATAGGTCAAACTGGTGTGTCACACAAAGCAGACAGAAATGCATCGAGGACTCAAATTCTCGCAGCTCCGCCTCGAGAGGTTGTTCATAACAGTGTGGCTTATTTGCAGATCGAGTTGCTTCAAGTCATACCGCAGAAGCGCTCGAAACAGCGGCATTATACCATTACCCACATGGAGTGAACCCAATTATCGGCTGCATACTCGATTGGTGAAATATCGACTTACCCTGTAGGGAGCTGGTAAACCGAGCTAAATGTGGGTACAGTACGGGGTTTGATGTAGTACATTGTCTTGTCATTGTCGGATCTAATAAAAGGCAAATAGGATAAGCGTCGGGAAGCAGTACAATGAAAAATGTGAATTTACACCGCATATGAACAAGGATTCAGTTCTTAGCACAGCAATCGACCGAATAGTGCCACGCGAAACAGCAAAAGACATAAAGTAGATCCCAACATAGTCAGCCAACTCTTAACCCGTCTTACGAACAGAACTACCATTAAGGACACTATCTGCAGTGTCCCGGAGGCTAAATTGAACAAATTAGGCATGTACCTGAGGCACACGCTCTCGACGACTGATACGACCCGACAAAATGATTGAACGACTTTTTAGACTTCTCAAACCCATCAGGCGTCACCTCTGCCACGACAGTCTAAACGAGTTGAGTAAAGAAAGGACAGGAATATTGCTCGTAAACAGTCCATCCCTTCTGATAGGTTCATTTTTACGCTTATACTTGTTAGGAAACCTACTGAGTTGGTATTAGACCACTCAGTTCCCGCTGTCCTTCTCAGGGGTGAATCGTGCATCTCGTTAGAGGCTCTAGCACGTCCGATGGCACTCTATACAAGCAGACCAAAGGAATAGCGGTGAGATATACCTGTGGTCACAGGTATGTTGAGGCCACAGGTGGAGCCAGCGAATAAGTGATGTGGATTATTTCATTCGGTGTGTAGATGACACATCTACCATATGAGTAGTGCCCAGTGGGCGGAAGAAATCATTCAAAACCTAAACACGGTGCAACTCGATTGTAAATTCAGCATAAACGGGCGATACGACAAACTTCATTTCCTGACTTGTTAACTGCAGCGGAACTGTAAATAATAAAACTAGTAACCACAAGTTTCAACATTTCAGGAAATCGGTTGCTACGTGCGGGTGATAAAACTTATACAGAGCATTTGGAAGACGAACGAGGTCCCGGAGGGAAAACAGATATCTGATGCGATTTCCGCCTTCAAAAAAGGTGCTTTCTTAACGTGGGGATCATCTGAGTATAACTACAGTCGCTCTCGCTCCTAAGTTACACACAGACATCATTCTTCGCAAGCTTATTAGCACTCGTGAGGAGCAGAGTCATGAAAACCAACCAGTGCAATTTATGGAGTGTAACCAGCTCATCCATCGTCGTCGAGTTATTTCTTCCGAAAAGCATTAGATTTACTTCAACATTACCGACCCGATGTTCCCACCAAAACCGGACAATGCCCGGAAACACGGATGCTCAAATACTGAAAGTTTTAACGTCCTCGTGGAGTTTTTTAACGTCCTCATGTTCCATCTGAGAAGTCACTATTCGCAGACAGTCAAAACGTGACGATGTGACATGAATTCCGCGACGGAGAATTGAATAATGCCCTATCGTGTTTAAGTGCGTGCTAATCACACTGCTGATCAGCCGCCAGTGACCGGAGGGTTTAGTCCCCAACTTCTAGCCAGGGTTGATGGCTCCAAAAAGGATGAAGCAGCTGTACGGTGCTTCTTGGCGTTCCAGTATGCACTCTTCAGTCCTCTGGCTCGAGGTTGAAGATGGCCGAACTGACGAGCCTCATTTCGTATTGTTTCCTTCGACGCAGTCATGTTTGTGCTCCCGCTTCTCACTCTACGAGATTCACGCCAGCAAATTTTAGACTTTCGACTGAAGTATCCAGACACCAAAGCCTTTGTCCATCAGGGTCCCGTCTCTTTTCGCTCAGTTGGCCATTTATAAGCTGCTCCGGAATTCTGTTCAAATCCATTCGGAAAACTGTCCCATTCACCGTGAGGACTGGATGTGAACGTGGCATTCATTTCACCTTATTGCGCCAGTCGGACGACTTCCGTGTCCGGCGCTCATTCCGTCGAGTGAACATCAAGTATCCGCTTCAGGCAATATATGTGAAAGCTGCTTAAGCGTCGAATTTTGCGCCGGCACGTGGTCCGTGTTTCACTGCTGTACGAGGCGTGCATCTTCAGTCTCCGGTTCCTCCACGCGAGTTTATCGACCTTGCCAAAATCAACACTAGTCTCCGCAACAAGCAGTCTAAGCTCACGGTCGATGGTCAAATTATCAGATAGTGTGCTTCCGAGGTAGCAGAAGCTTGCGCAGTAGTTCACAAATCCTTATCCAGTCTTGATGCGCGGGTTGGTATTGGAGGCTCCGCCTGGTGCATGTTGGTGTAGAACGAAAGCCTTCTTCGTGTAGATTTTCAGGCCAAGCTGCAGAGCAGCAATCGCAAACTTCTCAGCCAGGCGCTGCCGGTTATGTGATGGGCGAATTCGTGCATCAAAGCTATCGATTTCAATGCGTAGCTACCCAGTCCCCGATGCCTCCAATGCTTGGCCGTATCTCCTACTTTCCAGTGATGAAAACTGTAGCAGCTGGAACCAATGTACCCTTGTTACATGGTTTATAGCTAATAAACCGAACTGAACTGTATGAACGAACAATACATAGCCGTCCGCAAACATAAGAATACGGGCCTTACTCTGGTGAGGGTATACGGAGAGCTTCCCAAAAGCTTCAGTGCACAAAGTAGTATCCGACAAGGATGTTCACTCATCAGTGTTGAACACTAATGGTGTGTCGTCGATTATGATGATTATGACCCCTATTTTACGCCAGTAAACATTTTCAAATCACTTCAAGGCGATTCATTCCTTTGCACCTTTACTCTCATTCCGTCGTGTCTGACTTCGGATGCGGTTGACTAAGTTTGGTACATAAAATAATAAATAAATAATAATAGTCGTATTTGAAAAGAACTGTCCGCAATATTTCTCAGCTGACGGAGTGGAAGGTGCCTGTGAGGTCTATAAAGAGGATATGGAGCGACTGACGGTTTTCGCGGGACCCTTCTTGAAGCTACTGTGCAGCAAGTATCAGGCCCATCGTGCTACAACCGCCAGGGAATCCACAATTTTCCTCGGAGATGCCTGAGCCAATCCATTTAGCCGTCAGACGGTTGAGTAGCATTCATGCAAGAAGCCTTTCTCTAGCATGATATTAGGCTTGTGTACCACTTATCAAGTCACCAGTTAGCAAGAAGTGTTGGAGGCCGACCGGAATCCCTCATATACGATAAATATTAGGCGAGACACGCGTTCCCAGTTGTCTGCATATAGAATTCAAATCCAAGTAACGCTGCAGATGTGAGAGCGCGAAAGGAAGACTCAAGGGATGGAGACCACACCCATTTGTGAGATTATGAGATAACCCGAAATGATGAACGCACTTCGAGACCATTTGAAAACTGTCAACCGAACAGGGGAAATACCTTGTGAGTTCAGTGAGGTGGTCCAAGGTGCCAATAAATTCCGTCGCACCACCGGTTCGAAATTCGAACGGCCCGTAACGACTTGTATCTTTCATAAACAGATACAACGCTCGATATCGGAAACCTGGTAACCTGCGGCACATGAGCTGTTTCAAGTCCTGCACATCAATCTCATAACCTTTTTTCAAATCCGGCGGAACAGAATCATCTGAGTTGTCAGAGAAATTCAAAATGAGGATACAAATAGAACAAACCTTGATCCGGATCGGGAACCCAGTGAATCAGAACCTTCGTCTCCTGAAAAACGTGAGATCATTGATGATGGTGTAATCTAAAACTTACATGTTCGGTCAAGAAAAGTGTTCCTTTGAGACCGACCCCAGGATATTCGTTTGAATTTACAATGTGAGTAATATAAACATTCTTCCACTGTTTCAGGTCGGTACCATAAGGATCGTACTGTGATGGATATAAGGAGAATTGGAAGTGGACAGAATGGTTGAGTGTACGACAGAGTAGCGGTTGCTCCGCAAAAAAAGAAACACCGTTAATTACCACTTCAAAGATCATCATACACAGAGAATCAGAGCAGCCCCGACCGTTGCTCTGCGATGCCAGTGGATATCAGCTGGCAATAGGACAGATCTCAATACCCTACCTGGACCCGATTCCTTGAATGCTTTTAGTATTGTCTTAAAGGCTTAACGAGTTCGGGATAGTTCGGTAATTGAGGGAGACCCATGGTTCGAACCCAACCTCTGCAACTAGACTGCTCCTGTCTAGGCTTGGGTAACTTGGCAGTATCCCAGCCCTTATGATTCATTAGGGTGGGGCGGCAGCTAGTCCCCGAAATGGTGCTACAGCTGAACGATTATTATTATTATTATTATTATTATTATTATTATTATTGCGAGAAAACTCAGCTGACACCGTCCTTTGGAGTTCGGCTGTAAGATCCATCGTCTCTTTCCCTCATGCGTAAGTTTGAACCCATTAGTATTCATTGAGAATGGACCAGACTTTTTTAAAAGGGACTTAAATTCCTTCACGATATTACTAGGCAACAGCATCACCTGGTAAAAGTTCACTAAGGGGGAAATACATTGTCTTTAGAGCGACTGACTGCTGCCCTAAAGCCCTCATCCTAAAGGCGTTTCACAATTGAAATCCCTGTTGGGTGATTTGAAGGTAAGGGCAATAGCAGAGCAAGCTAACGGTAAAGGTGAAAATAAGTCGTTTGTTAACACTTCATAACGGGTCTATAGTATACTGGTTTCTTAACGATGACGGACCACATGCATAATTCCAACAACAACCATATGAAGATCAGCATTACTGACTCTATCCGGTATTCGCCGAGCAAGCAACTGGAGATGAATGATATCGTGTAACCTAATGCAACAATGCAACGACAGAACATAGAAAGATAAGAGAAATCACAAAAGACAAACCATGAGGAGTTATGGACACTCCGGATTCACGAGCTGGAATTTTTGGGACGTTTCTTGATTCGGACGGTAGCGTAATTATTACATAAAATAACACCACGCGAGATTGTGTCCCAGAAGTGATTTCAATCAATGTTGAGGTGTTAGTGAAATCGCAAATTTGAAAATCAATACTTGATCAATCCGCTGTAACAACGTAGAGCAGAAAACATGGGTAGTTAGTCAGAATAAAACCACTCCAGTGCTGACTGGTCTTGGCACGATGTAAACTGTACAAGGCATTGAGTCGTTGCCTACATGGTTAGTCAGATAAATAAGGGAAAGCAAGTAGGTCACCAACTCAAAAAACGGGAACACACTAGCAATCAATGTGTGTGCTTCATTTCCATCATTCGTGTGAACACCTTGAGTGTTTGCGGTAGGCTAACCCTAGTTCCCCTTCCCTGTACCATTTTTCTTTTTCCATTATAGCCATCATCATCATTGTCAGCTGTAAGATCCGCGTACTTTTCGTACAGTGGTCACAGCTGCCACAGTTTCGTTCACCGATGATTTGGGGAGGTGGGGTAGGTAGCTGCGTATTGGAGGCGGGAGCTGATAAATTGGTGCGTAAATACAGCACTGCCTGTGGACTGTCAAGTGGGGGGATTGGGAAGGGAGCTATGCATTCAAGGCAATATCTTGGATGCACGAGCGCCATTGAGGGCGCGACTGGGCCATATCTGACAATGTCTCTAACCATTGATGTGGCCCGTCTAGGGGTCCCCATTCAGGGAGACGGCAATGACCAGCGCAGCTGAGGTTGCTGGTAATGGCTTTTATACTTTGCTGCCTAGTCATTGTTTGACCGCCTCTAGCTCGCTTCCACCCTTCACGTGGTTGTGCGAAAAGAACCCTTCGAGGAAGTCGGTCGACTGGCATACGCAGCACGTTGCCAAGCCAGCGCAACCTATGCAGTGTCATCAGTTCAGCTATCGAGGGAGAGTTATTTCTTCCGAATACCGCTCGACGTACTTCAGCATTGCTTATCCGGTGTTCCCACCAGACTCGAGCAATGCTCCGAAGACATCGATGGTCAAACACTGAAAGTCTTTCGACGTGCTCGGCGCGCAACGGCCAGGTTTCTGATCCGTATAGTAATATGGAGCACACCGCAGCATTGTAAACTCGACCCTTGACGGATAAGCTGATGTCACGCCTACGCCACAGGTGACCCAGGTTCACAAAAGCTGCTCTGGCCTTCCCAATCCGGATGGAAATATCATCTTTCGCGAGACCACCAGGACTGATACAGCTGCCCAGGTAAACAAATTTGTCTACTACCTCAATCGGTTCATCCGCAAGCATGAGGCTAGGGTTCGAGCCCACCCAGTCTTGCAGTAGCACTTTACACTTTGCAGGTGTGAAGCGCATGCCAAACCGTGAGGCGGAATTAGTTAGATTATTTAATATTGTTTGAATTACCACGGGGTCAGATGCAATAAGAGCTATGTCGTCTGCGTACTCGATATCTGTGAGTGGACGCCCAGAAAGCACTTCGACCCCATAGGCATTAGAGGCTGATAGTGAATCTTCCATGATCGTATCACTGACGAAGTTGAAGAGGAAAGGTGAAAGAGGACAGCCCTGTCTGACACCACTTGATGTGGTGAGCTCAGGCGAGAGCTTCCCACAGACCTTCACACGGCCGCGGGATTTCCAGTATAGGGTTTCATTGAAACAAATCGACAAGGTTATACGGCAATGAAGCATTCTCTGGTGTTGCTGATCAGTATTTGCTGTTGATGATGGTTCCCTCCTAAGCATGAAAAAATATATAAATCAGTAAGACGAATAGGGAACCAATACCACACGACCTGGCTGAAGTGACCAGAATCAAAGTTCAGTGAATAACCATCCCTCAAGAAAGGATTGTCTTCTCTTCCGTTGTGCATCACTGTGTGCCGGTTATGCAGAATTTGGGGGTGAGATAGTTCAGTGGTTAGAGCGCGAATTTACAGACTGGAAAGTCCGCGGTTCGAACTTGACCTCTGACTCTCGACTTCCCCTGTCCAGGCTTGGGCAACCCTCGTGATTCCTTCTGATGGCATGGAGTTTGGTTCCGAAAGGGTGCCACAGCTGAACGATTTATTTGTTTATTTATGTGGAATTTACTGATAAACTGCTATTCAGAACAGCGTACTCTTAGACAGAAGCTGGGAAATTTCCGTAATGTTTGCCATGGCAACAGAGAACAGCGGCGTTATCTGCATTTCGGTTGACGTTTACCTTGCTGCATTAAGCTCTACTGGCTACCTCTAGCATGCGAATGCGATTTACTTCTACCCGCTTACATTGTGGCGAAATACGAGGTAAAAACCAATGGAGACTGGGTAGCTTGTCGCAGACATTGAACCATGTACTTTGAGAACCGTTCGATGAATGTTGAGCCGAGTGCCCTCCAAATTACCTCCCTGGATTGCAAGCACACTCTGGATATCAATCTCAAGATCGTTCGGTCCAGCCAAAAGGGAAAATACTCGCAAAACATCCCAGGCTTGAACGCAACAACAGTTTGGCTCATTCATTCTTTCTGGACTACGTCTGAAATCTCCCTTGCTAGGATTTCTTTGACTTGCTTATTCCCGAAGCCTCTTGGGTTCATCTTCAACCAGTCACCATGAGTAACGTCAAGCACTATCTCTTCTTTCTCAATCACCTGAGGCGCCCCTTACAATCTGGATAGTGGCCCTTTGGAGCTTCTTCAGAATCGCACGCCAGAGCTTGCGCAGCCGTGAAACTTTCCTTCTCTTCGATGTGTCTCCGTTGTTCCAAGTAATCGGCGAACATTATCCATTTTCGACGGGTTGATCTCTAGATCATTAAAGTAAGTGATGGACAATAAGAGGCAAAGTACCGATCCTCACGGAATACCACCAGTTCCTACTGTTTACAAAGAGCTCCAGCATTGTCGGTGGTTGGGATTCTGGAAACCAGGTAATGCCGACCCTCCCATCCCACAGAAATACTACCAAGTGCAGTATCTGCTGATGAAAACCCAATTGACTGTCTTTTGGTAGCGCTGTCTCAGCCCACCGCAAAGAGAGTGCACCTTATCGTAGTGTGTGTAGGACGTTGCGCCAGGTCATTAGATAGGTCCTCTTACCTGCAGCATACGGCAGGGCAGGTAAACAAACACATGCCACTCGATCACTGCACTTCGATATATCCTTTCGTTCTCCCTTCCCCATCCTATTACGAGCAGTATCCCTGAAGATCCCGGCACTAAAACTGATAGTTTCGTTCGTCCTGCATCGTCCAGGGTGGCAACTTCTGCCCGACCACCAGGACTCAATTTCCAAACCCAAAAAGCCGCTCTTTCTAAAGCAAGCAGGATAGAAAGTTGCACTCGTCCGTACGCTGTTTTACCTCTGCGTTGGTGCATGCTATGTCTGAATAATTCTGGTAAGTAATGCCATTAAACTATCTCTTCATTATCGCTTCCAGCAGCGAAACATTGTTGACATGGGGGCCAAGACAGCTGGATATGTCGGGTTGTATTCTGAATCATCGAGCGGAAGTGTCTTTGGTTTTCTCACTCCTAATGCGAGTGTGCCCAGCAGGTGCCTTTTGGGCAGCACCAGACTCTTTGGTTTTAGGAGTATATCGATCGTACTGAATGATGAGCCGGCGGCCACGGTCAACCGTTTAGCACAGTACCCGAAGCCATCACAAATCCAGATAGCAGCTTGTGCCCAACTCACTCACTGCTAATGACAGTGGCGCTCCCGTAGGGGCAAGCCCAGCGAGCATATAACAACCGAGGAATGTGGCTAAACTTTTCCAATTTTTTCATTCGTCGCTCGACGCAGGCAACCTCACTTCTGCTTGGAAGGGATTGATCCTCACGCCAATCTGCAAAACTGATGAGTGGTTATAGTGCGGCACCTACAGGTCTATTAGCCTAGCTACCATATCGTGCAAGGTGATGGAACGAATTCTAAAGCAGGTTACCCTAAATCCCCAGAGCACAACAGATTCCTCCATGAAAAATTTTCTTGTGCCTACTAACATGTTCCTGTCCATGGACAGTCTGTCACTAGCGAAGGACGAAGGACTCATAGAATCCATATTTTTCGACCTATTAAAAGCATTCAACCGAATTTCACGTTCCACCGCTTCACAGAATCTAGGAAATTCTCTGGGGAAATTCTACCCTGGTTTGAAGATTTTCTTTCAAGCAGAACGTTCTGAGTGGAAGCTGGATCAACTTACCCTTCTTCTGAGCTTGAGATAGCTCAGCGGTTGGAGCGCTAGGTTAGTTACTTACTTTCCATTGGAGTTCCTCAAGGCTTCCGTTAAGACCACCCATGTTAACTTCCTGTGGAAGATCTGAACTCTTGAGGTGCCAAACGGATGCCAAACCCGAAAAGAAGTAGCCACTGAAGTAGCACCTTACTGTGAATGACGGAAAATGTGTCCATACGTCGTTCGGATGAGACTCAGTAAACGACTTTGTGGAGGATGGAGTAAATGTTGCGAAGCTAGCCAGCAAAAAAGACTTAAGTATCTGGCTCTTCTCAAGCAAATCTTTCTCAGTTCATCCAGAGAAAATCAGGCAAAAGTCATGCCTCTGGCAAACCGCCTCTTGAATACGACGGCAAAGTTGTCTGTTCAGGAGCCGAGAAGCACGTGACCTTCGTTGGGCGTGTCCAAATAGCTGCTACGAAGGAGATCCTTGAACACATTCACCTAGGCCATCAACGCCTCCTAAAAGGCCTGATACTGAGGTCTTAGTTTATCAACGTTTCGCCTACGCACATTTTTCCGTTGATTCCAATAATACACGGCGAGGATGCGGTAAGAGGACTTTCAAGATTATAGCGCGAACTCTTATTAGACAAGTTTTCTCATTCCGGGTAATGGGTGCGTGAAATAACCTTTCTTTGATAGTCACCCACACTCCATCTGGAGCTCAACTCGACTCACTTTAAGACGTTTGACTGGTCGCGGTGGTAAGCATATCGCACAAAGCAGAGTACATAGACAGCGATGCTACACAAATTTTCCCATGTGCCTTTTAGGTGAACCAGTGCCGCTGAACAAACGAACAAGCAAACCTGGCCCGGGAGATTTTCGCAAACGCCTCCGCCCTTTGAATAGATCCGCGAACCCATAACTGTAACCGTGATTGATGCCTAAGTTCCAACGATGTCTACAGCGTCAGTTTTCTCACGGATTCGCGGATTGATACACAGGATCGAGGCTTTCGCCCAAGCTTCCCGGGTCGGGTTTGTTGTTGTCGTTCAGCGGCTTCCGTCCACCTGAAAGGCACAACCGAAAAAAGGGTGTTGCACTGCTCTTTAAGTTCTCACCATGCGGCAGTAATCTTGCCAGCGCGAGGACTCAACCAAAAAGGCGTGAAAGTGATTTGAACTGAGTACTAGGTGCTGCGTGAACAACCATCGGAGGAAGGTTATTCCACGTACCAATTACCCGAAATGAGGAAAGTTGTTGCCTAATGAATATGTGCGCTCTGAGCTTGGAAATCTTCTTACCATGTCCCCACCGTGTGCTAGCTGGATCAAGGTGAAAAACCTGTCGGCCAAACCTTGCTCAAACAGGGCATAAGTAAGTGTTTGGTCTCCTGAGAGACGATAATACTCCAGAGGAGAGGTCAAGCACCGCGAGACGCGTTTTATGGTCCACGGATTTAAGGCCAGCAACCATTTTCGTAGCAGCTCGTCGGACGAGCCCAATGAGGGTTACGACCTTCTTGCGTCCTGAGTGGACAACTTGGTTGGCATATTCAACAAGCGGTCTGAAGTAGACCCCATAGAGTATTTGGAAGTACGTGTGAGTAATGCGGGAGAAGGTGCGCCGAATCATCCGCAGAAAGGTGAATGCATTTTGAGGCGATTTATAATGGTGCGGTGAGAAAGACATGTTTGAAGAGAGCCAGATACCCAAATCCTTTCTGGCATCCATCCCCGTGATGTCTTCTGGTCCATTTTCACCATGCACGAGAGAGGCATTTGCATAATCACGCAAAACTCCGGTTGTATGGAACAGCGGGATGTGTGGGACCGATCGGATGCTTTTGAGAAGTCGAAAAATATGGCATCCGCTACGAGTCCTTAGCTTGGGTTAAGCTGTCCATAAATACGGGCAAGTTCGACATGCAAGAACGTTTTGGGCGGAATCCGTGTTGCGCTTGCGATATCAAGTTATTGGTAGTGAGGTAATCTGAAATGGCCTGCCTCAGAAAGCGTTCAGTCACCTTGCACGGTACGCTGGTGAGGTTAGTAGGCCTGTAGCTGCCGGGCGATGGTCAGTCACCAGTACTGTAGATTGGAGTGACAATCGTTTACTTCCAAGCAGAGAGAATGTTGACTTCGTCGAGCGACTGACGAAACAACAGATACAAATGCTTTTCCAGCGTGAGTGACTTTTCCTTCGGGGTCCCTAGATAGACCGCATCTGGCCCCAACGCCCTGAAAGGGTTTGTCTTGTCCAAGAGTTGACGAACCTCCTCCGTGAAGGCCAAGTTGTGACGAGGTCACTGGGGCAGGATCTCTTAGACTTCAGATGCCACTATTGGGTCACTTGTGCATTCCCCGTTTCTGTCCCTCAAGCAGGCAGAATTTCAACCTCTACATTGACCGCTGCCGTGCTGTTCAGCCTACTAGAGTAAACCGAAAGGCACAGTAGCCTGGTGCGGCCTTTAATGAAATGGAAGGTTTGTCACAACGGTTTTTACGATGACAACTGGATTTCTCAAGCAATCGAGCATAAACATTCGTGATGGCTAAAGGCATGGACCTAACTGCCCGATTCTGATTGACCCATATGCTAACCAATAAGAACAGGACCGCTATGGTCATCGGCCGGCCGATTAGAATCCGAAGATTGAAATTAACGCTCCGGAAACTATGATTTTTTCGAGACCGCCACTTTTCCAGCATGCATTTCTATGCTTGATGCAGTTTTTTGTGACTCCCTGATGTGGGTGATCTGTTCAACTAGAACAGTTTTGAAGATCAAAGAATGCCGCTAAGTAATAGCAACAGGAATTGAGTTCTCGAAAACAAAGATGACTTCAAGGTTATCACTTCATAGTGAAGAATGTCTATGCCTAATGAGTTGTTCTGTAAACTACCTAGATGGGTGATTCGTTTAGGTGAGCGACTCTTCAAGGTCGTCAATTACCACCGACTGTGAAAACAGTGCCTAATGTAATAAGATATCGCGGATTGCGGTGAATCGCTTGTGTGAATCGCTTACGATGTATGACCGTTGCAGGTAGTTCTTCAGCTGAAATAATTTAGTGAGCTTCCTAGAATCTACATTGTGCTTGTGGACGCAAAATATCCTTAAGTGCCATTCCTTTAAACAATTTTTGCTATTAATGTCTGCTAGACTGGACGAATACCGAATTACGGGTTCTGTAATCTTGATAATTGCTATTCCGAGTTGCTATCGTGGTAGATACATTCATTGTTTTCGGATAACTCTTGCATAGTTGGCAGAACGTGATGCTTGCAGATGCTGATGACTTATGCATGTACGTCAAATTTGGTGGTAAAGTATACCCAGTTTTCTCATTGTAACTGGAAAAAACGTGCCTGGACGATCATGTTGTCAGTCATGGCGGACAGCTGAACGAACCTAGTTGACGCACACGACTAACATGCGGCTAGCGGCCATGGATCCCCAATCAGCTGGCCGATTCGCGCCCATCCATCCATACCGGGAAAAGTTGAAGGTCCAAATTGTACGACATGAAAATGTGAAGTGCATTAGTCGTTTTGATTAGTGCATACGTCCTGCAGGAAGGCGCACGGCGTTCCTGGTGCACAGTATTCATTGAGCTACTAACTTCTTGAAATGTGAGGAAGATATCAGTTAGTGTAAGATCCGGGCGGTTATGGATCTCACAGGACGAGTGCGGCTGCTAGATTATACGCAGTTCGTAGCCAGTAGGCAGTAGGAGCAGACAGACGTGGGCAGCAGATGATGTACTGAGGACCGACAGGAATTGGTTCTACAGACAAACGGCTTAGCAAGCATAGTGAATTAAGCAAACGTACAATCAATAATGACGCAATCGGCAGAAGCGGAAAATAGTCACTGAAGCAGCAGGGATTTCCAGAAGCAACAACAAGTAAGCACTGAACGATGTACAAACATACATATACGGGCAGTCCGTCAGTGTGAGTTGGCCGTACAGAGAGATAGCGGCGCAGAAAATCGGTACGTTTGGGATGTAAGGGACTGTCGTTTGGTTGGCGGCGGGACGCAGTAGCTTGTGTCACGTGACAAGTCAGATTGCGCGGTTTTGCCCGTTTAAAACAAATGTCGCCAAAGGCTATCTTACAGGTGCGGTACATGGGTAATACAAAAAATGGACCCGTCTAGGTGTCAGGTTGGTGTAGTGAGCAGCGCGTTCGCCTACCGCTCGGGAGCTCGGGGTTCGATACCCGGTCGGTCCGCTTTTCCGTCGGAGTGGGCGCCCGAAAATAGGTACGACTGAGACGTAGTTGCAAATAATGACGGGCAGGCAACGAAGTATTGGCATCAGTTACTGAAGAATAAGCAGACCTTGAGCAGGGGCGAAACAGGGGGAAAACGAGCAGCAAGGAAACAAACGGCATCATAATAAACGGGCGTAAGTCACGCTACTCATGAGTAGTCAGAACACAAAGGAAAATGACCGCTGCTCACCGTTGATTCACAGTTAGTATCAACAGTTATTTTGTCGAAATATCACTTTAAATTAGTCGGCTGACAAACTGGGAGCAATACTTTTACTATAATGGGAGCACTTCAGTGGCGGCAATCTCGTATAGGTATGTTTACAAAATGTCCTCCTCAACGGCTAATCTGCACTGCGTGATTTCTTGCAGCTTGGTGTCTACTGACTATGAGAACTTAAGAAATGCGAGAAATACCGGAAACGCACAACTTCTCATCAACAGGCGAACAACCTGGGACTGATGGGTCTTGAATGAGTAGCACGAGGTCATCGCCGTCTCATTCCAACAAGTGGCGCTCTACAACTTTAGTCCTAGTATCAAGCCTATCGATTACTTCACCCCGGAGCAGATGTATTAGCGCACGCAGACGTTCGGGACACTGTGCTTGGATCTGTGCTTCGAGTCCAGGTAAACATCATAAGTGCCCACTTTGCGGACCGGTTAGCAAGGACACTTTTGCTTTTTCTGGAAGGGCTAGGGCTAGGCATAAAAAACAAAAAATATCATCTGCTGACCCACCTCAAGGATAA
>SJOL01004995.1:365539-387639 GCA_004794785.1 Opisthorchis felineus | reverse complement strand
GTGAATTAAGCAAACGTACAATCAATAATGAAGCAATCGGCAGAAGCGGAAAATAGTCACTGAAGCAGCAGGGATTTCTAGAAGCAACGACAAGTAAGCACTGAACGATGTACAAACATACATATACGGGCAGTCCGTCAGTGTGCGTTGGCCGTATAGAGAGATAGCGGCGCAGAAAATCGGTACGTTTGGGATGTAAGGGACTGTCGTTCGGTTGGCGGCGGGACGCGGTAGCTTGTGTCACGTGACAAGTCAGATTGCGCGGTTTCGCCCGTTTAAAACAAATCTCGCCAAAGGCTATCTTACAGGTGCGGTACATGGGTAATACAAAAGATGGACCCGTCTAGGTGTCAGGTTGGTGTAGTGAGCAGCGCGTTCGCCTACCGTTCGGGAGCTCCGGGTTCGATACCCGGTCGGTCCGCTTTTCCGTCGGAGTGGACGCCCGAAAATAGGTACGACTGAGACGAACTTGCAAATAATGACGGGCAGGCAACGAAGTATTGACATCAGTTACTGAAGAATAAGCAGACCTTGAGCAGGGGCGAAACAGGGGGAAACGAGCAGCAAGGAAACAAACGGCATCATAATAAACGGGCGTAAGTCACGCTACCCATGAGTAGTCAGAACACAAAGGAAAATGACCGCTGTTCACCGTTGATTCACAGGGGGAATCAACAATCCCCCAGCCATACGTTTACGTGGGGATTGGGCCAGCAGACTGATCAGTCACGCGCCTGTCCGATCCTCGAAGTATACACCATCCTGGCCGGAGGCCTCCAGTAGGTATAGTTGGCGAACTTCTCGACGTAATGCCCCCCGACCGGTTCTTACGATCGCTTCCCTAACTGCCCCATCGGTCGACTGAACTGCCCTTTCGACAATGCTCTTCTCCCACTGTCCTCTGGGTGTCGAGATATCTCCCAATAAAACGAGGTCACCTCCGTTCAGGCTCCTTCCCTGCTTAGGCCACTTTGACATCGTCTGCAAAGTTGGGAGGTATTCCTTCATCCACCGGTTCCAAAATAGGTCTGCTAGGTGGTTGGCGTGTCTCCAGGCTTTCGTTAGATTCCGTGAGTCGACACAATGACTGGCCGTTGAAGGACTCACGCTCAGGAGCAACAAATGGTTCGGCGTTAGAGCTGCGTAGTCACAGGGGTCCGAAGTCAGTTTTGCTAACGGGCGGTCGTTGAGGATTTTTTCGATCTCAGTCAAAGTTGTCTGCAGCGTCTCGTCGTCTACAAGTCTATCTCCTAATAGGGCCCGCAAAATTCGCCTGATACTCTGTATCAACCTCTCCCAAATACCTCCACGATGACTGGCTTTCGGCACGGAGGACACCCAGTCGCACTCGTGCTCTAGTAGCTTGGTCGCCGACTTATCCTGATCCCATTTAGGAAGAACTTCCTTCACGTCAGCTTTGGCCCTTCTGAAGTTGGTGTCGTTGTCACTATAAAGCTTTCCCGGACTGTCTCGTCTGGCGACAAATCTTGAGAACGCCCATAGGAACGAAGCCGTGTCCAGGGTATGGGCCACCTCGGTGTGAACGCCACGGATGGTCATGCAAGTGAATACACAGCCATATCGTTTTCCGGTGCCACGTCCTCGTTTGACTAACAGAGGACCGAAATAGTTCACCCCGGTGAATGCGAATGCTCTACGACTGCAGTTGGTTCGTACAGTTGGAAGCGGGGCCATCATTTGGTAGCGCGGCGGCGAAAACCATCGACGGCAGTGATACCAGGACGAAAAGGCGCACCTGATGGCGGCTTGACCGTGCACAACCCAGCATCTGTTGCGCACGGCTGCCGGCACTTGTCCAAAGCCCACATGGTCAAAGCTTTCGCGGTAATGTTTTATGATAAGTGTGGTGAAGTGTCTCCTTGGCAGTAGAGCCGGGCAGACAAATCCCATGGGGTAGTACAGAGAGGCTATAGGTGACAGCATCCTTCGCTTCGTGGGAGTTTCGAGCCAGGTATCTACTTGAAACAGGAATTCGCCAGTCGGCATGTCCCCTTGAACCCCAAGTATCCGATGCCAATAAGGCGGTGGCAGATCTACACGATCTGCACGATCCTCGACAGGGATTTTAGCCAAAAGGTTAGGCTCGTTCGTCGACCATTCCGACGGTCGGAATCCGCGGGCCTCCAGGGCTACCTTGAGATTAAAGGCGATGGTCGCAAGACGTTCTGGAGAAGTGGCACTAAACAGCAAATAGTCTACATAAGATTCCTGGTTGGCCGCTAATAACTCAGCGTGGTTCAACACACTAGCGTGGCTCCTGACGGTACGTTTTAGGGCGAAACTGGCGCAGAAGGGATACGAAGTTGCGCCAAAGGGGTATACAGTCATACGGTAAGTCTTCGAGGCCTGCTCAACGTCGCCGCGCTCCACGAACATGGCCTCTAACTTTGAATCCAGACTGTCTTCCACATGGCTGCTGAGTTGGTTGATCCGGGCCAATCTGTCGTTTGCGTCATTTACCGGCCCAAAAAGGACCCATCCGAGTGGTGTTCGATTAGCGTAAGGCTCATTTGGCCTGCCCGTTCGGCTTTCCAGCACCCAATGTGCCATCGGTACGTCCATCCCGATCAACAGGTATATTGGTTGGCTTCCGGAATTCTCGAACTGGATTCCTTTCAAGTGATCCCACTTAGATAATTGCTCTCTTGTTGGCAAGGTTTGAGTAATCGACGGAGGCTGGCGAACGGTTCATGCCTTGACAGAGTGCGGCGTCTCGGCCGGCGGCGATGTATCTATATCAAAACAGACCTTAGTAGTCGGTATTTCATTCTGACTGTTAAGAGCAGCGACGCTTATGTTTGTGGGCAATCCCGATAACTTGAGATTTAAGGCGACATCCTCTTTCAGCATCGTAGAGTCTGAACCGCTGTCACGAAGTGCATTGACTCTGCAGACTCCACGGGGGCCACGAAGAGTTACAGACAGTACGCCGAGCGCCACGGTCGTCCGGCCGCACGATCCGCTGGCACAGTTGACGCTGATGTCTGAGCGGCACTCTGCCTGGCATGTTGGCCTCACTGACCTAGCTGAAGACTGAGAGGGCAGATGGAGCAATGGGTGGTGTAGACCTTTGCAGCCATTAAGTCCGCAACATCGCCTCGATCGGCACTGTTTCGCGTTGTCTTGGCTTGAGGCAAAGTTCACAAAGTACAGCTGAGCGGACGAACGTTGCTCGGGAATCAGCGTCCAGGCGGCTGAATTGCGCGCATTGATCGAGGTAGTGCATTTTGCCACAATGTAAGCACGGACGGGACACCGTCGTACTATGTTCTCCAATGCTAGGCTTATTAGCCACAGAAGTCGTCATGAGTGTAGAGAACCTTGGCGATGATGTCGTTACGAAGCTGCGGGGGCGGTCTGATCTACTGGTGCTTGGTGGGGAAACACTCGGCGAATAGGATTCTCTAACCGATAGCGAGTCTTCTCGGTCTTGAATATAATCTGTCAGATCAACGAAACTGGGTTCTCGGTTCTTCCTGAGGATTTCCGGGGCTCGATCAAACCACTGCGATTGGATGGTAGTCGGGAGACGATTAAGGATAGCATCTATGGTCGTCCTGGTTTTGAGCTCAAATGAGTAATTCACTTGTGAGAGGACTAACCAACAGGCTTTCATTGTTTCGGCCAGCTTTGGTAGGGAGCCGGCATCGTTCGGCTTGATGGGTGGCCCGGGAGTTATAGACGCAATGTATTGCCTTGCGATAACCGAGGGGTTGCCAAATCTGCGACCCAGGATCTTCCAGGCTTCTGGGTAGCCGTGTTCCGGCTCAAGTATCGTACAGTGATCGATGGCTTCTGGTTCCTCGCCTTCGCACGCATCGATCAGGAAGGCCAGACAGTTTGCTGGATCTGTAACCTATTGAGCGACCCCACTGGTGAAGCCCCTCAGAAACTTCCAGTAATTTAGAAGGGCATCATCAAACTTTGGTACCTTTCTCTGAGGCATACCCATACAGAGGTCAAGTAGTTCTGGAAGATGTGGGTAGGATATAGACGTCGTCCGTGGATTCTTTGGGGGCGTCACCAGATAGTTGGGGGTAGCGGCCCCTCCCTGGTCAACTGGGTAGGAAGGAGGTCCAAGGAGTCTGGGGGTCTTCTGTCAGTAGCGGTAGCAGAACCCTGGAGGCTAGCCATCTCCTGACGGACTTTGGCCATCTCCATTTCCAGCCATGCAGCTCTGTCTTTCAGATCGATAGGGAGATCTCGCTCGGGCGTCGGGGGGAAGTAATCAAGTGGAGGAAGGTCGGGATAATTACCGGAATGTTCGCCAGACATAGTAAAAACGTCTGTTGGGCTTGCGCTATTGATTAACTTTGTAAGATCCGGACGGTTATGGATCTCACAGGACGATTGCGGCTATTAGATTATACGCAGTTCGTAGTCAGTAGGCAGTAGGAGCAGACAGACGTGGGCAGCAGATGATGTATTGAGGACTGACAGGAACTGGTTCTACAGACAAACGGGTTAGTAAGCATCGTGAATTAAGCAAACGTACAATCAATAATGACGCAATCGGCAGGAGTGGAAAATAGTCACTGAAGCAGCAGGGATTTCTAGAAGCAACAACAAGTAAGCACCAAACGATGTACAAACATACATATACAGGCAGTCTGTCAGTGTGAGTTGGCCGTATAGAGAGATAACGGCGCAGAAAATCAGTACGTTCGGGATGTAAGGGACTGTCTTTCGGTTGGCGGCGGGACGCGGTAGCTTGTGTCACGTGACAAGTCAGATTGCGCGGTTTCGCCGTTTAAAACAAATCTCGCCAAAGGCTATCTGGCAGGTGCGGTACATGGGTGATACAAAAAATGGGCCCGTCTGGGTGTCAGGTTGGTGTAGTGGTCAGCGCGTTCGCCTACCGTTCGGGAGCTCTGGGTTCGATAACCGGATGGCTCGCTTTTCCGTCGGAGTGGACGCTCGAAAATAGGCACAACTGAGACGAACTTGCAAATAATGACGGACAGGCAACGAAGCACGACATCAGTTACTAAGGCATAAGCAGACCTTAAGCAGGGGCG
This sequence comes from Opisthorchis felineus, assembly GCA_004794785.1. Lineage (NCBI taxonomy): Eukaryota > Metazoa > Platyhelminthes > Trematoda > Opisthorchiida > Opisthorchiidae > Opisthorchis > Opisthorchis felineus. The sequence continues at coordinate 382,600 of SJOL01004995.1, read as the reverse complement.
AAGCAGGGGGAAAACGAGCAGCAAGGAAACAAACAGCATCATAATAAACGGGCGTGAGTCACGCTACTCATGAGTAGTCGGAATACAAAGGAAAATTATCGCTGTTCACCGTTGATTCACAGGGGGAATCAACACTCCCCCAGCCATAAGTTTACGTGGGGATTGAGCCGGCAGACTGATCAGCCACTCCGTCTCTCCGCTCCTTCAAGTGCACACCATCCTGGCCGGAGGCCTCCAGTAGGTAGAGTTGGCGAACGTCTCGACGTAATGCCCCCCGACTGGTTCTTACGATCGCTTCCCTAACTGCCCCATCGGTCGACTGAACTGCCTTTTCGACAATACCCTTCTCCCACTGTCCTCTGGGTGTCGAGATATCTCCCAATAAAACGAGGTCACCTTCGTTCAGGCTCCTTCCTTGCTTAAGCCACTTTGACATCGTCTGCAAAGTTGGGAGGTACTCCTTCATCCACCGGTTCCAAAATAGGTCGGCTAGGTGGTTGGCGTGTCTCCAGGCTTTAGTTAGATTCCGTGAGTCGACACAATGACTGGCCGTTGAAGGATTCGCGTTCACGAGCAACAAGTGGTTCGGCGTTAGAGCTGCGTAGTCATTGGGGTCCGAAGTCAGTTTTACTAACGGGCGATCGTTGAGGATTTTTTCGATTTCAGTCAAAGTTGTCTGCAGCGTCTCGTCGTCTACCAGTGTATCTCCTAATAGGGCCCGCAAAATTCGCCTGATACTCCGTATCAACCTCTCCCAAACACCTCCACGATGGCTGGCTTTCGGTACGGAGAACACCCAGTCGCACTCGTGCTCTAGTAGCTTGGTCGCCAACTTATCCTGATCCCATTTACGAAGACATTCCTTCACGTCAGCTTCGGCCCCTCTAAAATTGGTGCCGTTATCACTATAAAGCTTTAATGGACTCCCTCGTCTGGCGACAAATCTCGAGAACGCACATAGGAACGAAGTCGTGTCCAAGGTATGGGCCACCTCGATGTGAACGGCACGGATGGTCATGCAAGTGAATACACAGCCATATCGTTTCTCGGTGCCACGTCCTCGTTTGACTAACAGAGGCCCGAAGTAGTCCACCCCGGTGTATGCGAATGGTCTACGACTGCAGTTGGTTCGTTCAGTTGGAAGGGGGGCCATCATTTGGTAGCACGGCGGTGAAAACCATCGACGGCAGTGATAGCAGGACGAAATGACGCACCTGACGGCGGCTTGCCCCTGCACAACCCAGTATCTGTTGCGCACAGCTGCCAGCACTTGTCCAACGCCCACATGACCGTAGCTTTCATGGTAATGCTTTATGATAAGTGTGGTGACGAAATGTCTCCTTGGCAGTATGATAGGGTGCTTAGTCTCGAAAGGTAAGGCAGCCCATCGGAGGCGACCTCCTACGCGAAGTATACCGTGATCGTAAAAGGGATTCAACTTACGAAGGGGACTGGCGGACGAGACTAAGGTGCGCTTGTCACCGTCGGGCTTCTTGCTCAGTATGCGGAGCTCGTCTGGGAACGCGGTCTCCTGAACTAACTTTGAGACGTAAATTGATGATTTCATTATCTCTTGCTGAGTCAGATGACGAACAGGGTCGGTCGTGGAGTTGGATCGTTGTCCGATCAGAGTGCAAAACCGTCTGAGCCACGCAATGGCCCTCAAGAGCTTCGTCCAACTGCCATAGTGATTAAACTTATCCAACCAAGAGACGGTTGACCGCACGCAAGAAACTGTGCAATTCTGGGTTTTCTTCATCATTTCTGAGGGAAGCGGAGCTTGCAGACTTGGTTCCGCTGGCCATGACGACTCTTCGTCCAGCAAGAAGGTCGGACCTCGGATCCACGAACTGCGCCCTAAATCTGCTGGGGACACCCCTCGTGATGCGATATCAGCTGGGTTGTTTCTACCGTCAACGTACTTCCACTGACGCACATCTGTGAGTTCGTGTATGGCTGTCTTACGGTTCGCGACAAAACTCTGAAAACGCGTAGTTGTGTTGCGGAGTGTCTGAAGGACGATCATCGAGTCCGTCCAGAACGTAGTCAACGTGATTGGCAGAGACAACTCTTCTCTCGCTTGCGTGGCCATTCTTGCAGACAGCAGGGCAGCCGTAAGCTCCAGACGAGGAATCGTGACGGCCTTCAGAGGAGCCACACGAGACTTGCCCCACACAAAGTAACATTGTCGGCGGCCCTCATTCCGCGACCGAAGATAAAGAACCGCTCCGTAGGCCCTTTCTGAGGCATCCGAGAAACAATGGAGTTCGTAGGCTTGGGAAGCGGCATCCCTAGAGGACAGGCATCTCGGAATTCTCAATTCGGTGAGGGCAACCATGGATCGTCTCCACCTTTGCCACGCTTGTACGATTTCGGCGCTCACTTCTTCATCCCACTTAACCTGAAGCCTACAAAGCTGCTGGAACAGTAGCCTCCCAGGTAGTAGAGCCGGGCAGACAAATCCCATGGGGTCATACAGAGAGGCTATAAGTGACAGCATTCTTCGCTTCGTGGGAGTTTCAAACTGGGTATCCACTTGGAACAGGAATTCATCAGTCGACATGTCCCATTGAACCCCAAGAGTCCGGTGCCACGAAGGCGGTTGTAGATCTACATCAAGGTTTCGCCGTGCACGATCCTCAACAGGGATTTTAGACAAGAGGATAGGTTCATTTGTCGACCACTTCGTCAATCGGAATCCGCGGGCTGCCAGGGCTACCTTCAGATTAAAGGCGACGGTCGCAAGACGTTCTGGGGAAGTGGCACTAAACAGCAAGTCGTCTACATAAAATGCCCGTTCGGCTGCTAATAACTCAGCGTGGTTCGACACACTAGCGTGGCTCCTGATGGCATGCTTCAGGGCGAAACTGGCGCAGAAGGGAGACGAAGTTGCGCCAAAGGGATGTACAGTCATACGGTAAGTCTTCGGAGCCTGCTCAACGTCGCCGCGCTCCCACCATAAGAAACGTAACACGTCTCTGTCGGATTCGGGTACCTTCACTTGATGAAACATTGACTCAATATCTGCCGTAACCACGTGCCTATACTGGCGGAAACGAAGAAGGACTCCGAGTAGACTATTCACGATGTCTGGTCCAGTAAGCAGCTGCGAGTTCAGGGAGTTCCCTTGGACTTGACAAGCACAATCGAAGACAACTCTCACCTTATTCGGCTTGTGAGGGTGAACCACCGGATGATGTGGCAAGTACCAAATTCGTCCAGTGCGTTCGGTCTCCGGGTGATGATTGACAGGTTCGGCATATCCTTTGACCAGATACTCATTGATGGCCATCACATAGAGATCGTGGAGATGTCTGTCCTTGATAAGTCTCTTGCCAAGGGAGTTGAGTCTTTGACGAGCAACGAGATAATTTGACGGTAGGCTCGGACAACCTGCTTTCCAGGGCAGAGCAATTTCGTAACGTCCATCCGTCAGTCTTAGCGAAGACTCTACAACAGATAATGCCTGTTCGTCAGCCTGCGACGCGGAACGCTTGTATGATGGTGGGTCTCTGAACTCTATGTCGAACATGACCTCTAACTTTGAATCCAGACTGTCTTCCACATGGCTGCTGAGCTGGTTGATCCGGGCCAACCTATCGTTTGTGTCATTTACCGGCCCAAAAAGGACCCATCCGAGTGGTGTTCGATTAGCGTAAGGCTCATGTGGCCTGCCCGTTCGGCTTTCTAGCACCCAATGTGCCATCGGTACGTCCATCCCGATCAACAGAGATATTGGTTGGTTTCCAGCATTCTCGAACGGGATTCCTTTCAAGTGATCCCACTTAGACCACTGCTCTCTCGTTGGTAAGGTTTGAGTAATCGACGGAAGCTGACGAACGGTCCATGCCTTGACAGATTGCGGCGTCTCGGCCGGCGGCGACGTATCTATATCAAAACTGACTCGAGTAGTCGATACTTCGTTCTGACCGTTGAGAGTAGCGACGCTTATGTTTGTGGGCAATCCCGATAACCCGAGATTTAAGGCGACATCCTCTTTCAGCATCGTAGAATCTGAACCGCTGTCAAGAAGTGCATTGACTCTGCAAACTCCACGGGGGCCACGAAGAGTTACAGGCAGTACGCCGAGCGCCACGGTCGTCCGGCTGCACGATCCGCTGGCACAGTTGACGCTGAGGTCTGAGCGGCATTCTTCCTGGCATGTTGGCCTCACTGACTTAGCTGAAGGCTGAGTGGGCGCATGGAGCAATGGGTGGTGTAGACCTTCGCAGCCATTAAGTCCACAACATCGCCTCGATCGGCACTGTTTAGCGTTATGTCTTGGCTTGAGGCAAAGTTCGCAAAGTACAGCTGAGCGGACGAACGTTGCTCGGGAATCAGCGTCCAGACGGATGAATTGCGCGCATTGGTCGAGGTAGTGCATTTTGCCACAGTGCAGGCACGGACGGGACACCGTCGTACTATGTTCTCCATTGCTAGGCTTATTAGCCACAGAAGTCGTCATGAGTGTAGAGAACCTTGGCGATGATGTCGTTACGAAGCTGCGGGGGCGGTCTGATCTACTGGTGCTTGGTGGGGAAACACTCGGCGAATAGGATTCTCTAACCGATAGCGAGTCTTCTCGGTCTTGAATATAATCTGTCAGATCAACGAAACTGGGTTCTCGGTTCTTCCTGAGGATTTCCGAGGCTCGATCAAACCACTGCGATTGGATGGTAGTCGGGAGACGATTAAGGATAGCATCTATGGTCGTCCTGGTTTTGAGCTCAAATGAGTAATTCACTTGTGAGAGGACTAACCAACAGGCTTTCATTGTTTCGGCCAGCTTTGGTAGGGAGCCGGCATCGTTCGGCTTGATGGGTGGCCCGGGAGTTATAGACGCAATGTATTGCCTTGCGATAACCGAGGGGTTGCCAAATCTGCGACCCAGGATCTTCCAGGCTTCTGGGTAGCCGTGTTCCGGCTCAAGTATCGTACAGTGATCGATGGCTTCTGGTTCCTCGCCTTCGCACGCATCGATCAGGAAGGCCAGACAGTTTGCTGGATCTGTAACCTATTGAGCGACCCCACTGGTGAAGCCCCTCAGAAACTTCCAGTAATTTAGAAGGGCATCATCAAACTTTGGTACCTTTCTCTGAGGCATACCCATACAGAGGTCAAGTAGTTCTGGAAGATGTGGGTAGGATATAGACGTCGTCCGTGGATTCTTTGGGGGCGTCACCAGATAGTTGGGGGTAGCGGCCCCTCCCTGGTCAACTGGGTAGGAAGGAGGTCCAAGGAGTCTGGGGGTCTTCTGTCAGTAGCGGTAGCAGAACCCTGGAGGCTAGCCATCTCCTGACGGACTTTGGCCATCTCCATTTCCAGCCATGCAGCTCTGTCTTTCAGATCGATAGGACCTCTCGCTCGGGCGTCAGGGGGAAGTAATCAAGCGGGGGAAGGTCGAGATAATTACCGGAATGTTCGTCAGACATGGCAAAAACGTCCGTTGGGCTTGTGCTATTGAGTAACTTTGTAAGATCCGGGCGGTCACGGATAGCACAGGACGCTTGCGGCTGCTAGATTATACGCAGTTCGTAGCCAGTAGGCAGTAGGAGCAGACAGACATGGGCAGCAGATGATGTACTGAGGACCGACAGGAATTGGTTCCACAGACAAACGGCTTAGCAAGCACAGTGAATTAAGCAAACGTACAATCAATAATGAAGCAATCGGCAGAAGCGGAAAATAGTCACTGAAGCAGCAGGGATTTCTAGAAGCAACAACAAGTAAGCACCAAACGATGTACAAACATACATATACAGGCAGTCTGTCAGTGTGAGTTGGCCGTATAGAGAGATAACGGCGCAGAAAATCAGTACGTTCGGGATGTAAGGGACTGTCTTTCGGTTGGCGGCGGGACGCGGTAGCTTGTGTCACGTGACAAGTCAGATTGCGCGGTTTCGCCGTTTAAAACAAATCTCGCCAAAGGCTATCTGGCAGGTGCGGTACATGGGTGATACAAAAAATGGGCCCGTCTGGGTGTCAGGGTGGTGTAGTGGTCAGCGCGTTCGCCTACCGTTCGGGAGCTCTGGGTTCGATAACCGGATGGCTCGCTTTTCCGTCGGAGTGGACGCTCGAAAATAGGCACAACTGAGACGAACTTGCAAATAATGACGGACAGGCAACGAAGCACGACATCAGTTACTAAGGCATAAGCAGACCTTAAGCAGGGTCGAAGCAGGGGGAAAACGAGCAGCAAGGAAACAAACAGCATCATAATAAACGGGCGTGAGTCACGCTACTCATGAGTAGTCGGAATACAAAGGAAAATTATCGCTGTTCACCGTTGATTCACAGGGGGAATCAACACTCCCCCAGCCATAAGTTTACGTGGGGATTGAGCCGGCAGACTGATCAGCCACTCCGTCTCTCCGCTCCTTCAAGTGCACACCATCCTGGCCGGAGGCCTCCAGTAGGTAGAGTTGGCGAACGTCTCGACGTAATGCCCCGCGACTGGTTCTTACGATCACTTCCCTAACTGCTCCATCGGTCGACTGAACTGCCCTTTCGACAATGCCCTTCTCCCACTGCCCTCTGGGTGTCGAGACATCTCCCAATAAATCGAGGTCACCTTCGTTCAGGCTCCTTCCTTGCTTAAGCCACTTTGACATCGTCTGCAAAGTTGGGAGGTACTTCTTCATCCACCGGTTCCAAACTAGGTCGGTTAGGTGGTTGGCGTGTCTCCAGGCTTTGGTTAGATTCCGTGAGTCGACACAATGACTGGCCGTTAAAGGATTCGCGCTCAGGAGCAACAAATGGTTCGGCGTTAGAGCTGCGTAGTCACAGGGGTCTGATGTCAGTTTTGTCAACAGGCGGTCGTTGAGGATTTTTTCGATTTCAGTTAAAGTTGTCTGCAGCGTCTCGTCGTCTACAAATCTATCTCCCAATAGGACCCGCAAAATTCGTCTGATACTCCGTATCAACCTCTCCCAAATACCTCCACGATGACTGGCTTTCGGTACGGAGGGCGCCCAGTCGCACTTGTGCTCCAGTAGCTTGGTCGCCGAATTATCCTGATCCCATTTAAGAAGACCTTCCTTCACGTCAGTTTTGGCCCCTCTGAAATTGGTGTCGTTGTCACTATAAAGCTTTACTGGACTGTCTCGTCTGGCGACGAATCTTGAGAACGTGCATAAGAACGAATTCGTGTTCAAGGTATGGGCCACCTCGATTTGAACGCCGCGGATGGTCATGCAAGTGAATACACAGCCATATCGTTTCTCGATGCCACGTCCTCGTTTGACTAATAGAGGCCCGAAGTAGTTCACTCCGGTGAATGCGAATGGCCTACGACTGCAGTTGGTTCGTTCAGTTGGAAGGGGGGCCATCATTTGGTAGCGCGACGGCGAAAACCATCGACGGCAGTGATAACAGGACGAAAAGACGCACCTGATAGCGGCTTGCCCGTGCACAACCCAGCATCCGTTGAGCACGGCTGCCGGCACTTGTCCAAAGCTCACATGGTCATAGCTTTCGCGGTAATGTTTTATGATAAGAGTCGTGAAGTGTCTCCTTGGCAGCAGAGCCGGACAGACAAATCCCATGGGGTAGTACAGAGAAGCTATAGGTGACAGCATCCTTCGCTTCGTGAGAGTTTCGAGCCGGGTATCTACTTGAACCAGGAATTCGCCAGTCGGCATGTCCCCTTGAACCCCAAGTATCCGATGCCACAAAGGCGGTGGCAGATCTACACGATCCGCACGATCATCGACAGGGATTTTAGCCAAAAGGTTAGGTTTGTTCGTCGACCATTCCGTCGGTCGGAATCCGTGGGCTTCCAGGGCTACCTTCGGATTAAAGGCGATGGTCGCAAGACGTTCTGGAGAAGTAGCACTAAACAGCAAACGGTCTATATAAGATGCCTGTTCGGCCGCTAGTAACTCCGCGTGGCTCCTGACGGCACGCTTTAGGGCGAAACTGGCGCGGAAGGGAGAGGAAGTTGCGCCAAAGGGGTATACAGTCATACGATAAGTCTTCGGGGCCTGTTGAACGTCACAGCGCTCCCCGGACATGGCCTCTAGCTTTGAATCCAGACTGTCATCCACATGGCTGCTGAGCTGGTTGATCTGGGCCAACCTATCGTTCGTGTCATTTACCGGCCCAAAGAGGACCCATCCGAGTGGTGTTCGATTAGCGTAAGGCTCATGTGGCCTGCCCGTTCGGCTTTCTAGCACCCAATGTGCCATCGGTACGTCCATCCCGATCAACAGAGATATTGGTTGGTTTCCAGCATTCTCGAACGGGATTCCTTTCAAGTGATCCCACTTAGACCACTGCTCTCTCGTTGGTAAGGTTTGAGTAATCGACGGAAGCTGACGAACGGTCCATGCCTTGACAGATTGCGGCGTCTCGGCCGGCGGCGACGTATCTATATCAAAACTGACTCGAGTAGTCGATACTTCGTTCTGACCGTTGAGAGTAGCGACGCTTATGTTTGTGGGCAATCCCGATAACCCGAGATTTAAGGCGACATCCTCTTTCAGCATCGTAGAATCTGAACCGCTGTCAAGAAGTGCATTGACTCTGCAAACTCCACGGGGGCCACGAAGAGTTACAGGCAGTACGCCGAGCGCCACGGTCGTCCGGCTGCACGATCCGCTGGCACAGTTGACGATGAGGTCTGAGCGGCATTCTTCCTGGCACGTTGGCCTCACTGACTTAGCTGAAGGCTGAGTGGGCGCATGGAGCAATGGGTGGTGTAGACCTTCGCAGCCATTAAGTCCACAACATCGCCTCGATCGGCACTGTTTAGCGTTATGTCTTGGCTTGAGGCAAAGTTCGCAAAGTACAGCTGAGCGGACGAACGTTGCTCGGGAATCAGCGTCCAGACGGATGAATTGCGCGCATTGGTCGAGGTAGTGCATTTTGCCACAGTGCAGGCACGGACGGGACACCGTCGTACTATGTTCTCCATTGCTAGGCTTATTAGCCACAGAAGTCGTCATGAATGTAGAGAACCTTGGCGATGATGTCGTTACGACGCTGCGGGGGCGTTCTGATCTGCTGGTGCTCGGTGGGGAAACACTCGGCAAATATGACTCTCTAACTGATAGCGAGTCTGCTCGGTCTTGGATATAATCTGTCAGATCAACGAAGCTGGGTTCTCGGTTCTTCCTGAGGATTTCCGAGGCTCGATCGAACCACTGTGACTGGATGGTAGTCGGGAGACGATTAAGGATAGCACCTATGGTCGTTCTGGTGTTGAGCTCAGATGAATAATTCAGTTGTGAGAGGACTAACCAACAGGCTTTCATTGTGTCGGCTAGCTTTAGTAGGGAGCTGGCATCGTTCGGCTTGATGGGTGGCCCGGTGGTGATAGACGCAATGTATTGCCTTGCGATAACCGAGGGGTTGCCAAATCTGCGACCCAGGATCTTCCAGGCTTCTGGGTAGCCGTGTTCCGGCTCAAGTATCGTACAGTGATCGATGGCTTCTCGCGCTTCACCTTCGCACGCATCGATCAGGAAGGCCAGACGGTTTGCTGGATCTGTAACGTATTGAGCGACCCCACTGGTGAAGCCTCTCAGAAACTTCCAGTAATTTAGAGGGTTACCATCGAACTTTGGTACCTTTCTCTGAGGCATACCCATACAGAGGTTAAGTAGTTCTGGGAGATGTGGGTATGATATAGACGTCGTCTGTGGATTCTTTGGAGGCGTCATCGGATAGTTGGGGGTAGCGGCCCCTTCCTGGTCAACTGGATAGGAAGGAGGTCCAACGGAGTCTCGGGGTCTTCTGTCTGTAGCGGCAGCAGAACCCTGGAGGCTAGCCATCTCCCGACGGACTTTGGCCATCTCCATTTCCAGCCATGCAGCTCTGTCTTTCAGATCGATAGGGAGATCTCGCTCGGGCGTCGGGGGGAAGTAATCAAGTGGAGGAAGGTCGGGATAATTACCGGAATGTTCGCCAGACATAGCAAAAACGTCTGTTGGGCTTGCGCTATTGATTAACTTTGTAAGATCCGGGCGGTTATGGATCTCACAGGACGATTGCGGCTATTAGATTATACGCAGTTCGTAGCCAGTAGGCAGTAGGAGCAGACAGACGTGGGCAGCAGATGATGTATTGAGGACTGACAGGAACTGGTTCTACAGACAAACGGGTTAGTAAGCATCGTGAATTAAGCAAACGTACAATCAATAATGACGCAATCGGCAGGAGTGGAAAATAGTCACTGAAGCAGCAGGGATTTCTAGAAGCAACAACAAGTAAGCACCAAACGATGTACAAACATACATATACGGGCAGTCTGTCAGTGTGAGTTGGCCGTATAGAGAGATAACGGCGCAGAAAATCAGTACGTTTGGGATGTAAGGGACTGTCTTTCGGTTGGCGGCGGGACGCGGTAGCTTGTGTCACGTGACAAGTCAGATTGCGCGGTTTCGCCCGTTTAAAACAAATCTCGCCAAAGGCTATCTTACAGGTGCGGTACATGGGTAATACAAAAGATGGACCCGTCTAGGTGTCAGGTTGGTGTAGTGAGCAGCGCGTTCGCCTACCGTTCGGGAGCTCCGGGTTCGATACCCGGTCGGTCCGCTTTTCCGTCGGAGTGGACGCCCGAAAATAGGTACGACTGAGACGAACTTGCAAATAATGACGGGCAGGCAACGAAGTATTGACATCAGTTACTGAAGAATAAGCAGACCTTGAGCAGGGGCGAAACAGGGGGAAACGAGCAGCAAGGAAACAAACGGCATCATAATAAACGGGCGTAAGTCACGCTACCCATGAGTAGTCAGAACACAAAGGAAAGTGACCGCTGTTCACCGTTGATTCACAGGGAGTATCAACAGTTATTTTATCAAAATATCACTATATGTTAGTCGGCTGACAAACTGGGGCAATACTTTTACTATAATGGGAGCACTTCAGTGGCGGCAATTTCGTATACGTATGTTTACAAAATGTCATCCTCAACGGCTATTCTGCAGTGCGTGATTTCTTGCAGCTTGGTTTCTACTGACTATGAGAACTTAAGAAATACGAGAAATACCGGAAACGCATGACGTGTCATCAACAGGCGAACAACCTGGGACTGATGCGTCTTGCATGAGTCACACGAAATCATCGCCGTCTCATTCCAATAAGTGGCGCTCTACAACTTTAGTCCTAGTATCAATCCTATCGATTACTTCACCCCGGAGCAGATATATTGGCGCACGCAGACGTTCGGGACACTGTGCTTGGATCTGGGCTTCGAGTCCAGGTAAACATCATAAGTGCCCACTTTGCGGACCGGTTAGCAAGGACACTTTTGCTTTTTCTGGAAGGGCTAGGGCTAGGCACAAAAAAACAAAAAATATCATCTGCTGACCCACCTCAAGGTCAAGCCTGAAGAGCATCACCGCACAGCGGACGGGTATCACCATCACAACAGTCGACGTGATATGGTACGCGATCCGTTGCAAACCAGCGGTCACTGGTACTGGTCGGCTGGTCAGACAGCACAAAATTGCCCATGTCTGTGTCCCTAGACCGTAATCTGGGTTGAGGTGCGATATCCTCGACCACCGACGGCAGGTCGTTAATCGCAGACGTCGAGCTTTCGGACAGCAGGAATTGCCCGTGAACGATCAACTGCTCAATTACGCCTGTAGCCCTCTTGGGTTCCAGCCCCTAATGCCAACATCCACTACTCAGTTCAGTTGTGTTGTGTTGTCAGGCGTTCAAAAGCTGTCGGCGGTACCTTGAGAACAAGTTGCATGGGTATAACCTTTTCCGGTAGGTTGTAATCCGAAACCCACCTTTGGTGGGTTGAGAAGCAACCTAAGGCAACACCTATGAAGATGTTTTTTGCCGCTTAGAACCGACTGGTCTCTAAATGCAGAGAACAAATGGATGCAAGGAAGGCGCATCACCTGGTAGAAGGGGCACGTGCATTCAACAGCACAGGTGTCGACCGTCCGGGAGCAACCAGCAACCATCTGTTGGTCAACGTATATTGACTTCACCTAGTTTGTTCCAGCACACTGATGGGGATCGCGGTCCCAAGTGGCTAAAAACGAGAGAACTGCATACTACATACTACATACATACATACTACATACACACTACACACATACTATTTACGTAGTCATTTGACAAACAGCGTTGAGAACGTAGCCGTCACCCTTCTGGATTTCCCGCATAAGCCATGCGGCTCACCGTTTGCATGGCATGCTCCAGTTTATGAGTGGTGCACCCGTTTTTTTAGCTGACCCTTTGCGCTTCCTAGACGGTTGTTGGTCACATTACCAAAATGAACCACCCCGGGTTGCGCACGCACAGTAAATTTGCCGGTGCTATACAACCAGTGGGCCGTCGGGTAAGAGGCTAATAGTGGGTCCGCCTGGCGCACCCGTTGCAGATCTTCTCGGAATCTGTGTGTTGGTACGATGATAAACAAACTCCTACTGTACAACATTGTCCAAGCAGGCCGTACGGCGGCGTATGTCCCGGCTGTTCGCAGAGTGTGACTGAGACCAAAAATACATGGGTGTTAAATGATACATACGTGCTTCCCGATAGCTTTTCCAATATGGAAGTAGCAGAACATGGCGTCGCAGCAGAACACCACTGGCGCTGCCATATTTGTGCCACCAGTTTATCCATCACAAAAGTTTCCACGGAATACTTTTCGTCCATCATTTTCCTGAACAAGCGGAACAGTTTACGCACGGGAACAAACTGTTCGGCTTCCATGAAGGCATACATAACCGGACGTCCGGTACACATGGTATCCGTTATCAGGAAAGTGTTGAGCTTGTATCTACTGGCCAGATATTAGTTTGTCTAAATGAACGTACCTGAAACGGTTAGACGCTTGTGTTCCATCGACATTTACTTTATCCGGAAAGCGTCGGAACAGCGCTATCTGCTGCCATCTGGAGAAGCATACGTGGCCATGGTGACCTTCCCCTGACTGCAGAACAAGCAAGCGTCCGGTCTCCCAAAGTTTTGCCAAGACCGAATGCATATCACCTACCGTAGTAAAATTTAGCTATGCCTCACTTACGCAACATGGATGGCCGACAATTCCGGTGGTAGCTGTACATGTCCCGAGTGTTTAGGACCGTGCCAAATTTATCGGCCACAAGCTGCGACACTTCATATGACGGCGTTCTATATTTCAGTGGGGTCCTGCAGGTGCCTAACTCCTCTTCGGTTAGCCGCCGATTTACCAGAAGCCGATCGCACAAACCTCAGAAACCTCATGGTTGTGTTCAAGATAATAAGATATGACCGGGAGATTGTCTCCCTACATCTCTGGACAAAAACACTGCACACTCGCTGCTTCGCGTACTGTTTGTTAATAGCAAATACGCTCAGCAAACTAGCTTCTTCGGATTCCTCGACATCACGTTTTCCTTGCTGGCTGCCTGCTGTACTCCTAGTAACGCAAAACAGTGCCGGATACTTGCTCCACGCACAAGTACCAAATAGTTATTCGTCATGTATTCCTGTAACGCATTCTCGGATGCCACGAAGAATGAAAAGCGGACAGCCCCCACTCTTTTCAACAAAAATATCTGAAGCCATAGCGCAGCAAGTTCAAAGTCGAATACGCTCCAGTAGTCAAGACAGGAGATTAATCAAAACAAACTTTGACAAAATGAGGGAAGATATGGGCGATTTTCGGTTTGAGCATATACACAACAAAATGCCACGTTTTGGGGCTAAAATTTCTATTTCACCCGAGAAGGTTTTGCACGAAAAAGCGCTTTGCTGCCAAGGATCACCTCAACGAAGCCCTCGAAGTAGGGCCAGCATCTGGTGGAACAAGATTTTTCGACCTCCTGGAAAATGTTATTAGCTTAAGAAGAAAGTCTGTTTAAGGTAGCTTCATGGTCCAAATAATATGTAGAATTTGTGATTGCCTACAATGCCCCCGTTGAGGCAAATCATACGCAGGGCTTTTTAGTATTTATTCTGCTTGATTAGGCAAACGCGGAACTATATGTCCTGAAAGATCGTGAGGCTTTAACCAGAGTGTTCATCATGAGGGAAACATCAACAACAACCTAATATTTTTCGGCACAACTTTCAATTAAAGGATTTCAAGTAATTTATAAGGTTGTCGGACATTGCCGGAATTGTACATGTCCTAAGTTCGTGGATGATTTTGCAGCCGTAAACGGCTTGCTGTCATTCAGCAATGTCACCGTTCATAATTAGCATGATTTCATATGCTCCGTGGACATTACCGGTGAGCTGTCACCCATTTTGATGTTGCATGTTTATCGTGTGAAGCTTATTGCATGACTGACGCTGAATAACATCCTGAATCTAGAATACGCCTCAAGGTCTTAGTTAAGGTTGCTCGGGTGCACCTATGTTGGACAAACTCAGCTCGTGTAGCTCATGCAATCCAGCCAAAAGAACCTAGCCCACAGGTGTGACTTACAGGCAGCAGGGATCCGGGATTCCAGGTTAGCAGTTCACATGCACCTCAGGTCGCTCACAACGGACAGCCAAACGAGCTTTGCATGCGCGCATTATCGGTGGGAGATGGGCAGTCTATGGTGCCCAGCTTACCTTCAAGGAACCTTCGAAACTAAAAGTACAAGGTCAGGTGTTGTAGAATTTGTTTCTGTATTCTAGCCCATCCATAGGTCTTTAAACATTTTTTATACAAGGTAACTATTTAATTACGGTGGTCTCCCAATGAGCTGCGATCACAAAGGCCAACAGGTCTCCCTTCTTCAGTAGGCCTATTCTTGTCAGTGTTGGTCCCCAGTTAGTCGAGCACGTTAGCCCTCATCTACACAATCGTCCCTATCGACGTGCTGNATCAGTTGGTCAACGTAGATTGACTTCACCTAGTTTGTTCCAGCACACTGATGGGGATCGCGGTCCCAAGTGGCTAAAAACGAGAGAACTGCATACTACATACTACATACATACACACTACACACATACTATATACGTAGTCATTTGACAAACAACGTTGAGAACGTAGCCGTCACCCTTCTGGATTTCCCGCATAAGCCATGCGGCTCACCGTTTGCATGGCATGCTCCAGTTTATGAGTGGTGCACCTGTTTTTTTTAGCTGACCCTTTGCGCTTCCTAGACGGTTGTTGGTCACATTACCAAAATGAACTACCCCGGGTTGCGCACGCACAGTAAATTTGCCGGTGCTATACAACCAGTGGACCGTCGGGTAAGAGGCTAATAGTGGGTCCGCCTGGCGCACCCGTTGCAGATCTTCTCGGAATCTGTGTGTTGGTACGATGATAAACAAACTCCTACTGTACAACACTGTCCAAGCAGGCTGTACGGCGGCATATGTCCCGGCTGTTCGCAGAGTGTGACTGAGACCAAAAATACATGGGTGTTAAATGATACATACGTGCTTCCCGATAGCTTTTCCAATATGGAAGTAGCAGAACATGGCGTCGCAGCAGAACACTACTGTCGCTGCCCATATTTGTGCCACCAGTTTATCCATCACAAAAGTTTCCACGGAATACTTTTCGCCCATCATTTTCCTGAACAAGCGGAACAGTTTACGCACGGGAACAAACTGTTCGGCTTCCATGAAGGCATACATAACCGGACGTCCGGTACACATGGTATCCGTTATCAGGAAAGTGTTGAGCTTGTATCTACTGGCCAGATATTAGTTTGTCTAAATGAACGTACCTGAAACGGTTAGACGCCTGTGTTCCATCGGCATTTACTTTATCCGGAAAGCGTCGGAACAGCGCTATCTGCTGCCATCTAGAGAAGCATACGTGACCATGGTGACTTCCCCTGACTGCAGAACAAGCACGCGTCCGGTCTCCCAAAGTTTTGCCAAGACCGAATGCATATCACCTACCGTAGTAAAATCTAGCTATGTGTCACTTACGCAACATGGATGGCCGACAATTCCGGTGGCAGCTGTACATGTCCCGAGTGGTTGGGACCTTGCCAAATTTATCGGCCACAAGCTGCGGCACTTCATATGACGGCGTTCTATATTTCAGTGGGGTCCTGCAGGTGCCTAACTCCTCTTCGGTTAGCCGCCGATTTACCAGAAGCCGATCGCACAAACCTCAGAAACCTCATGGTTGTGTTCAAGATAATAAGATATGACCGGGAGATTGTCTCCCTACATCTCTGGACAAAAACACTGCACACTCGCTGCTTCGCGTACTGTTTGTTAATAGCAAATACGCTCAGCAAACTAGCTTCTTCGGATTCCTCGACATCACGTTTTCCTTGCTGGCTGCCTGCTGTACTCCTAGTAACGCAAAACAGTGCCGGATACTTGCTCCACGCACAAGTACCAAGTAGTTATTCGTCATGTATTCCTGTAACGCATTCTCGGATGCCTCGAAGAATGAAAAGTGGACAACCCCCACTCTTTTCAACAAAAATATCTGAAGCCATAGCGCAGCAAGTTCAAAGTCGAATACGCTCCAGTAGCCAATACAGGAGATTAATCAAAACAAACTTTGACAAAATGAAGGAAGATATGGGTGATTTTCGGTTTGAGCATATACACAACAAAATGCCACGTTTTGGGGCTAAAATTTCTATTTCACCCGAGAAGGTTTTGGAGGAAAAAACGCTTTGCTGCCAAGGATCACCTCAACGAAGCCCTCGAAGTAGGGCCAGCATCTGGTGGAACAAGATTTTTCGACCTCCTGGAAAATGTTGTTAGCTTAAGAAGAAAGTCTGTTTAAGGTAGCTTCATGGTCCAAGTAATATGTAGAATTTGTGATTGCCTACAATGCCCCCGTTGAGGCAAGTCCTACACAGGGCTTTTTAGTATTTATTCTGCCTGATTAGGCAAACGCGGAAGTATGTGTCCTGAAAATCGCGAAGCTTTAATCAGTGTTCATCATGAGGGAAACATCAACAACAACCTAATATTTTTCGGCACAACTTTCAATTAAAGGATTTTAAGTAATTTATAAGGTTGTTGGACATTGCCGGAATTGTACATGTCGTAAGTTCGTGGATGATTTTGCAGCAGTAAACGGCTTTCTGTCATTCAGCAATGTCACCGTTCATAATTAGCATGATTTAATATGCTCCGTGGACATTACCGGTGAGCTGTCACCCATTTTGATGTTGCATGTTTATCGTGTGA
>SJOL01004995.1:337292-350069 GCA_004794785.1 Opisthorchis felineus | reverse complement strand
TTCAAGTGGAAAACAACAGTTACAGAATTTCCAGACAGGGGAGCACTTAAATAACGGGTGGATCCTTTGTTCTCGCCAAGACGCAACAAATTAAATGAGTCTGTTTACCGAACTTCCGCACAGCAGTTTTTGGGGAAGGTTTACATGCATGCAATGTAATAACAAAACTAACTTGATGCATAGTTCAAAACTGATGCGAATACGCATCTCTGTGGAAGATCCCCATTCTCCGTTATGCACCATTAGTCAGGAGATAACGTAGCCTGGTGAGAGATCTTTTCACTTCGAAAGCATGACTTAACTACGCTCGATTACGACCCGAAACGCAACGCGAGTTCCGGAAAATAAGGGCAGTCATTGCCGTTAATCATGCTAGCCACACGCGTTGGCACTTATATTGGCTACTTATGGTAACTTAGTTCCGTATCTATGCACGTCGCCGATTATAAAGCCTCAACTGGCTCAGTCCAACAGATGAAGACCATCCTCCATACTCATACATGCTTTCCGTCTACCACGACCACGCCTGAAATATATACACCCACACTTTGCAAGTGACGTGTTTTGTTTGGTTGCATCGCCGCAAACGTAATGGGCAACTACTCCAGTATTCGTTTTCCAGAAGTGAGTTTCACCTGCTTGGGGTTCCGAACTAAAAAATGTATAACCCTTTAAATATAATAATAGTGGGTTCATTTCCCAACTTGCAAGTAGAGATAGAAAGAAAGCAGTCGCGGGCATGCCACCAGACTGAGTATGACGTCATCATATCACTGATATACTTCGGTTTTTGGATAGCCCCGTAACGGACGTCAAGTCTGCGACGATCGTACAGGGGATGCGCATTCATGTGATGGCTGGATGTGGGTCAGACGAAATGATTGACACGTGCAAAGCCAGGCCGATATAGAGTCACGGGTAACTTTGATTCAGTTGGAGGGCCACGTGGGTGTGAACCGGGGACCAGCGTAATTGAATGAATGGCGGCCATACGAAGTGTTTGCAGCAGCAACTGTTGATGTTTGAAGCTTTGGAAAAAGGGAATAATGAGGGAATATGATGGGAGCAATAGCGTCGGGTTAGTGTCAAGAGGCATCAGATAAAGCGGCGTCCAGCAGAAAAATAATTAAAGGGGGATGGCATCAAGTTGGATGAACCTATGACAGGGTGGATTTTTGTTGGCTGACCTAGCAGCCAAGGACTAGCTTAGGTTGACGATGTAGCATTAGGACATAACAAATAATTATTAGTGAGCTTCCAAATGGCGTGTATGCAGTACATTCACATATCCATGCAAGAGACTATCACTGATGGTAAGAGTTGTGTCTCGTGTTTGCACCGATTGTCGGTTGATCAGAAGGCGCAAGGCCAGGGCAACAGTAGATGCGTACTTTTGGGAAGGTGAGGACTTAGCCGCTGAGACAGCAAGCAAAGAGCCTAGCCAGCTGGTACAGGCGACGACAGGGTGAGTTGGACAGGGAGCTGAAGTAGTTTTTAGCCCAGCTGAAGAATCCAATCAGAGGGTCACGGTTGTGCAAAGTGTAGGGAAGTTAATGTAAAGAAGGACAGCAGACATATTATGATTGGTTGAACGAGAGCTTCCGAGGTAATGGACACGGACTGTAATGTAACTAGACGCCACTACGTGAAGTGAACAGGAATGTAAAGGTATGATTCGCCAGTCACTGATTCATTGCTGCTAGCTCCGAGCCACGAAAGGTGCATGGCAAAAACAGTCAACAGGCATTAGCCATGACTGCTGGTAGTCATTGAATAAGGTCTTCATGTTTTATATGCATACGATCACTCCCTGGAACAAGCGGGCAGAGCGTGTGTGTTATGTCTGGCTGTTGAATTGGGCTCGGGATGGTGTAACTCAAACTAAGAGGGAGTTGGCAACACCTTGCACGTCAAAGTTAGCCGTGAGCCCCGCAGAGTATCTTTAGGCAACCATATGCATTTTTTATAAGTCAGACAAAACGACAGTTGTTCTCCGCTTGCATTTCGTAGTGTTGCTAGATAAATGACAACCGGTAACATTGATCAAGCGTCTTACTGTTATAAATGCAAACTTACTAATTGCTCAATTATTCCCAATGTCAACAATGAATGAACCGTGTGCGCACATGTTGCGGAGTCAAGAGTCAATAAACATATGCATTATTGGACGCCGCTAAGTTAAAGCTGAAAGGGGTGTAGACTTGCGGTATAGACCTATTGCCTAGAATTCAACGACCTCATGTGCCTTCAGACTTGTACCCATGGAGGTGGCCGCACTAATAATCCACTGATAGGGCAGTACTTGCCGAAAAATATGCTGCTTTACAGCACTAAATTTTAACTTCAGTCCACTTTCACTTTCCGTTCTTTATACCCAGTAGCTGAATAGAAACAACAGCCCTGTCGTCGTCTACACATGTAACCATCTCATACTCAACCACAGTAACGTTCCCACCAACTAACTGCTCCGTTCATGGACGCCGCTTGTCAGCTCCGGTGGCTGCATTCTCAAACCGACTCTTCTTGTTCTTCAGCTGAAAAAGATCCCACATTTCACACACGCCCAACGTGATGAACGCTGCTAGCTATATCGGGATACCTAAGCGAATAATAGAGCGCTCCCGATGTAATCTTACCATCCCTGCTGCAGTGATTACGATGATCTAACTGGGGACTGCAAAGTTCGTTCTATATCATTGCTCCAGGAACAAATATCCTTCAACTCACATCCAAGTATCATACACAATCACAATGCCACTACTCCTGTCTTTGTCCTCCAATCTGTCGGTGGACCGTGACTACCCATTGTCTATTCCCCCGTGAGACTTGGCTGCCCGCTCACACCTGTCTCTCCCGCTCAGGCATCTTGTCCACAACCCATCCCTAACCACCAACTCTTTTTGTACCATGTCCTCCACAGAAATTCTTGGCCCCGACGATCTCAAAGACGGCACAGTTGACAATTCTCCCCCCAAATCCATATCTTCCTCAAAAAGACCCTCCAAACTCCACACTCAGTCTCATACTCCGCTTATTTCCGTGAGATTAGACCTTTTTTACCACCATTCACTACTCCAACGACAGCGTAAAGTATCTTGGATCGACAATGAACATGGCCACCATTAATTCCGCTCAATTTCCACTAATTCTAGGACACCGCGGGCGATTTGAACAACTTTCTAATTGAAAATTTTGGCTAGTCATTGAAACTATGAATAATTTCAACAACATACACGGAACGTTGAAATGAAGGCGGCTTCTGTTGAAAGCCTGTGCCGCTGGCTTAAGCCCAGCCTGGTTGTGGCATATATCGGAGGAAATCGTCCCATGAATCCAAAACCTCGAACATAACGAGGTACAAAATACTGTCACACGTGTGTGTTAACGGAAGCTCACAAACTGCAATCGGCGTGAAGTCTCCAATGCAATTCCATTATCAAAGCCCCTACTTACTTCCCCAAGTAGTAGCTGCACCATGATGATGAGCTCACCTCATCGTCCAAACACGTGACACGACCATGCACCTCAAGTTGTTCTCCGATCTTTTTCCGCGCACGATTTAAGTTACCAATTCCTCTGACTCACACAAAACCCAGGATTAGTTGAGGCTTATTTTTGCACAGCACGTAATATCAGAAAGCCATCCACATCCAAGTCACCATGCTACTGCTCATCATGGCCCCTAACCAGTAACCTGTTTCTTTCCGCAGCTCCCTAACCCCCTTTCTGAATGAGCGCTAGTGAACCATTCCGAAAACTGTCTGTGATGGCATTAAACCCGTTGTTTTGCTTAATCCCAATCAATCACACGATAGTTCTACCTCCAAGAATGCTGTCAGCTAACCGGCCGGTCGTACGGGCTGCGAAGGCACGCACGCCTGAACCGCAATATTGGGAACCACGTTTGCATCACTTGTCCAGCTTCATGGACTATTACATGACTAGCAATGAACGTGGTGGTGCGCCACTCATATTTACGGTGGCCACGCCGGTTTGCTTTGACCACATAACGCTATTCCCTACTATCTCCACCAGAACGTCGACTACCATTTTTGAAATTGGGCAGTGCCGCCTCACTACAGTAGTTAGAAATTGTAACAACTCGTAGCTGCATGCTATTTCGGACCCTGGTGCTATCTACCAGACCTTTTTGATACTTCCCATTTCAAGCGCCCAATCTAGATAAGGCTGTCTCGTTTGAACAGCGCCCTCGAGGGTCCCAAAAATAGCCCAAATCCGGACAGGTTTTAATATATGACGATTCCCTGGCAAATCCTAGCTACCCTGACAGTCACAACCGACCAGCGACTCAAGATATTCATGTACAAGGTTGTCTACAAGCCCTAGTTCGACGTCGCGACGATGGAACCGCGACTTTAGTATCCCGCTTGATGGCTTGCCGATCATTCCATAGTTCCCGAATTTCCCGGGCGACCGTGTTGCATGCGCCAAAAGAACCAGGGGCGGGATGGCTCAGTGGTTAGTGCGCGAGTTCAATGACCGGGAGGCCTGTGGTTCGAACCCGACCTCTGCCTCTTGACTTCCCCTGCCTAGGCGCGGGCAACCTGGCATACTCTCAGCTATTGTGCTTCCTAAGGGTGGCATGGCAGTTAGGCACCGAAAGGGTGCTGCAGCTGAACAACCTTCTCAATCCGCTGAATTTGAGCCAAAGCTTCAAAGTACTGACCACCCTAATAATAATAATGTTTATTCCCAAATAGTGGGTAGCATAACTTCAGGCATGACCATAAGGTTACAGTCAGAACAAGTGCATGATTGGTAGGGCTTGTGGGTGCCGCGAATTTCGTGGAAAAGGGACGGCGACATAAATGGTGGGCATTACCCGAAGTAGACTTGGTCACGCCCTAGGGGGCATGGGTAGGGAACCGAAATGAGGAACATATCAGATGAGACAAGATACTATCTTTAAGATTTGAAAGTGGAGGGCAAACACAATACGAGGGAGGGCATAGTAAGAGGCTTCCTGCCTGGTACGTGATAAAAATAATTTTAAAAAACTTCAATCTGCAGAAAAAGTGGAACCAGAATAACGGATCAGCAGAGGAGGCAGAACTGGCATGACCTGACCGGCCGATTTGAACTGAAGCCTAAAACCGTTACTGAGGCTTCGCAGCCTTGGGCTGTTGGGTGTATGGCCAGAGTTACGAAAAGCGTAAATGGGGGAATATGCGGTATGGATAAATGGTAGTAGGAAACTCAGAATCACAATGTGCAGTGAAACTGGAGAGACTCAACAGTGTTGCTGCTGGAGCGGGGTCGGGTGTAAAAGGTTCCTTGGGGGAAGGAGTTTAAGCAAACACACAAGAAGGAACGCGAACTGCACGGAAAATAACTGACTTGGTGAGAAGTGCAAAGTGAAAGACACCGAGATGTTTAGATCCAATGGAAGGTTCAGCAGATTGGAATGAACGCCTCCCGGGGGCGGCTGGGACCAGATGAAGATTTTTATTGTGGTTGTAGGTAAGGGGACGAGTAGGAGAGAAGGCGCAGTGAAAGTAGGAAGTGAGCAGTTGCGGGTATGCTGTCAAACTGGGTATGGCAGTGCGTGCCGTCACTGCACTGAGATACTTCAGTTTCTGGACAGCCCCGTGACGGACGTCGTGATTGAGGTAGTTGGGCTGGGATGCACAGTTCTGTCAGCAGCGGGATGTGGGTTTGCCAAGGGATTCCGCAGGGAGAGAATGTCGTAGGTAGTATTTGTTCTGTATTGTTCTGTCTGTTTGTCATTCCCTAAAGCCCCCCATTTCTTCCCACGGTACCTGTCATTACACTTGTGAAGATACAGCATGTGGTGAATATGATTAAAAAATCCATCAATCTTAATAGCTGCAATGTCTCCCTTGGCTTTGTCTGGCGCGATGCTTGATGCAAAGATCGGAAACTTTTTCCTACGTAGGCTGCACTATTTTAAGTTCGCGCGAACAAAGACGACGTAATTATTTTTATGTACTCTCAAAACCTTTCCAAGTCCAGTACAGAAGAAACCACATGAGGGGATCAGCTTACCACAAAATTTCTTTCCGTCTTCACGTAAATACGCCGGGCTTTGGAAGACATCAAGTTTATAGATTCCGGTCTAATTATACCTTGAGTGCGCTTAAACAAACAGTACCAAAACTTCTACCGTCTGGGGATATTTGTGGTTTGGTGTAAATGCCGTCAAATACTGAAACTTTATGCAAAGGGTTCTTTGATTTGAGCAGTGGTTGCAGGGGAATTTTGGATGTGCTTCTGAGGATCGGCCAATAATGTCGCGCTCGCATGATTTCCTTGAAACCCCAAACTAGGTACAGGTTTTATAATAAAAAAATAATAGCGTCCGAAACGTCGCATTTTTTGGGGGATATTCTCAGTTCACCAAATGCTGATCTCTCAAGCATATCGACCCGTCCAAACTACAGCGGAGCTTTCCAGTCAGTAGTCAAGAAAGGTCCAAGTTTGGTTGCTAAATGAGGACATTCATGTCCAAGAAAAACAGCTTTGTATCCCGGAGTTATGTTGAGTCATTATAGTGTACAATGTTTTGCACGACAATCACCAGTGAAATTTTAGGAGTAAGCAGAGCGTGGCAAATCCAGTGCCTAGTGGAAAGGCGGGAAATTGGTGAACTTTGGGTGGGAATAAAACAAAATGGAATTGGAAGTACGACGGGTGAGTTTAATAATCCAGATCAAAGAACATGCGTCTGTGGTGGCCGTCATGTTCGGTATTATCTTCGTATTCCCAATTAAGAGCAGCTCAGACGGCGAGGCCGGCAGAACAGTGCAGAAAAGTTAACAGGTGTGCCATCAGCGTTGCCGTACCACTTTTTACCTTGCCACAACTCGGCTCTTCTGAGGGACCACAACATGTGCCACGCACAAAATGGCTGCACAAAAGGCGTGCAATTGTGCAGTCGGAAACCTTCGGCTTGTCCAAGGGAACCGGCATTAGCAACTGCAGAAGCACAGATAGTTTGTGTCCAGTTGTAAAATCACGTCCATGTCAATCAAAAGTAGGCAAACTAGGAGCCCAGTGCGGTGGAGAGCATCCAAACGGTGCTTTCGGAACAGCTACCGCGGGACATGAAGGTA
The DNA here is from genome assembly GCA_004794785.1 of Opisthorchis felineus. Classification (NCBI taxonomy): domain Eukaryota; kingdom Metazoa; phylum Platyhelminthes; class Trematoda; order Opisthorchiida; family Opisthorchiidae; genus Opisthorchis; species Opisthorchis felineus. The sequence continues at coordinate 342,975 of SJOL01004995.1, read as the reverse complement.
TTGGAGCAGGCGATGTGGGAATTCAGCGACGTGTGTTCAAAAGTTACCAGAATGGTTGGGCTTTTACTGTAGTTTAGTGGAAGGGTAGGATTTTCCAACTCAACTCACGTGGACTTGAAGTAGTGTCTAGCGAAATCAGAATAAGGCACTGGCTAAGATTACAATTATAACAAACAAAGACCCAGGATAAAACGTAATCATTCGGATTTTGCTAGGCGTTAACGGAATTCTACTCATACAACAGCGCAAGACAGGCACTGTGGCGCGCATATAAGTTAAAAAGGTCTGCCAACTGGGGACGCAAAGCAAACACATAAGAGTAGATGCGTAATTTGAGCGGGGTTGAGGGTAAGGGAGGTGGTAATGGGCCAGGAATTCCAGCCATAGGATCGGTTGGCACAGCAACGGCAGACGTTACTCAGGGAGTAAAGGCAATTTCTTCCTCCACTGACTCATGAGACGAAGATAACTAACTTTGGCTGGGTAGGATGATGTTAAAGACCGTACGAATCAACGGACCGATCATAAGGATAAATAGCACCGATGGTGAAGCAGAAGGGGAAATGGGTACTTAAGAACTGGTTGGCAAAAAAGGAAAGGCGTTGACAGTAAGGGCCAGCATGAGAGGATGGAAAAGAGTCACTGAGGTAATGGCAATAGAGAAATGGAACGACAAGTTGCAACGGTTGTAGGCCAGAGGCTGGGGTTTCGGCGGTACATAAGCCGGGAAATGTGGAGCTTTCACGGGGCCCTCAGGGGATGGGAAGCTGTCCTAGCACTTTGCATTTAGGGTGTTAAGCTAATATGGAATTTTCCAGAGGATGGCCCATTTTCTGTCCGCATTCGTAGCCCTATAGATAATCCAGTAAGCGCCTCCGCGTATTTGTTTTTCGCTTTACTAGTAACCCTAGCCTCAACAACCACACTAAACGTAAACTTCACTCTAACGTGCACCCTAATGTAAGACGTCGGCTGCGATCAAGCTAACAACATTGAATGCAGCTATAAGAAAGGCGTTGACCTGGCGCTTTCCCAGAAAATCACGCCCGCCCATTCATATATATACCAACAAAATACCAACCATTGCGTTCCTTCGGTGATCATTCATGCACACCTCTTAGTAATATTGTCTAATTTGGTAATGCCGTTTACTTAACCATTGCCGATGAATTTCCACATCTTTTTGAGAGAGGGCTAGCGTCACATATCAACCTGGCTACCAAACCTAACACCACCCCCTATTCTATCTCATTTAGCTACTTGCTGTCACCACCCTTACTGTAACAAATTTCAAGTTATTATTTTTTATAACAATGGACTGCATCCTATCTTCAAACTCACCAGGCCTTACTGGTCCCATCCCATCCCCTTCTCTTCCCAAGCTTCCATAGTCCTGTATGACTAGTATCACCTCTACCTTTCCTGAATCTGGTGTCCAAAGAGATATCCAGCCGACCCGAAATTACCTATGATCTTGAATCGGCCTTGTTCTACCTCTATGGATCTTCCTCGCTAAAACAAAAAATCCCGCTACCCACAGAACCGCACATCCTCAGTCAAATCATCTCAAACATGGCCTCCGTCAAAGGGCTGTCCAGAAACCGAAGTGTGTCAGTTTAACGATGGCACGGCATTTCCATACGCAGACTAATGGTTCATTCACAGCTACCCTCTTCCTGCCCTTATCTGTGCTCTCTCGTGCACTCTTTCCTTCCACCGCAACAATGAACAAATTCTTTACCTGATCTCCTCCACTTCAGGGACGAGTTCATTCTATTCAGCCAAACCATTCATTCGGAGTTAACGATCTTGTTAGACGTTTGGTTTATGCTCCCCGCAAATTCAGCCATTTTCTATGCAGCTCGCGTTGTGACCTGTGCCCTAGCACTAACTGGCTTTACCAGTGGAGTTTTAGGCGCGGCTCTTCTCCAACCGCGAACCCAGTGATTCCATTCAGTTGCATTGTGCACCGTGATTCCGCGTTGCTAGCTGCTATTCATCCACATTGCAAATTTCTCTACTTCGTCATGCATTTTTAATACAATGCGTAGATGATAATGGAGCTACAAATATCGAGGTGGCGCAAGCGTTAGCAACCTATAATCGTGCATGGATTGGCTTCTGAAGGTTCATAATATTTAGTTCCAATCTCCGGAGCTCAACCCCTAATGTTTAGCGCCTCAGTCGTCAATATTCATCAGGTTATAAGGAAGAAAGTGGCATTCCCGAACGATTATTGGTTACCTTCAATGACAAAAGTGTCACACTGCTTACGGTTAAAGAACATGCGGCGGGAGTACGCAAGCGGTCCCAAGTGTTGTTTATAAGATAGTCATTTGAATTCAATGGCGTAAAGCACTCTGAGTAGCAAACAACTGGATGTCGGTATGCGCGCCACCTGATGCACAGCTTGGTTCGAAAAATAAATACACTGAGTCCTTGTTTTTTGGCTTTTTACGCTCAGTATGGGTGCTGGATTCCCACTACGTGACGTTTGGCAAGATGTATGTTTGAGGACCTATAATAATTATAATAATAATAAACTGGTTTAAAATTTGATAACACTATCGGAACATAAGTTGGCGGAAGTGGGCAACAAACTTCACCTTACCTAATTCGCGGCATAACTAGGTTGCATGTCTCCCACTGACCGGCGCAGTGCAGAGGCAAATTCCGCGCCCTAGGTAAGAGGAAGCGGAAGTCTTGCTTGGTGGTCTGGGTTGATGTATTCCCTTGGGAGACCAGTTTTGTCATTCTGATTGGTAATGAGATCACACGGACCTCACAGAGACACAGTACCGATCAAACCGCGCCAAAATGTCCAAGAAACCAAACAGACGCATATCTCCCCTAAATTCTTGAACAACAGCGAACCTAGTCGTCCAAAAGGCGGTATTGAACGAGCTACAAGTAGCAGCGGTCAAAAGTTTTGCTCACAAGGGGAAAACTACGTCTCTCAAACGTAAAAAGCACGCGTAAACAACAGTCTTACGGGGCGAAAAACTCTGCCAATGAAAAGCGGCTCTAGAAATTACCAAGACAGGAAACAAACAAGTATGCCACAGAAGCCCCTTCAGTGCCCCAGACTCCAACCCGGCGTACAGCTGTTGAATGTGTTAACACGCCCCTCGGTCCCCCACCCTCGGAGGTAGCGAAGACAGAGTTGGAATGATTGTCCACAAACTGACTCAGCCTTTTCAACAAACTTTGCGATGTTGAGCAGTCAGCTTGCTTTAAAAAACCTTCCATAATCGCGCTTACAGAAGCCTCGGTCACACCAGATGTCTCTGACGCGGAGACCTCGATAGACGGCTACTCTATATTTCGAGCTGACTCAAAACGCGGGAGGGCTGGAGGGGCTGTTTATATTTTTATGCCCATCCCGATTTTTCCCTACGATACCACTTCCGCACCTTTCTGCGATGCACTGGGGATCAAAATCCCGCTGCGTGGGACCGATTCTCTTTTTCCCAGCGTGGTCTACCGTTGCCTCGTGGGTTCTCCGGAAGATGACCAATTCCTCATTCAAACGCATGAATAACTCTCCTCCAGCTACCACTTCATGCATCTCTTGCTGGTAGGCGATTTTAACGCTCCCAAGGTTTCCTGGATGGAGCATCAACGAGTCGGGTCTAGTGGACATTTTGGGGCGACGCTGACCAATTCGTTCAACGGAGCACTTGGACCCAACATTTCATTGCATCCACCAGATAACGCACAGACCAACTAACATCCCTCCTAGATTTGGTCATCACCAACAAAAGACGCCTCGTCGATCAGCAGTTAATTAATGCCCCACTGGGAAATAGTGACAACTGTGTGCTGATCTTTGATTTCATCTGCTACTGGGCCAAAGATCCCGAACCTCAAACGTGGATTAGAAACTTCTGCCTTGCAGACTTCTAAGGAATGCTCATCTTTCCTAATTAATTTAAACTGGGACCAGCATCGGTGGAAGAGTTATGCAGGGCCATTGTCAAGAAAGTTCATGAGGCTGACGCGATGTTCGTCCCAAGAAAACCAGCACGCAGTCGGATGAGCCGCAAGCTACCAAAAAGTAATCGGCGTTTCTGGAAAAGAGGTCTCAACTATTTTTCAAAAAACTGACCATAGTAGACATAGAAGATGAGATGACGTTTCGTAAAATGCGAAACCACTGTAAGTCAGAAGTCAGCAATGAAACATACGAAAACAAGCCACGAAACTGGACCTCGTCCGGAAAAAAAAACAAAAATGTGCTATTTACGTACATGAGAAACCGCCGGATAAATAAGTCAACCAACAGAAACGTGGAACCCGCAAATGACGCAATAGTGGTACCTGAAGTCTACAGAGAACACCATGCCGGCCTGTATTCTGCCCCAGCGAACTCGCCATATCCACTCTTGTCAAGACGTATCTATGAACGGCCTCTAACCGATGTGGTCTTCAATGAGGAGGATATTAGTGAACTCTTGCACAAGACAAACCCAGACGAGGTCCATCCAACGGTCCTGAGAGGAACGTTGTTCACACTGGCAAAGCATTTCTACGTGGCTTAATGTCGGTCAGTCAACGAAGGTAAACTTTTTCATGAAGGAAGCTACTCACAAGGTTGCTGAAAACTCTTCGACAGCCTATGACCGGTTACGCCCTTCTCGGGGCTCATCAGGTAGGCGCAGCCCCCGAGTTTCCGTCAACTTTATGTTCTACTTGAACCCAAATTGGACTGATTTGGACAAATACACTCATTTGCAAATCAATTTGGTTTTCACGGGAGACTCAATTGAATCTCTCGTTTATGATGATCTCCAGCTTAATGTGCTGCACACAGGCCGCCTCATGTTTCAGTTGGTACGGTATTCGAGATATCATGGGCTGTCGAAGAGTTTTCAGAAAACTTCTGAGTAGTTTCCTTCATGAAAATATACTGCGATACCTAGAATATCGTATCAACTGAAACATGAGGCGGCCTGTGTGCAGCACATTCAGTTGAAGAACAGCATAAACGAGAGATTTACTTGAGTCTCCCGCGAAAACCAAATTGATTTGCAAATGAGTGTATTTGTCGAACGTCAACTTTCTTCTTCTTGAAAGGAAGCGATTGTCATGCCAATCTACAAAACCGGTGACTGAACATCATCCGGCAGCTACACGCCTGTTAGCCTCACTAGTGTACCGTGCAAGGTTATAGAACGCATTCTGAAGCGAGCCCTCCTAGATCACCTCACAAACAACAACTTGATATCCTTAGTGCAACACGGATTCCTCCCAAACCGTTCTTGCTTGACAAACATCCTCGTGTTTATGGACAGCTTCACCCATGCTAAGTACGAAGGTTTCTTATCGAATGCCGTAATTTTTGACTTCTTAAAAGCATTCGATTAAATCCTGCACGTTTCGCTGCTTCACAAACTTGAGGCTAACGGGATTTAACGGGAAATTCTACTCTGGAATAAGGCGTTCTTCTCAGACAGAACATTCCGAGTGAGAGTAGATTCGACCTACTTTCCTCCGGCGTTTCGGGACCACTGCTGTTTCTGATCTACGCCATCGACATTCCAGTTTTTCTTACAAGTCCATGGCTATTTGTTCGGACGGCTTGAAATCCTGGAGTTCAATGGACATTGCCCTCAAAATGGGTGTAGATGCTGCAAAGTAGTTCAATTCTACTGGCACCTTCCTTCGAGTAACGAAAAGTGCG
>SJOL01004995.1:320385-331236 GCA_004794785.1 Opisthorchis felineus | reverse complement strand
TTTTAGGCTCATTCTGGCTCAGCATTATGGGTGGAATGGCGTCCTCGACAGGTGGAAATGAGCGTTTGGATACATTAAATTGACGTTCGCAGGGAAAATAGCACCGCGCTTGGGAATGAAGAGAAACGAATAGTGTGAATTTTTATAGAGTCCCAGGAGTAATAATAAGGTGTATTCTCAACTGTTTGGTGGCATATTTTTGGGCTTCCTTATACTAGTATGGACAGAATGAAAGCACAACAGGCGCCAGTTGAGGGAGCCAAGTAGAACATGGAAGCGGGCAGTTGTATGAAAAATGAAATGGCCAAAACGATTTGTGTCTCGCCAAAACTGTGCAGATCTGAACAAGACGAACCCCGGAGCATCTGTTAGCTTGCGGAGGTTGTATAATAGGACATTCACTGATGTTACTTGTGTCCCGTTTAGTTGTTCTGCTTAAAAACGAGGCATTCGGTCTCATTTTTTCTGCTATCGCATCTAAACCAAATTAAACCGGTTTGGACTATATCCACCGTCCGGCGTGAAGAACCATCGCTGGCCTTTTGCTGATGTCGCTTTTCAAGGAATAGACACAAATAGCTCAGATAAAAGAGCAGCTTACGCGGGAGGCAGTGAATGTAATAGCCTTCTGCCAGGAGCTTATGATGTCACCCGCGGCGCTTGTGGCGAACTCACGGGGCGCTTTTGTTACCGTGGGACGGGTGGGTTCGTAAGGCACTGAAGGAGAGCCTGAAAGTAGTGTGTCTGAGGAAGGAGAAAGCCTGCACTACATATGTGGAAAAGACTATGTTAATTTCATTCAGCATGCACCTAGCCGCATTGTGGCGGCCTCCTGAGAGGGAAGGGTCGAAGAAGGTGATATCTTGTGGACAAGCAGTTATACTACATATTATATGCCATGTATATAGTGTACACGACTCGGATAACTCGGCCGGCTCTCGAAGTTCGGCTGGGTTGTGTTTTAGGTCGGGATCGAATTGTTTTCAGGCACGCTGTGGGAATTTACATCACTAGTTCTGTCCACATGAAGACCAAAACAGAAGTAGGTCACGCACCTAGTCCCTGGTTTATTGGTCGGTCGGCACGATGCTCTTGTGTCCGGGACTTTCTAACTGAGACCATTTTTCCGTCAGACAGATAAAAAGTGGTTGTACTACGGTGCGTGCGATCTGTGGTGGATTGAAGTTTGTTAGAAGTGAGCAGACATAAATAAGGACAAAACTCATAATTTCGGCGGACGTTGGTGAAATGAGCATATCGGCTGAGGTAAAACAGGTAGTGTAGGGTGGTTTAGGATGAGCCAGGCGTCTGACTTAGGGGCCGCAAACAGCCGTGCTAGCCTTGGAAGGGTGTAAAGCATTAGATAGAGCGAGTGTGGTTGCTCTCGTGGCGCTGTCAGCAGAACAGGATGAAAGTCGGGTAGTGCGGGACTCTGCAATGGGCTTATCGGAGGAATACAGCGAAAGACCCTGGGGTGAATTTTGCTTGGAGCCAGAGGCAGACGACAAAAGACGGCTAAGGAGCTAGTGAACTAGGACTTCCTTCGGAAAGGCTGAATAGATCTGCCCTACGGTTGCCAAGAGCCCTTTAAGGTCGCGCCTCTAGTAACTATGCTTATTATGTGGACCGAAGGACAAGCTGATACTTTTTCCCGACTATTCCACGGGTTGTTAAAGTTCACATGGCGGGGGCCAGATTGGAGGATTCATTCTCCTCCGAATGACGTGCTTATTTTAAGAATTTGTAACGCCGTTCTAACTACGGCAAGGTGAACTATGATTCGAAATGAGGCTCACCGCTTCCATACTTAACTGAATGTCGTCGAATAACAAAAGTTCGGGTTTCAGTTATTACGAACACCATTTATTTGGCTGACCAGAGGCATGGGTAAAGGTGCTAGTTCGAGGCATTCGTTGCAGGTGGCCCAGCCGGGTGGGCTGGTTTTGCGTTAGACTGCATTCAACTTCTGCGGAGTTTTCTCTCGAATGACTTGGGCGTTAGGGAATTCTGCGACTATTTAGTTCGAGGGATTTAGCGCGAAGGTTACAAGAGAAATCAGTCAAGAAAATAAATACACAGCGTCCAGGCTTCGATGCGGTACAGAAGTGGAAATAGTGCAGCCTCCCAGGGCACTGCACTCTTGACTGTATGAGCACATTACGTTCGCCATAGACACCTTATCTAGGGGACAAAAATGTTAAGTTGTCTTCTGGAACCCCTACGTTTATTACATAAACATCCAGTCTGTGGAGAGCGTGCTGTTAAAATCGCAGAGGTGCATGCCATCTCTGTTGACTCGCAACCTTTACTGGGAAACTCTGTGGTTGCGTTTGAACTCCCCGTGCAGGCTGATAAAACATAAAATGTTTTAGAAATGCTTATATTTAAGTGAAAGCAAGAAGCCACCTGCACGAACTAGGTCGGCACCTGCAGTTCCACTGTCCTTCAGCCTCTGCGCAACTGGATTATAAATGGCCGCTGAAAAGGGCTGGAGCCTAGATACACTCCTGCTTCACTTCATTGCTGGTCGGAAGGTCTATGGAGTGAGTTGTGCATGTCTCGGCCGGGGCTTGCACCCAGGTGTGGAAGGCCCTGACGAGGTTGAAGGGTTCGTCTGGCCCGCTGAGCTTTTGCAGGAAGATCCAGGTGGCTTCTCTTCTGACCGGGTCGAAGCATTCGAGGTGGTCTACAAAGAATATAGGTCGTTGATTTCGTTCACGTATTCCAACTGGATTTGTCTTGCGGTAAAAATTAACTCGATCGCGCTTTGAGAGCTTCGAAACTCACGCCGCTCCCCAGAATATCCCCCAGTGGCGGACTGTGATTTCCCCCTTACGTCTTACTTGCACAGATAAAAACACACCCGACCCTCGTTGCTACAAAGATCCTCTCACTCCGCTGAATTTATGCTGCAAACTCAAGTTACCGGCCCTCCTGGTGCATTGTCGCTTCACTCAGCATATTGATTCGCCCATTCTCCGCCTAACGACCATATGATTCTACACGACCTAATCACATTATACGTTGGCCGGAGACTGCTTATACCGCTGAAAATCAGGGTTAACTTGCTTTCAACGTGACCAACATTTCCAGAGTAGAAGACCTCTTTCTTTTTTGCACCTCGGTAACCCATCCGCATTCCGTTGTCTATGCCTTAAACCGAAAATTATCAACTGCTCAAGGTCACCCGACTTTTCAACTATATTCACTTCAGTTAAAAGATGCGGAGCTCCTTTTTTGACATGTTTTTTTCACCATTCTGATATCTAGTTTACTCTCACTAATAATTTCTCCCTGTGTCGTCCCCATGTCACTTGTGTTTCACCGTCACGGTGTCCGCCGTGTTTGATCTGCATGGCTTGATCACAACAATTTTTGCACGCGTGCAAATATGAACACGTTCATATTTGTGCTGAATCATTCCCATCTTAAAAAGCGAATGCTTGAGCATGCCTGACTGGTGGCCACGAGTTTTGTGTATTAATTATTATAACTTTCCTTGCTGTGCAAAAGGAAACTGATTCCGGGCTAGTTGGTTGTTTTTTGTCAGTTCTCCTCCCCTTATACAGAGCAATTATCGTTGCATCCCTGAATTGCTGAGAGTCCTGGCGTCACAGGTTACAACCATAGATAACATCTTTTCTTAACAGCCGACGCCATGTCTGTGGATCTGGAATTAAGTGTTGATTTAGAGCACCCGTACCGATCCTTTGAATTTAAGATCTGACTATTGGGTCATTGACTCTGGGAAGTGTCTCTCAAGAATACCGTAACATCCATCCTCGCGGATCAGACTGTTGAGTCAAAGGCTAGGGACAGGACCCGTGATCAAAACGCTACTCCATCCCGCTTCATTGTGAGTCAGACTTTTGAGTAAAAGTCTCACTTTGTGTATTTCAAATAAACCGCTTTTTCGGCCTGGTCAACCTGGAAGTAACATCTGCCTACGCAGCTTGGGAGCAGTGGCTGGTCTGTTTAATTTATCTCTAGAAAGCCTTATTGCTGCCCATGTCAATACAATTCCGTCTGTTTGTAGCTCCATAGATTCAGCGTCTATTCTTAACCCGCCACAGAAAAATGAAACCCAAGCACGCACCACTATTATGCCTGTTAAGGCTAGCAACGTTTGTCCTTACTATTTGTCAGATAGGTCGACAACCCCCCCCTGCTCACACCCTTTCCTCCTTATAAATCGGTGTGCGCTGTGTCTATGAAACACGCATACAAGACCTCGCTAAGGTAATGCTTTTAAACACAATCCAAAGCTCCACAGTTTATTCAAGATTTACTCTTCGGGTGTTATGTGGCCCAGGAGCGACTCAATGGTATTGTGTTGAGTTCGAGAGTTGAAGACGTTCTGCTAGACTGGATTCCTGTGAACAGTCGACTATGTGCAGTCAAACTGACCTGGCCTGTTAGGATCCGCAACCAACGAACCCGAACCCGAAGTCTGTTTGTTATCTCTGCATAAAGACAATAAAGGTAATCGTTCAGCTGTAACGCCTCTTCGGTGCCTAACCGCCATGCCATCAGAAGGAAGCACGAGGGTTGGGATACTGTCAGGTTGCCCAAGCCTAGACAGGGGAAGTCGAGAGGCAGAGGCAGAGGCAGAGGTCGAGTTCGAACCGCGGACTTTCCGGTCAGTAAATTCGCGCTCTAACCACTGAACCATCTCGTCCCTCATCTCTACATGCGCCCCAATAAACTCAGCAGTGACACTGCCAAACACGTTTTGTATGAAGAATTTTCGAAACCTGTGTGGATGGCAGAGTACACAGGTATCATTATTCTGGCTGTTAGCTTGAATCCACATTTGGGGAGAATCGACATATTTGGCGTAGATGCTCTCATCGCTTCACACAACTATGTACCGATCACCATCTGTTTGCCGGAAACACAAACGTGAGCTTCGCATTACCTGGCACCATCCAAACCACAAAGAATCAATCCTTCAGACTAACCACATAGAAAATAGATGGCGATCTCCTGTCCAAGGCTTTTGCTGAGTTTCGAACACATATACTCGGCTAGGCCGTGCCCTGGTTCGTGCTCATGTTACAGCTCGTTTTTTCAGCGGATAGGAGGACCGCTTACCGCTACGACATTCGCTGCCTGCAAGATCCAGTTGTCGAAGAAGTCCCTTTGCGACAGCTATGTAGATAGCTTGCAAACGTGAATCAAACCTGTCGGCTAAGTAAAGTCTGGTTTGAGAGCCCAACTGAATTCGGCGTTTGATCCTCTGCCTCCTAAAACGAGGCCATGGCCCATCTCAAGCTGGATCTCACTTTGATTCATCTACCTGATTGAGGCGAGGTAGGTAGTCCCATCGGCACTACAGTACGATTCCGCGAGATATCTGAAACGACACCTGACCTGCAGTCCCAAGACTGATCCCTGAAAATCGGTGGTTACGTGAAGCCAAAGAAATGGAAAAGCCAGAGATGATTTGAAACAGCCAAACTTCTTTCCAACATATCCGCAACACCGGGTCAAGAAGGCCACCGTCCAATGAAGTCATTGCAGAGGAAGACGGATGGAAAGTCCATTCTAAGTCCCGCTTCCCTCTTCCCTGGATGCAGCACTTCGGTGGACAATTCAGCTGACCTGGAGTGCCCAACAGAACGTTCAACGTACCAAGAACTTCACAATGTTAGGCGAGCTGTTCGTTTTCAACAGAAGTTGAAGTCAAAAGCGAAATCAAACGTGTTAAGCGAAACAACCCCCCCTCCCCCGCCTGACTATCTTTCCTCTTTTTGAGGACAGAGAAGAAATCCTTGTAATTGTGACTAAACTAATGTAGAGCATTCGGTAGACGGATGCATTAGCAGAGAATTGGCGGATATCTGATGTTCCCGTCTTCAAAAGGTGTTATATCTGATCATAAGAATCGTCAGGGTATCAGTTTATTCACAGTCGCTTCTAAGTTGCTCACAGGAATCATCCTTCGGAGGCTTACCAACTCTCGTGAGAGCCAGAGTCGTGGAAACCAAGCTGTGTTCCGCCCCAGTTGTGGATGCATTGACCACATCCTCAACTTTCGGGGCAGCGTCCGCACGGTCTACAACTAGTTTGGTAAGTGGATATTGGTCAGACAAACAGTTCCTAGCCCTTCTTGTTGTGGATTGGAACTAGTGTGGTAAACTACTCCCGATGGGTTATATTTCTATGGTAGCCTTCCACCACCGGTGCCTTACGGTCAGGCTTTTGAGCCAAGGGCTTTGGTTGAGAACCCTAATAGCCCTCCTGTCTAGGTTTAGGCTTTTCGTCATATATATATATACCAGCCGCCCATGCGTTACATGGAAAAATTTACCATCATGCAACATTAGCCGGGTTACCTTGTTGACCGTATACAGCAGGGCGATAGTCGAAAACGCGTGACTGCTGACTTCTCTCATCTTCCTCCGACTCAATCGATTATCAGTCTTTCATAGCCCTCAGCTGTCAGGCACCCACAGAATTGACTGACCGCACACCATCGCTTTCATCTGCCCATTCGCCCCAAGCGACTAGACCCCTCTCCCCCCTTTTATTGCAGCGTTCAGTGTTGAACCCAAAAGCAAACTTGCCAACAAGCTTCTCATGTTCACATTCTTGATATTTTATCAATAGATTTTTTGCACATTTGAAGCCGAACTACGGATTTAAGTATAGCTACTGGGCTTACTGCACCGTTGTTGTCTGGATCCTATTGACCGCGAACTTCATTTGATTCTTCAGCTGCCGTGGCTGGTTGCAGCGGTATTGTTGTAGCTCTAAGCTCCGGAGGTGGAGCTTCCTTGCTTGTTTAGGTACCTGTAAACGGTCACCTCTGTGCCGCCTGTCCACTTTCTTAAGGTCTTGCTCTGGCCAAAATACTAACCGCTTTTTGTTCATAGTCTCTGTTCCTGCACCAACCAACAGCAGCTTTGCTTCCGTGGAAGAAACGTTTTATTGAACAGTCCACCACGAATAGTTCATATGTAGTCCAAATCCATGTAGCGCCAGTCCATCCGAGGCATGGCTTAGTTACATCTTTTGTTTAAACCCAAGACGTATCGACAGTAGTGAAAGTCGTTTACAACCCTGTGCCGATCACCAGTTTTCTTAGTGGTACTAGATTCAGAAGCGGTGGACGTAGTTTTGCTACTTTTGGCTCCCTACTGCCGAACAACCAAAACAACCACGTAGACGTTAGCCATTGGTGGCTAGCCTCAATACTCGATTGGAGATCATTCTGGAATTCACGATTTGATGCTGAGTTTGCTCCCGTTCGATATAGATTTTCATTAAATTCCCCAGGTAGACACAGGAAGCCAGCCTTCACATCACGACAAGCCTCTGTCTTTCTGAAATGACAAACCTCTCGTCATCACAATCAACAGAGACAGCAACATCAGTGTTGATACTGAGGCTTCACTGCCGTACAACCACAGACTTTATATAGTTATATTTCAAGCCTTAGGACAAAAAGAAGAGAAAAGAGTGGGTGAGAGAGGGGACCTGGTGCTGTCCTGTCACAACCACTCTGAGATGCCTACACCTCCAAGGGCTCAGTCAGACAGTCTGGAAAGGAACTGGCAACACGAACGCCATTGACACCGATCGGCCGCCATTTCTTGCAATTTCTCCAGCCAAGCGCAGTAGGGGTCACAGGCACCCCATCCTGGAAGGCTTACAACACCAATAACAACCAAACTCTTCGTAATATCTCTCACGCCTTTCTGCGACGTCATAGGTTGTCCACCTTGCGGCTTGCGCCATTCTGAAAAAGTCATAGAGAACAACACTCGTCTGGGGAGACGGTGTTTCAGAATGCGTATCACATGGCCCAGCCACCGTAGTTGATGGTATCGGATGCTCTCCGCGATTGAAGTACCTGTTGCACAACCAGATATTCGTTTCGTTTTCTAATCACCTCGTTACTAATCTGTTGATGCCATCCGAAATCAGCAACGCTTCTGAGGCATCGGTGGTAAAAAGGTGAAGACACCTAACATCAGTTGTCCACAGAGGCCATGTTTCTTGACCATACGACAATACATACCTTACTGTATCCTGGCACACGCGACCCTTGAGACCCAGTGATATGCATTTTGACGCTGCAAGTGACGCAAATTAGCAAATGTGATTCGAGCCTTTGAGATTCTTGCACTGAGTTCATCAGACACATTTTCGTCATAGCTAAGACAACTACCGAGGTTTGTAAGAGTCTCCACAACCTCCAGTGATTCTCCTTAAATCTTAAGGGGTATATTCAGAGACTGCATGTTCTGGTGCATGACTTTGCACTTCGAAGTTGCGAGGCGCATGCCAAAAGGTGAGATGGTGGTGCCCAGTTTATTCAACAAGCTTGTGTTACGCCTTCGTCTTCAAAGATTAGTACGATTTCGTTTGTGTACTCCATATCGACAAGGTTCTCACCAGCAACGATTTGAACGACAGGGTTTTGAAGACATTCCAGCGTTCGCTTAGTATTTCCTCAATGACGAAGTTGAGCAAGCATGGAGAGAGTAGACATCTTTGTCGGACACCACTTTTTGTAGAGAAGCTTTTGGGGAGTTCACCACACACTGTCAGACGCCCAGAAGCATGTGAATGTAGGGATCGGATTGTGTGTAAAAACTTCTGGGGCATACCCTGTTGAGCAAGTGTAGTTAACAGCACTAACGGACCGACAGAATCGAACGCACATGCGGTGTTGCTCTAACACCTGACGGGGTGTAAAGATGTAGTCAACGCTGCCTTTACCCGGTCGAAATCTCGCTTGATTCCCACGAGTCAAGGTTTCGCGTTCCACCGTAAGACGACAAAGGATCAGTGGCGCCAGAAGCCTTGCAACAACGGGAGTCAGACTAACACCTCTTTGGTTACTATATTCACTACGAGTACCCTTTTTGAAAATGGGCACTACTATCGATTCACCCCAATTGTCTGGGACGGCCTCTCTCCCAGATAGACCCAAAGTGGCTGGACAGTCACTGGCTGAGAAACCCACCGCCATCCTTGAACAGAGCAGGTGGAAGTTCGTCAGGACCAGCAGCACGATGGCGCTTGAGTAGAGAAATATACTCGGACACTTCTGAGACTGATGGCGGATCAATATTCACACTCCACCCTTCTATTGGAGACCAGGATTCTGGATTGGAAGTACCAGGTGGCCAGCTGAATTGCTGTTCGAAGTATTTTGCCAAGCGGTCCAAACGTTCTGCTCTGCTGCATATCAGGGAGCCATTTTGGTGCCTGATTATTTCGCTGACAAGGGGTTTCTGAGGGCCAGTCGAACTAATCAAGTAGAACAGCTTTCGGACGTTTCCAGCATTCTTTGAATCTTCCATTTATTCGGGATTTCGGGTCCACCAAGCTTCTCGGTCTGCAAAAAATATACTCAGTTTCACCTGGCGTCGGATGATGCGTCGGGTGGAGTTGTGATTGCGGCCAGGAGGGATCTGTCGCCGGGTCTCCAGCAAGGACACAGTCTTATCAGGGATCCAATGTTTGGATGAGTTTGGCTGGGTTGTACCGCAAACAGAAATTCCGGCTTTCAGTAGCGCTTTGGATATCTTTTCTCAGTGGCCGTTTATATCCGACATTGGACCGTCCGGCAGGCGTTCGACGAGCTAGTTCTGATATTTTCGTTTGATTTCAGGGTCCACCAGCCTCTTAATAGCTTAGCGAGGTGTTCGCGCTTTGTGTAGGCCTTGAAAGCACAATGAAAAGCAGCAGGTCAGAGCTTCATGGTCGTGGTCCACGTTGGTACTCTAGACGGAGCGGCAGGCCACTAATAACTGACGGTCATGGGGTTTAATTAGATTCATGACTGGTTTGTTGGTGGGCACCACGTTGTCAAGCGATTTCCGCTGTTTCAGAAGTAGGTACTGTAATAAAGCAGCCTGTGGTCGGGACATATTTTAAGTGGACTCTCTCCGTTGTCCATCCGTCTCGTGTCCAATCTGAGACGGCCACCCACTGACCAGGGCCAGCTGAATGCTCCACGGGCATCATCCAGTATGGCGCGATGGGTTACTTCGCTACGCCAGTCGTTACACCACAATAGAGTTAAGTCCAAACGACAATGTGTGAGGATGTGGTATGATGGGGGCTGTTTACCTCGGAAATCTTTTACTGCTGCTGCTGCTGCAATGCTTCTCCAAGTTGACGAACCTCTGTTATCATCTTCAGTTCCCGGTCGCCCACTGCAATAAGGTTGTCGCTGTGGTTGCTCCAGTCACTCGACGGTTGTGCTGAGTACAGTAGCGTCTCAACTATTAAAGACTACAAAAATACCCTATTTATACACTTGCAGTATTCTTGAACTCATCATCAACATCGACAGCATGGCATCAGTATTCAACACCGATGCTTCGCTGCCGTACAACCATGATTTATTTGAAAGCCTTATTGTGAAGAAAAGAATAAAGGTGGACGGAGAAGGGACATAGTGCTAGCTTACTACAATCATTCCGCGGTGCCTACACCTCCAGACACTCATTCAGGCAATCTGGATAGAAACTGACAACAAGATCGCCAGTGACATCGGTTGGCCGCCATATCTTACAGTGTCTCCTACCAGGTGCAGTGGGGATCGCGCGGTCTCCATTCTGGAAGGCGAGTAACACCGACAGCTCCGAAACGTTTCAGAACCTCCTTCATACCCCTCTGCCAGGTCAAGGGTTGACCACCTCTCTGCTTCCGCCACTCTGAATTGGGCATGGAAAACAGCACTCTCTTCGGCAAACGATGATTAGGCATACGCAACACGTGTCCCAACCAACGCAGCTTCTGGTGCTGGACACACTCTTCAATGGAAGTACCCGTTGCACAACCAAAAACTCGCTTTCTAACTGCCTCGTTACGGATTCGCCGACACCA
>SJOL01004995.1:122633-313255 GCA_004794785.1 Opisthorchis felineus | reverse complement strand
GAGCCAATCGACGTGTTAGATAAATTTGTTCACCTGGGCAGTTGAATAAGTTCTGGTGGACTGTTTGCAGATGAGATTACTTCTCGAATCGGGAAGGCCAGGCCAGATTTTGCCAACATCCGACACTTGTGGCGTATTCGTGGCGTCAGTTTGTCTGTCAAGGGCGTGGCAATACGATCCATACTGCTTTGTGGATCAGAAACGTGACATCTACGCACAGGGGACGTACGAAAGCTGCTAGTATTTGTTCATTGGTATCTCCGAAGCATGTGGTGGGAACATTGGACTACCATTACTGAGGTACACCAGATGGTTTTAGGTAAAACGAAATCTCCCACAATGGATGAGCTACTCACGCTTCATAGGTTACGCTGGTTAGGACGTATTTCGCATGCTGGAGGACTGTCTGCCTCGTAGGTCTACTTTGCCAAACCTTCTACTCTGTGGAAGTGACCGAGAGGTGGACGGTGTATGACAAAGTAACGAAGTATGAAAACACTAACCAGTCAGCTGAATCGGGCGAACAGCTGCCGCCTCCCAGGATGGGGACTCAACTCACCAATCGTTGGTGACTGGCAGAAATGGCCCATTCGCGCAGTCAGTGTTACTTGTGCATCAAAACTACCGCCTTCAGTGCGTAGCTACCCAGTTCCCGAACTAGTTGAACATGCCATCGACTCCAAGGCTTGGCTGTATATCCGAAATTTTCCGCTTTCTGGTGACAGAAACTGTAGCAGCTGGAACCAACGTGCCCATGGTACACGGTTTATGGCTGATAAATTGAATTGAAATTGAAATCCCGATGAACGTATTACTTTTTTCATGTTCTTTAGGCTGGTTGAATGAAACAGCTTCATGCGATCAATCCCGTTGGGCTGGTAGTCTCGGTTGCCACAAATGCGCGTGAGCAGCTTAGCTTGGACGCTAAAGTGGTCCGAATTCACACTCCAACTTTGAACGACAGCCCTTCTCGGAAACCGATGCTATCGTAGTCCGTTTATGTGATGATGGCGATGGTGGCTGATGTGATGATTTTGATGCTGGTGATGTTGGTGATATGGTTTGCTCATGATGCTTCCGCTGCCCGCACCATCGTCTTCAACACCATCATCATCGACAACCACAGCAGTAGTAATGAAAGGAGAAAAGCCCTTTGCGACAAACTCATTTGTTAGCAAACACGAACTAGGTAGTTACAGGTCATTAGACAGGAAAGTAAACATCTCATATGCACATGGTCTTTAAAAGCTAAACATTCTCACGCGTCCTATCAAACTGTCCTTTCGTTGACTATTACACAATAGTAAACGAACACTGTAAAGGAGTTCCACAATTTCCGTAGTAAACCTCACCTTCCATCAGATGCGGGGGGGGGGAGCTTGGACGCCAACCATAGTCTACTCGCATGCTTCATCAGTAGTATCCACCGTCACAGTAGTAGTTTGTAATTAAAGCATGATACTCCGAAAAAGATTAGGTCAACTGGCATATCGAAATCAACCGCATCTACGCACGGCTACGTGCGAGGGACGCCAACTCAATGGTGAACCTCGATAGTTAGCCTCGGCCTTCAGACCAAGTGACCATGAAACGGGACTCACTGTGGAGGCAAACAAAAAAGATCAAGGCGGTCGGATTTGATATGTCGAGCCTCAAGGTTGCCAGGATGCCCACCAATAAGGAGAAAGGTCAACTAACGGGCTAGTAGGATTGCTCATTCAAACGATCAATGAGCAACTAAGGTTGACCTGGCTGAGTGGATCCTATATCAATCCGTACACGCGCAACAACCACGCACTTCTACTCACAACGCACTGCTGACGTCACCCCGACTGGCGGTGAAGCGTTTGCAACCAGATTGCCCAAATCAAATCAAATCAACTTCCAGAAGTAGCAGCTACTGATGGTTTTGGTAGTGCCACCATAGGGGGGAGTTTGTTTTGCCCGTCAACACTGATATATCCGCCACCCAATGTCTTAAGTACATGTGTCCCTACCGTTTTCCTTTCTTACTTCGCATCTGTATGAGGTCAGATGGCAGTTAAGTTGGGCTCTGGAGCCCATATTCACATCGCTCTTGTTTACAGTCTTCCTCCTGCCCTGGCCTACTTATTCAGGTGATTTCCCACTAAAGGGGTATGCACTGGACTCGAGTTTCACCCTTGTTACAGCTCATCATCCTTGGCCGTGCAGGGGTTTGAACTCCAAACTTCTGATATGCAAGGCGAGCGTATCACCATTACTCCTGGATTCTACAACTCCGGAACACTTGTGTTATGTTCTGCGTTTGCATGTTTCCATATTCTTTCCTGTGATAACTTAGTTTACTAGGTCTTTGGTCTTTGAGTAGTCTATCAATGTGCCAGTTGTTTATACTGCATTACTTTATCTCGTAGATCAGTATATTCTGGACCAATGACCGAACCACAGTATGGACTGGCAAAAACAGCTAGGATCGAAAAGACAATGGTAAAAATTGATGAATACTGACCTTCTCTTAGTGTATGAACCCTTCCACGTTACCTGAAATCCCCGTGTATGAACCCACTGTTGAAGAATTCCAAAACTTTACGGATTGTGTGTCAAAAATCGAGGAGCTTGGTGCCCATCACATAGGTCTCTGCAAAGTCATTCCTCCTCCTGACTGGTCTGCTCGTGTCGGGGGTTATACGGATATTGACTCAATGGTTGTCGAAAAACCTGTTTCACAGACCACTTTCGGTGGTCGGGGTGTTTACTTTCAAGTATTCTCAACTATCCATCTCTACTCACCTTACAGAATATCACAGCAACCCGTAACTTAACATTCAAAGAATTCCGCGAACTGGCAAATTCAAGTGCGCACTGTACCCCGAGCCACAGGGACTGGAGTCATTTGGAAAAGAAGTATTGGTCGTCCGTAGGTATCGGACGTCCTCTCTACGGCGCAAATGTCAGTGGGACTCTAATGAGAGGTCAGAGCGTGTGGAATCTGGCTGCGCTCGATTCCATGTTAAGTCACGTACTGAACTCCCAAAACGTAGTCATCCCTGGAGTAAATACGCCCTATTTGTACTACGGAATGTGGAGGTCAACATTTCCTTGGCATGTTGAAGATGTCGACCTATATTCGGTCAATTACGTGCATATTGGTCACCCCAAGTTTTGGTACGTGATCCCTCCTCCTTACGCGCGTAAATTCGAGGCATTTGTATTTGGTAAGTGCTTGAACTAATCTTGTTGAATTTTCAGAGTACTTCCGTTCTGATTTCCTCAACTGTCCCTCGTTCCTCCGTCACAAGTGTGTGCTCATTAGCCCATCAGTGCTAGCTGAAGCTGGGATACCGACAAGAAAAGTACGATACTTACTTATTTGCAATCGATTTCAATTAGATGGTTCAAAAAAGCGGGGAGTTCATGATCACATTTCCCTACGCTTATCACGCTGGGTTCAATTTGGGGTTGAATATTGCTGAGGCCGTAAACTTTGCCTTACCAAGGTGGCTTGAGTTTGGGAAGAAGGCGACGCTCTGTACATGCTGGGACGACACTGTACGTATCAGTATGGATCCATTCATTCGACACTATCAGCCCGAACAGTACGCTTCGTGGTTGAAGGATCCAGATTCAGTGCCGCATCCCTTGGACGAGTACGATTTTTCCAAACCGAAGCTGTCTACACAGACGAAAACTCAAAAATCAGGTTGGCTTTACAGGCCTGTATTGAACCTAATCATTTTCTAGAGAATAGTCAAGTTGCTCCATCTGACATGGACAGTATTCCCTCGAATAATCCCAAGACCACATTCAGGCGAAAAAGAAAATTTGCTGTGGGTGAGCTGATGCTAATCGACTTGAGATATTCAAGGCGAGGTAAGTTGTTTTTCCTTTTTCTGGTAGGATACCGAATATGTTGACAACGTCTTATAAGACAATACTTGCCGTGCCTCCCAACTTATCGCAAACGTTTAGACGATTTCACGCGCAACTTTTCCGTCGCTGGTGTCTAAACGTCAGCAACGTGGGAGTATTTGTCCCTTGCACTTCATTTCGGTTGTTACCCTAGTGAGTTGCCGTTTAGCTCTTCCGCAAGTTCTTCGTTTGAGCCCAGTGTTATTTTCCCGAAACCCAGCACGAATTTACTGGAGTTATGCGAAAATAAAAGCATGGCGATTTGATTTTGCGTTATTGCCTCCATCACCACAACAATTCACTTTCCGATTTGCCTTCGACCTCCTGGTTGCATCTGCTATGTTCAACATTGCCAGTATCCTTAAGAAATACGCCATTCATCAGCTCACCTAATCAACTTTATACCGTATGCCAAGGGCACGTTGTTTCCAACTGTTATAGTTTCGACCACCCGAGAATTGGAGAGAGGGGAAGGTATGGCCCAGCATCGGAAGTGATGGCATGATCCGTTAGTTCATACTGAATCGGTCTATTTATATGAAAGAACGAGAACTACCTGAAGACGATAGCTTTGATGCAGGAACGCCATTGACTAAGTGGTTGAGCCACGTGTGTCACTGTCATCAACTATTGATGAGTTGAGTCCGGAATACCCATCCCAGGGAGGCACTAGTTGTCCAATCGACTGAGTTTATTGGCTAGTGCCTTCATACTTCGTTACCAACTCATAGACTGTCCACCTCCCGATCGCTTCCGCTCAGCACCGCGCTAGCTGAAAAGAGCTGTGTAAGAGAGCTGGTCCTTTGGCATGGGATATATATGCCCTAACCAGCGTAGCCTATGAAGCGTGAGTATCATCTATCGCGGGAGATCTACTTATTAAGCCCATGTGATGCGCCTCAGCATCTCTATTCCGGTGTTCCCAACGGACCCAATGTTTAGGAGACATTGGTGCAAAAGCACAGAGTTTTGTACATCGTCTGCGCGTTTCTGATCCACAAAGCTTTTTGGATCGTACCACCGCCATGTACAGGCAAAATGACTTCACTCCGGCCCCATAGGTGTCGAAGCTTTGCAAAAGCTGTCCCGATCTTCCTGATTGGAGGAGTGGTCTTACCTCCAGCCAGTCCAGCGGGACTCATACAACTAACCAGGTAAATTAACTGACCTCACGTCGGTTGGCTGGCCTGCAAGCATGTTTGTAGCGCGAGTTTTGTAGCAGCTCTTTACACTTCGCAGATGTGAAGCGCTACCAAATCGTGTGGCGCAATTGCTGAGGTCATTTAACATCACTCTTCTTTGAAGGATATGGACCAAGGAGGGCACTGTCGTCTGTGTACTCAATTTATATGGGCGAATATCCCAGGAACATTTCGATCTCCGAGTTTTCAGACGCTGTGGAGGAGTCTCAGACAGCACATCCAAAATGTTGAAGTTAAGTAGTGAGGAAGGGCACACTTGTCTTACACTAGTGGGCTTGGTGAACTCGGACGCAAGCTTGCCGTGAACCCGTACGCACCCATAGGAGTTCGCCTACGGTTCTCCTACAAGGGATAAAATTTAGAAAGTGAACCTTTGATCGCCAGGTACCGCCATAGTTTCGGACGATATAGGGAGTCGAAAGCAACCGTGAGATCAAAAGAGCGACCAATGTTGGACGTCTGAAAGCACTGGTAGGGAACCCGTCTTGAATTAAATTTATGATCGATTCATTCCTGGCTAGGGTAAAAACCGGCTTGATTCTCACGAGTCTTTCACCTCAACTAACCTGCGCAAAACAATGCCAGAGAACGCCTTGGATGTGACGGCTACCAGGCTGATGCCGCATTGGTTTTTGCATGTTATTTTTGCGCCCTTGGTGGAAATGAGGATCATGGTTGAAGTGCCGCATCCCACGGACACGCAGTTTTCGCCCCAAATCTTCCACAGTCAGGTTGTCAGATTGTTCATCAGGGTGCCACTACCTTCGAAAAGTTTAGGGAGAATACTATACGGGCCGAATGCCTTGTCGCGTCAGAAGAATGTTATGTCGCGCTGAATTCCTCTTTCTCAAGGTGTGTTGTTATTGATGATACACTGAGGCTCGTAGGATTCCTCCATAGACTGTATTGAAGAAGAAGGCCAGATAATGTTGTTTGTAGTTTCCAATCCATCGCTTAAGACTACGATTCAGCGCACTTGATTTATTACTTCTGATGGGTGGAGTTAGGGAGGGTGTGTGTGTGTGTGAGGGGAAACGAAGAGCTGCAAAGTTGAATGGTACTACTCTTGTCCAGGTTGAGGAAGGGGGGTTATCTCAGATACCTGACCTTGAGCATTTGACCCATAAGTCTGACTCGCAGGGTAGTGAGAGATTGTAGGGTTGTGTTCCAGTACTCCTACCATAGCCTTTGACTCAAAGCTTTGATCCACAAGGCAGTGGGTGGTACTATTCCTTTGGGACCCTACCCGGAGCCAATGAATCAGTAGTCTAACCCTTCTGACTGCAGTGAACTGGCCTAATCCGAGACATGGATGTCTCAGTCCTGATGCCACTGTGTATAACAGATGCGTCTCGAGCGGCGTCAGGCTATTGGTAAGTTTTGAATGTATTTCCACCGTATTGGATAATTCACCGGTGGTCACGGTCAACCGTTGGGCGATCGAAGTTAGTGGATTTTAGTGGCAACCTTTTCTAACCCGTCCGTGGGAGAAGGCAGTATCGCTGCCCCCACAAATATAGACATGCTGTTCATTTTGAGGAAAAACCTTACTGCCTTGCCACTCTCACCGTACAGGACTATACGATTTTATCTCGAGACCACCTCGTATTGCGGTCTGTGCTAGTTCGGTGACTCTTTGGCTCCATTTTTGCGTTCCTGCAATGGTTAAATTTTGTGGAACGAAGTTCAGGCATTGTAGCGCGGGGGTCGTTTTTGCACCCAAGCCCGACCACCCCGTCAAGGTTGCAGCTTTTGGTGGGGATTCAATCTGTCGGACGTCAGTGGCTTGTGCAACGGGCACTCATCCGTTCGCAACCCTGAGGTCATTGCGAATTTCCGGGAAGCTGCAGTACCATCAGTTTTCCGATTCTCCAGCTCTTTATCCGCTTGCAGTTTAGTCACGGCTGCGTCAACAAAACGATGTAGATCGAACAAAGTCGTTGAACTACTGACAACGTTCTTAACCAGTGCTCCTAAAAAACCGGACTACCTGTTCGTGTTTGGTCGATATAAGTGGTCAGGAACCCGTTTGTCTCATGAAAGCAGCTCACTCAGAGTAGCACGTACCCCTTCTCCCTACCCAAAGTCGTTCAGTTGTGGTACCCTTTCAGTTCATAGCCGCGATGTAACCCGAAGAGATACGAGGACCGAGGTGGTGCTGGGTTGCCCAGTAACGACCCAGAAGCGAGCAGTGCGTTCCAAACACGGGCTTCCCCGTCAGTATCTTGCGCGTTAACCATCAAGCTACCCTAACACGGTGCTGATAGCTTCCGTGAACTTTGAGTGACCACAGTACTTCTAAAGACACCCGTTTTTTCATTCCATCTACCTCTTCGTTTCTCCTAGAGGTGGCATTTGTCGATTTCTTGAGCTGCTTCCTAAGCCCGAGCTGACTCAGTGGTTAAGGTTCGAACTTGCTACCGGGAGGCCCATGGTTCGAACTCAATCACGGCATCTCAACTTCTCATTCTCAACTTCTGACATCTCAGCTCTCGTGCCTTCTTCGGGTGACGTGGTAGCTGAACACCGAAAAAGCATTATAAGTCAAAGAATTTTTTGTTTGTTTTTTAACTGCTTCCCAGTTGGGTCTCCAACAGATAGTGAACAATCTTAGGGAACAAACACCTATTCGAAGAGTAACTTGTGGGTAGTTGTGGATTGTCATGTATTTTGATTGTGACGAACAGCTAGTGGTGGAAGGTTGACTTAGGGGTCAAAGGTTTCTTTTTGGAAAATTCTGCTGCCTGATGTGTGACACGCTTGAAGTCACTCGGTAGTCTTACATGCCATAATTTACGTTTAGAAGCCTTCATACAGGAGAGAGAATTTGTGGCAGGCAATTACATGTGTCGAATTTCCGTCAGTAAAACACTATCTTGAAGGTAGCGAAAGCTCATAAACCCATGTACATGTAATTCCTCTGCCTATAACCCTCTTGCTTGTGGTTTTTTGTGACTACTGAATACTTTCATACAGACCTTTGATGTGTTAGCCTACTGACGCTTGCAGATTTCATCTGCTCACTTAGTTCTTTGTTCAGATAACTTTCCAGTACATTTTCTGCCGACCAAAACGTCATTTGGTCGAGCTGCTGCGGTAATCAAAGCTAATTCAGCTGGAGAATTCACGATGGGGCTAGCCCACCCAGATCCATCGGAGCAAACCGGTGTTCGAGTAGACCATGTTGTGGTCAACGCCTCGGTGTTTCGGCCCGGTGCAGGTTGTTCGCTGGAAATAAACTTTGTTGTACTCTATCCGTGCCTCCTCCGGAAGGCACTACGCCATAGTTTAGCAAAATCTGTTCTGGAAGTTGGTGCTTACTCAAGCAGATTACTTGGCCCACCCCTGGTTGCAACAGCTATCCGCAGTTTTCACCGCCAAAAGAGTGACCACCATCCAGCTTCCCTTGTCGGATGCGGATCGACCAACTTGCATGCAGCTCATGCAGTTGGGAAAGTAGACATGAAGTCATCATTTGCAAGCTCACGTCGCACAGGATGCGTGCATATTACCCAAGGCATTCCTTTGCATACTCTGGATCTAGAGTCACAGCAATAACGATGGTTGCCTCTCAGTCGTCTAACCTTTTTAGGGTGGCAGGTAACATATGTTGAACTCTAACATGGTGTTGTTGAAGTCCTATGTGATAAACGCATTGTTTAGCTGAGAATCCGTACTTGTAGTAGCTTAGATGATGTGCTTCGCACATTCATTAAAAAAGACCACATATTTATAACCATTGTCTTCACATCATTGCTAGCTTATGTGCGTGCAAACCTGGTGGCAAAAGGATGTCTTCTTTGGATCCTTGGGTGTCCCCCATGTGTCACTCAAGTCGGACGAACTTTATTGTGCACCATTACTTGATTCGGTGCTGGTTGTCGTCCTCGTAAACAACAACGTGAAAAAATCTAATGATACACATCACTGCCAGATTGTCATCATTGGCGGCATCACCATGTTTTACCGCCTTACAACCATTTCAATAAAAGTGATAAACACTCATTTCTCCCAAAAATTTTCCAAACCCCGTCGTTCCAGTGACAAGGGCTAGGCGGTATGCGTACACATGCGCCAGTGTGTTTCAAGAGTGGTTATTGAACCTTGGTAGGGATGGGGAGAATTTGGACGACTGAACGGAACTATATGTCACAAGGTTTAGACAGCATCATCGTCAAACAACTTCCACATTGGCTTATTTACTGTTCCAAAAGTCCTCAGTATGTTATGTTGCAATGAACCTAGTGCAGTCTTCATGACCTGTATGACTGATAAATTACATACAAAGATCGTCTTCAAGTGTTGGTGTTATACATGTCTAAGGTGCTTAAAGATCCTGCTTTTATTACTAAAAGTGCTTGAAAGCATACCATGAATAGTTCCGATCCTACACACATAGGCTGGTCAGCCAATGCAGCGAGAACGTTACCGTTTTGCAAGAATACAAATAGCTGCTACCTTTTGGTGGTGGTCGGGCTTAAGTGTTACAGTGATCCCGTGGGCTACACTGGTTTTAACTTCGTTCCACAAGGTTTACTCATCACAAGAGGGCCCATGGGGAGCAGTCAGAAGAAGAGTAGCGAGCCCCCACATTAGGAGTAGCTGTATTACAAGGCAGCCTGGAGGTAAAGCCATACTGTCTTATGCGATAGGAGTGCGAAGGAAGGGGACATCTTTCACTCAAACACGTTCGCCTCCTTACTGTTGATGTATGTTGTACCTCCCAAAACGCATACATGGCCCCACCGCCTAAGACGAGCCCAGATATTCTACATTCCTTTTTTCGGTATCTGGTGAGCCTAGCACGATGGCTGCTGGTACATATGGTGTAGAATTTGCAGTCAGGCCTAGGGCGCTTTACTGTTCTGGATTCCACATTTACGCCGTACGGTTGTTTGGTTGAATTAACTTCAATGCAGGTCGATGCGGGAAACGTTTTATTTGTCGTATCAGTGTACGTCCCGGTAGACGACAGTGCTAAAGTTGGGAAAGACTGGTTTTTATCCAGGCGTCATGATTGGTCCGGTCATCAAGTAGCACGGATATTGTCATCTTGGTGGGTGATATGAACGCCCAACTTGTACGACTGAGCCCAGAAGAAGCATAGTTGGGTAACACATTTGGAGTCGATTCTCATTGTAAGAATAATGAGGAGGGACTTTTTCATTTTAGGGTGACCGAAACCGTAGCAGCTGGAATCAGAGTGCTTTTGGTGCATGGAGTCTCGGTGATAGTGTGATATAAACCGAACTTGCTAATAATCGGTCAGTCCTGGAAGAGCGTTTCGTCTTGACTGGGATTTTGAACGTTAGCTTGCGGGAGACTTCCTCTCAGTTCGAAGGTTACTGAGGAGGATTTAGCTTATTCAGAGGCGAGACGGAAACGAATGCTCCCGGCGGAATGTTCCAAGACATAGTTCACCTACGTTTCTAATGTCGTTTATTTCGCTCGAATAACAGGATTATGAAAGGGGGTGGCTTTATCCCCTCATCATCCCCATCAAAGTATCATCTCCAGCTTCAAGATGAACTTCGCTCAATGGCCACATCAATGTATCGAAGAATACATTTTCGGTATATCAATATTGTGGCAGTAATACGTTTCTACATTTTTTCCCAGGGTTCCCTGTCTTTATCTTGTTTGAATTAGTTGCTACAGCTGCAGTATTGGTTCGGGGTCAACCAATAGAATGAGGCTATCTGGTCGAAGTCAGCCTCATTTTGCCGTACGTAGTCCTGTCCCGCCAAAAGCTACGGTCTCCTCTTTCACTGAACCGCTCTCTCCCACGTTCAACAGCAATTTTCCTTTTTTAAATCTCTACGACCGTTGCCGTCACTGAAGCTTTGGTTGACCAGCAACAACTGGGGTACATCCGGCGTATCTAAGCTTCCCTATCGAAAGGTCATTATTGAGAATAATGGGGGAAATTGGTCGGACAAACTACTAAAATAATGCTCTTTTCATCTTCGAAAATTTTGTGGTAGTTTTTATGAATACAGCAGGGAATCGCTAAAAGGAAGTATTCATCCTATCTCTACATTCAGCACTATCATTGATAACTGTCCGCCCAACCTTAAATTGTTTGGTTATTTTTTATTTATTCACAAATAGACGTATGGTGACGAGACAGATCTTGGGCCTGTGTTGATGGGGTATTCTTACCTGCTATTAGGATATGTGCACGTACCATCACTCGACAAGAAGACATTCGGCGGAACGTCAGTGTATTTCCAACCCACAGGCCAAAATTCTCGTGCCTTCCTGTGTCGCTCGTCAACTGCACGTTCACACCAGTACCATCTTGTTGCCCTTACTACCCTAATGGGTCACGTGCCGCAGTGTGCAGCTCGATTTTTCTGAAAGATCTTCCTCCTCCCCTGTAGTCAATGACCTTGTCGGCGCTCAGTTCTAACCATAGTCCGAAATCGTATGGTTATTCTGTAGCATTGGCAGACGGAGTTTAAAAACGACGCAAGTTTCTTTGCTGTAACAACCACTGTCACGATAACGAATACCAGATATCTAGTGACTGATAGCACAACACGGGAGGTAGTGGAAAGACCTTTCGCGAAGGCGCGCGCATGAGGGGAGGCTCAGTTCAATTTACCATGATCCTTGTACGCGGATTCGGGTCACCGCAGCATGTGGCAGCGAATATTACGTGATGGGAACTGTGAATGTAGGAAGCCAGTGAAAACGAAAAGAATAGTGGGTTAATTATTAAAAAATAGAACAGGAACATCAACGCCACTGCGTTACATCGTCATGTCGATGAATACCTCCAACTATTGATGTAGTGAGTATCTGATAACTCAACGTCGCAGACAATACACAGCGGTGCAGCTAGGGCCCCCGCTGTTGCGTTCTTCATGCTTCTTCTCGTCGTGCGTTGTCAACCTCTGCTATTTCCCAGTCGTCACTTTCTTCAGTATACACAACACTGCGAGGTGATTGACAGAAGTAGCGTATTGTATTTGGTGAATCTGCACCAATTCATCGGTCGGGCAAGCGGTTGATTTGCGGCCGAAATCCAATCGTTACATTTCGTTCTTGCTAATCCTATGCTCCCATGGTACAGTAGAATGAAACCCTGGGTGTTAGCAAACAAGCACTCTTACTTTGTCTTCAACATTGTGGTCGGACAAGTGACACCGGACGCACTGCCGCGTTGTAGGACCTACCTTATATCGTGGCAACCTCAGAGGTTCCTAATCTAAAGGAAAATAGGTCGGACTTTAGCAGTTCTGGCATTCACTTCGTCAGCATCCCATCTGACCGAATAAGTAGCTTTGTCAACTATCCCTATTGGTTCTGATGTAATGATAGACTTTCGTGGCTTTCGTTTTGTGATAACACTTTGTGCCTTGAATGGGCTTGGTAACATTATTTGAATTAGTTGACACACTTTTTATTCGGATGGCACCTGGTCCACGTGGCGCGATATGGTCTGTACTCCCAAGCTCTCTAAGGTCCTCCCCAAGAAGTTTCACATCATAACTGGTAGACATAACAAGGGTTTTCTCGTTAAGTAATTCGAGTAATTCGAAGTTGAATTAGAAAGGTGATAAGGGATAGTCCTGATGAACACCAGTTTTGGTTATGAACTCAGAGGAATGGACTCCGTAGTTGTTGGAAAGTAAGGATAGGAGAACTGTTACGAAGATGTTAAGAGCATTTTGAGAGACAGCTACTGTCAACAAACAGCGTGGACAACTGATCCAGACATTGCTTTTAGATATGAGAAGCAAACAAATGTTGTCCTTCTGTTTATGTGTGGTGGTTTTCGAGAAATTATCGCAACATGAAGATGCCAAACATCCGGGTCCAGCTAAGCAGTTCTTTAAAAGACTCCGTCCGTCAAAGCAATGGGTCTTACAAATGAGTTTGGACACCTTTTTCTACGTGATAGTACCACTGACTTTACGGAAAAGTTGGACCACAATTTGATCGTTTCCAGTCGACTCCAATTTCTCATTTCTTGGGACCTCTAGGCACCACTTATCCAAATCAGTCTTGATACTGCGAGTCAGGCGTCATTTCAGAAATTTTGACGAATCACACTGTTTCCCCATTGGGGTCGCTTTCCTCTCCTGGACATGGGATACGGAGTACTGTAGTGTGCACAGTTAAAGCCCGAATTCATAACGTTTCAACTGTGAAACAGGTCCCCATTCGGTCGACCGCTTTGCCTTGCTTTTGAAAGTTATCTGGATACTTGTTGTTGATAGATAGCTGAATGTTGCAGGCAGTGGTTTTCATCCTAGTGAAAGGCCTTCCTGCAGATCCCAGTGAAGCGAGCCTTAGCGCGGGCACGGACAACAGAATTATATGAACCCCTTCAGAAGTAGCTATATTCTTGAAAATCAGATCGTCATCTCTACCAAAGTCGATGTGACTGCTCGATTCGACACGGTTGGAAGGGTGTCAGGCAACACGATTCTCACATTTGCGCCGAAGTTTGGTTCTTGCGATAAACGTACAGCGATTAGTGTATGGCTGTACGATGCATTGTTTTTTTTTTGCGTTATTTTTACCGAGTCGGCTTCGATGCCTACCAATTCCTGCCACTCGAATCGCCATCCATAATAGGACGTCTGTGCACCTTGCTATCCGACGGACTATGGGAATTTCTTCTTACAAGATGTGTTTGACAGTGTCGTTGCTCTACTATGTTGGGTACATATCGAAGTAACGAATAAACTTCCGACTGGTAGACTCGGCCAGGCCTATTGCACAATCGGAATCCACTTAAACAGAGCCTCCTCAGCTCTTAAACAACAACGCAACGGCTACACGATCGCGATTGTGGAGCACTGCTTTCGGATCAACCCATATGCGGAGTATAAAACGTGTGGAAGTCCGGCTGTCTTTGACCGCATCACCGTAGTAGGGTCTTGTTTTGGAAACATCACATATCATTCCTTAAAGAGGAAAGGATATGAACAAGGGACTATATAATGCGGACAACAGACGTAGCTATGTCGAGCACATTCCTTGGCGAACGTTTGGTTTTCACTTTTCTTAGTGGATGACTAGTGGCGGCCGCTGGATGTATGGGGTTAGAAGCAATCTGTCTTAC
Organism: Opisthorchis felineus; assembly: GCA_004794785.1. Lineage (NCBI taxonomy): Eukaryota > Metazoa > Platyhelminthes > Trematoda > Opisthorchiida > Opisthorchiidae > Opisthorchis > Opisthorchis felineus. Next base: position 299,083 of record SJOL01004995.1, on the reverse strand, counting down.
TGGCGGGGTAAAAAACACTATTGAAACTGGTAGGCAAAAGGGATTAATTAATGTTCCTACAGCGTGTGTGCAGCTGTTACTTTCTGTGTCTGGGCCGAAAGAGGTTTGGTTGAGATACCCAACCTTGACTCAAAAGTCTGATACAAAACAGCTAGGGAATGTTCTGATATATTGCTCGTAGCCTCTGGCTCAACGGTCTTAGCCGCGAAGCATCACTTGTCCTTGAGAGACGTTACCCGAAACGAACGAATCGACAACCCGACCAGTTTAGTTCTAGGGGGCTCGCTTAGTCAGAAAAGCTATGGAATTCTGCGCAAAACAGACGCTTTTTGAGTGGTACCAGACGTTCCCAAAATGTGGCTAAACGTCAATGAATATATCGTTGGCCATCACGTTGAGGTCAGAGTGTGCGATTTTTAGGGTCAATGCATCCTAACTCCTCCATCCTCACTTCAATAAATATAGAGGTGCTGTTCGCCTGGAGGAAGCACCTTACTGCTTTCGCACCCAGATCGAAGAGTACAGTGCAGCTGTCCCAGACCGTCTCATAGTACATGGTTTCGTCAATCTTTTTATGACTCTCTGTCTGGTCCCGCCATAATCGGAAGAAAATAGATGATGTAGTGACGAACATTTATTCTGTTGGAGCCCGTTTGATGTCATTGGTTCCTATTTGGTTTTGGTGATCTCTGTTGACTCCCTATGGTGACTACCTATATACCCATCAAAGTGGGCGTGTTGTGACATGATAATGGAGCTGAAGGTATAGTAATTCTGCATGAGGAAACAGGGGCGAAAATCTTCCATTCCATAGAGAGTAACTGGTGTATGCCTTGTTTCACAAACTCTTCAAAGGATGATTTTCTTTCCTGTGTATCCGGATGTTTCCAGCTGCTCTTGTGAACAGGCTTAAGAGCGAAAGCTTCTGTGGCACTGATACTGTTGCCTATCCGTAACTGAGACGTATCGAATCAGCACTGTCAAAGTGCATAGTGGTCATCCCCATGTCAATCAAGTCATTGTGGAGGAGGGATTTTCGTGCCACCTAGCTGAATTTGAATAAGAACCACAAGACACATGAGGACCAAGCACAAAAGCAATTAAAAAATTTGGCAAATAGTGAATGGTGATACCTTGAGTCGCCCTTCGTACTAGCTTCGTTACCTTTCATACGTTTAGTAAATATAACATTTCAACCAATGGTGTTGTGCGCTCATTCTTGGTTAGCTCGTCTGTCAAGCAGAAACCAGTTAAAGCAAATGGAGCCCTCTGACGAGATGTTTGAGTGTATCGGCAGGGCTTACAACATCAACCATTTGACCTGACAGTCGCTTAGTAAATCTGGTTCAATGACTCCTTTCGCGATGTTTTCTTTTGGGAAACGGATAAGGCTTTTAAAAATCAAGAAATGTCGCCCCCCCCCGGGCTCCGAATTTTTACCTCTTCTCACAGGACTAGCACCGCCAAAATCTCTGTTGCCAAAATGCCCTATCCTCAGGAGGGTAACGCTTAGAGAAGGAGGATCATATTGTCTTCGGCCGATAGACACTTCAACGGTTAGTGACAGCTAGAGGAAGTAATCTGCCTTGTAGGACCTGGTTTTCTGTTGAATGTCAGGGGCTGTGGTGCGGTCCAACCATCACAAGCTATAGGTATCATCGATTTGGTATGATTGTGGATGAAGTCAAGGTTACTCCCCATCCCCCTCTTCCTGCATTTCCGGTCAATTTGTGTAGCAGATTATACTGGATGTGCTCTGTTGCTGCTATGCATGCCTATCGTTATGTGTTGTTTCTTATCTTGCATTTCAATATATTTTGTTTTTTCATTTCAGGTTTTTTGACGTGTCGACTGCCTTTCCATATTGCACAAAATCCGGCTCTTTCAGCGCTCTGGTGTGGCGAATCTGCTGACCTGAAGGTTGAACGATACTTTAATTCTTTGATCGGAAGTTACCACCCTTATTGTGCTGTGTGCTCATTACTCTGGTCACCGCAAGTACGTGTGCAACCTTCCTCTATCTCTTCGTGCTTGCTTATGTTGTTGAAGTCCTCATGCTAACTACCCTCGTCGATAGTGTCCTGTTTATTACAATACTGGAGTTTATTTTGCCCCCTAAGCAGACTTTCAGCCATCGGACTGTGTTCCCGCGTCTTTTTTCTGTAATCCTATAAACTGACCAATTATATCTTGCTTTCCAGTTCTTCGCGAAGCTGCTGTCATCGCCCACTCCGACATCCGTTCGGTTGACTAAATGCTCGCCCTTCATACCAGAGGTGGCTTACTTTTCGTCTGATTCAGGAGAGATACCGCTTCCTTTGCCCTCTGAACGTGACTGCCCAATTCTACAGTGTTCCAATTGCGCACTGACGGTGCATGCACGGTGTTACGGTGCCAGTTACGATTATCGAGTCTCGCCTGGCGACCCACCGTCTGCGAAGATGGAGCGAAAATCTCCACCTCATTCACAGGCCAAATGCGACAAAGCTTGGATTTGCGATGCTTGTTCCGCTGATCCGAGGCCGGTGAGCATTTTTTAATCCGACAAATATCTGTGCATTCTCAGGGCAAATCAATTTAACTCCCCATGCTCGATTGGTGATCATTCTGGAACACACACGTTGATTTGGAACGGTCTCTTGTCTGATTTTCATTTAATCCCTCAGATAAGCACAGGAAGTCAACTTTACGTTTATCAGTCGGAAAGCTTTTTGAGTCACGTATTGAGCCAACATTCTCCACTATGTAATGCCTTGAAAGCGGTCACTTCAGAAGACGTTAACAATAATCCGGCTTCATGAGTCGCAAATCCAGGATCACCAAGTAGGATTCTGTCCCCAAAAGCGTGCCTTGATCACATTTTCACGGCGGTGCCATGCCTATCGCCGGTCAACAGTTGCGATTTTCTCTGACTCCGTAGACAAGTCATTTCCTCTACATATACTTGATCTTAAACGAATGCTCCCGAATTCTTTAGATATACGTCAGACTTTGTTCTCTCACTTCTGATCGTGTAAGTTTTAACAACGCAGTGTCCAGAAATTTCCCTGTAACTAGTAGGGTTTGGTAAGTATGCCCTCTCCCCCCTTTTCATTTAGTTTTGTCGTCGATATCATCATGGAATTCCCATTTCACGAGGTCCAGACTCCTGGTATTGGAATTACACCTAGAGAATGACTAGTAAATTTGGGCTATGCGGAAGTCGTTATCTTGTCATCTGACGCACTTCAGTTCACTCAGTCTACTCTAGAAAATTTCGGACGTGTCCGACTGTGTCCATATTGGTTTCGTCTTCAGAGTGTAATGTATTCTTTCAAGATTTTAGCTCCCCCTGTGTATCTCTGGAACTTCGGGGGAAGGAACTTGCTTTTGTTGATCTGTTTACTTATCTAGGCAGGTGCCTAAGCCGTGTCTGTATAGTGCCAGAGGTTCGCCGTTCACTGTACGCATTATCAGGCTGTGAACAACGTTTCCGAACGTGCGTCGTTTATGGTCTCGGAAACGAATTACACTGAACTGATGTCCCATGTGCACAAGATGACTGTAAGATTGGTGTTACTGTATGCTTTTGAAACTGGGCTTCTTCGATCCGAAGACATCAGGCGGATTCAAGCGTCTGATTCCGGATGTCTTTACTGCTTGACTGGCTGCAGCATGCTCGCAATGAGAGGTGTGTAAATGAGTGTTCGGCGATGAATCAAAATCATTAGGGCGGTACGTGAAACTCATCTGGTTTGGGTTTCTAGGCCCGACCTAAAGCCGTGGTGGTCGGGCTTGAGTGCTGCAATGATCCCGTGGGCTACACTGGTTGAAACGTCGTTCCACAAGGTGCAACCATGCCAGGAAGGCCGAAGGGGAGCAGTCAGACCAAGAGCAGCGAGACCCCGTACTACGAGTAATCATGCTACGAGGCGGTCTGGGGGTAGAGTCGTACTGTCCCCTGCGACAGGAGTGTGAAGGCAGTAAGGTGTTTCCCCCAGGCGACCAGCATGTCCATATTTATGGAAGCAGCGATGCTACCTTCCCCCGAGGAAGAACGGGTTAGAAGAGGTCGGCCCCAAAAACTGCACACTCCGATCGCCCAACGGTTGACCGTGACCGCCGGCGCATTACTCAATACGGTCGAAATACTTTTAAAACTAAAGAGTCTGGTGCTGCCCACAAGGCATCTGCTGTGTGCAGCCGCATCAGGAATGAGACAGTAATGCCTTATTCCCTGCGCCCTCGGGTTAGGCCAACTCGCTGCAACCGAGCAGGTCAGACTAATGAGTCATCGGCCCCGGGAATCGTTGCCAAAGAAAACCCTACTGCCCGCTGCATCGCGGTTAGGCTCCGAGGCTAGAGGCAGGGTCCCCGAGCAAAACCCCACATCCTCCCACTGCCTTTTGGGTTAGACCTTTGAGTCAGAGGCCAGGGACAGGGTCCCAGAACAAAACCCTACATCTTCCCACTTCCTTGTGGGTCAGACTTGAGTCAAAGGCTCAAGATGTGGTAAATCAACCAAATCTTTCTCGGCCTGGACAACCGGGAAGTATCATTCGTCCACCGATGTCCCTCCCCAACCCCTCCACCACACAAGCAAATGTTGCTAGGTCATTTGACTGTCAGTTATCTGACCGATGGGCCTTATGCACTCCATTGCTTATTAACAATAAACAAAATAACACCTTGGTTGATCCACGAGATCCTTTCTACATAGGAGCTTATAACGTCCGTAGTCTATGTCAAATTGGCAAACAGGCAATGCTTGCTGAAACCTTATACTCCCTTAAAATTGTTACGTGCTGTGTCTCCGAAACACACATACAATACCCAAGCGTGGTTATGCATCTCAAAACGCCAACGACGAACTCACCATCTTCGAAGAACTACCATAGCTCAACAGTCTAGATCTGAGCTAGCTCAACATCTCTAAACCGATGTTAGTCAGCACCTGGATGGAGCATGGCAAAATGTGAATGAGCTATGCTGGTTGCGTTTAGTGTTGCCTGTCTGACTTCTCCGATACAACCAAATGACCATCGGTAGTCCTGATTGATGCCAGGAAATCCGTACCAGCAGCCAACGAGTACGATGGCACATGCAAACCCCTCAAACGCAAAATAGTGAAGAGCCTAAGGAAAGAGCGAAAGCTCTGGTGGACACACGGAAGGAGACATGTGGAAGAGCTGAGTTCAGCCTTGGCGTTCTGAGATGCACAACAACGCTTGGGTCTTGTATGCGTGTTTCGGAGACACAGCATACATCAATTTTAAGGGAGTATAAGGTTTCAGGAAGCATTGCCTGTTTGCCAATTTGACATAGAGTACGGACGTTAAAAGCTCCTAAATAGAAAGGATCTCATGGATTTAGAAGGGTGTTATTTTGTTTACTGTTAATAGGCAGCGAGGAGCATAAGGCCGTTCGGTCAGATAACTGACAGTCAAGTGACCCAGTGACATTTGCTTGTGTGGTGAGAAGGGGTTGGGGAAGGACATCGGTGGACACCGAACTACGCGGGCAAATGATACTTCCCGGTTGCCCAGGTCGAGGAAGGAGGTTTGGTTGAGGTACCCCACCTTGAGCCTTTGACTCAAAATTCTGACCCGCAAGACAGTGGGAGGATGTAGGGTTTTGTTCGGGGAACCTGCCCCTAGCCTCTGACTTAAAAGTCAGACCCACGAGGCAGCGGACACAGCAGATGCCTTGTGAGCAGCACCGGACTCTTTAGTTTTAAAAGTATTTCGACCGTATTGAGTAATGCGCCGGCGGTCACGGTCAACCGTTGGGCGATCGGAGTGTGCAGTTTTTGGGGCCGACCTCTTCTAACCCGTTCTTCCTCGGGGGAAGGTAGCATCGCTGCTTCCATAAATATGGACATGCTGGTCGCCTGGGGGAAACACCTTACTGCCTTCACACTCCTGTCGCAGGGGACAGTACGACTCTACCCCCAGACCGCCTCGTAGCATGATTACTCGTAGTACGGGGTCTCGCTGCTCTTGGTCTGACTGCTCCCCTTCGGCCTTCCTGGCATGGTTGCACCTTGTGGAACGACGTTTCAACCAGTGTAGCCCACGGGATCATTGCAGCACTCAAGCCCGACCACCACGTCAAGGTGGCAGCTTTAGGTCCGGTTAGAAGGCACCAGGATCGGACGGTCTGTATCCAGCCCTGTTCAAGAAAGGCGGAGAATCCCTGGTGACTCACTACCAGCCTCTAGTGCCTATGGCTTCGAGGTTCATTCACTCACAGATATCGAGAACGCAGACGAAATAGCTCTTCTTGGATCTGACGCCGTGGTGATGCAAACACTAATAAATAGTCTTTTTTTTGCCTCACGGTTTGGCATGTGCTTCACAACTGCAACGTGTAACGTGCTGCTGCTGGGCTCGATCCCTAACCTCATGCTTGCGGATGAGCCGATTGAGGTGGTAGACAAACTTGTCTACCTGGGCAGCTGTGTCGGTCCCGGTGGTCCCGCGAAAGATGACTGGGAAGGCCAGAGCAGCTTCCGTAATTCTGTATCACCTGTGGCTTAGGGGTTGCATTAGCTTATCCGTCAAGGGTCGAGTTTACAATGCTGCGATGCGCTCCATATTATTTTACATGCGGGAAACCTGGCCGCTGCACGCCGAAGGCGTCAAAAGACTTTCACTGTTCGACCATCGATGTCTTCGGAGCATTGCGCGCGTCTGGTGGGAACACCGGATCAGTACTCCTGAAGGACGTCGATTAGTTTTCGAAAGAAATGACTCGCCCACGCTAAATTAACTGATCACACTCCACAGATTGCGCTGGCTTGGTCACGTGCTCCGCATACCAGTTTAGCGACTTCCTCGGAGAGCCCTTTTCGAACAGCTACGAGAAGGGTCAAAACGAGCCAGGGGAGGTCAAAGCACAGCATGAAAGCCATTACTAGCAAACTCAGCTGCACTGGTTATTGCCGTGGACCAAGATGCATCAATGGTTAGTGACATTGTCAGACATGGCCCAGTCGTGCTTTCAATGGCGCTTATGCATCCAAGCTATTTCCTTCAATGCATAGCTCCCGTTCCAATCTCCTCGATGAAAAGTCCGCGGACAACCATTTATTTACGCATCAATTATATCAGCTACCGCCTCCAATGCGCAGCTATCTAGCCCACCTCTCAGTCATTGGTGAACAAAACTATAGCTATATCCACTGTACGATAGTACGCGGTTTTCAGAGCTGAGGATGATGATGTTAATATAGGTGTTTAGGATATGTACCAGTGGTGCCCAGACACCGCAGGGAACATTGTTTCCAACTCCAAAATCTTGTTGACGAAGGGCCCACAGGGAACAAACCGTGAGTTAGCACTACGAATATAGGTTGGCTACCGTCAAACCGACTGTCGTATAATATAATGTCCTTCAACTGAGTGGGCTGCACGAGTGGCGCGTAAGTTTCGTTTAGAGTAAGGTTCAAATTGTGGAAGTATTTTCTTTCATGTTACCTTGCTAATCTGACCGATGAAAATGCTGGAAACAGTCCCAAATTATCAAACAGAATTTCACGAGTGGTCTCAGGAGTCTTTGACATTGCTTTGCCGAGAACTGATGGGAAGCTTTGATCGACAAAGCCAGGATAATTGTTGAGCTGTCGTTCGAGGAGACGGGTAAGTCACATCTCACGTCTGTATAGGTTTTCCTGTTTGGGGGTGTTCATATGCGCCCAGCGTGCAAATGGTGGCTCAGTAGCCCCACATTTCGTTCTTTTTCAGTTCAATTCAAGACATGTCCAAGGATATTGGCATCACCAGGGAGCTCCGTCAAGGAGGAACTCGGGTCCCGTACTTTTCTCATTGATATGGGCTCACCACAGTGGTTGTGATAGTACACGAACAGTAATGCTCAAACGGGAGTGATATGAATACAGATTCTTGATGCCGTTGGTTTGAGTCGATGGCAAAAAAATCTTCGTGTGGTATTGCACCGTTTAGGTTACATCATATTCAGATGTTGGATTCGTCATCGTGTCACCCAACCCGGGAAACATTTTTGGCATTTTAATATATTTCAAGTGTACAAGGGTGGAAAATTACGCATATCGGCAACATGTTTTGTGGATTCACTGAGGCAGGAATGGTTACATCATGAGACCGTTTGTCACAACTATGATGAAAATACCCATAGATTTGAAAGCGAAATAGTAGATGCGCACCGTACTGGTTTCCATTAGGTTTAGATGATCAGTTATTCTTCACCTTTTGTTTTTATAACCAATTTTCCAATTCCCTACACAAAGCGAGGATTAAAACTAACGAATGGTTTTTCAGATTATCGTCTCCTTGTTCCTAACGTTACCAAAGAATGACGAAAACATTCTAAACAGTTGTTCGATTGTTTCCAGGAAGTCCTCGTTTATCATCGGCGATCAGCGTGCGGTAGGGGGAATAGAATTATCCCAAAAGCAGGGAAAAATTAATTGAAATTTTATTATTCACCGTCTAGAAGTGCCTTTCTCGGAGAGATGAGGCTTGTACATTGGGAAATGCGTACTGGTGGGTTACACGGTCAATTTCCAAGTGGTGACATTTGTCAAACTCTCGTGAAAACCCCAGAGAATGTGATGAATGAATCACCTGCTACGTATGATTTCCCATCGGGGCTTAGGTTACTTTCCAAAAACCACACTATTGATAGACGCTAGAACCCGGATCTTTTAAAAACAGTTTCTAATGGACTCTCAGCTATGTTATAGCGCCTTACACCTGTTTTCACCCTAGTTCAATGGGGACACATATCGTGTAAGAATGCAGTGGACAAAACTTCCTATGCAGACGTCACATTGCAGCATCTTAGTGGGTTGCAGAGGACTACTTCAGTCGTTTCCTAAGACACCGGCCTCTAACAACATGGAGGCGTTTGGAGCTAGTCGATGCATCGACATCGGTTGTTTCTGCTGTGCTGATCATTCGGATCGCTTTCGTGAATGGCTGCACTACCTCCAGTCTGACTTGGGAACTGACTAAAAGCCAGCGTTTCTGGTCTGATTCGAATATATCCCTCAAGTACTGTTTACATTCATTCGATTGTAAAATGCTATCAGAAGGGTATCTGCCGAAGGCTGCTTCGTGAGATATTTGTTTGGCAAATGGTAAGGCGTTATTAGGAAAGAAACAATTTCTGTACTCATTTGTTTCTAGTTTCAATTAGTTTTCACTCTTTTATTATTGAGTAATATGATTTTAATGGTTAAATACTACTGCCGTCAAGAACTTTTTGGGAATAAAAATTTACCCAACTACCAGAGAGCGATTTTTCACTACAGAGTGAAGCACGGCTCGATTCACGTTCACAATTAACCTTACGATAGTGAGCACAACAGCTTATTAGAAGGCAGTAGAATTATGCCGAAGTTCTACCTAATCATTTAAAGTAGACACATTTAAGAATACATCAGGTGTTTCTCGAATACACTTGAATAGTTGACTTCGACGGTAGATCGAATCGCATAGCCATTAAAAATAATAAGGAATTTTTTTCTAAATTTTTAATAATTCATTCATCCTGCAGTTGGAGTCAGTCCTTGTTTGAAAGCCAAGAAGTACTGACCAACCATTTCGTCCGTGTGGTGGACCACTAGTAGTACGTACATCACGATTCCTTTGGAAGATTCGTACCCATGACCATTCAACCAGTAGTCGAACAGTGTACCAAGAGTCCCAAGACTGGATGATCAGCTCCGTGAATAAGTTACTCTATGACAGGATTAGTCGCCACTCGTCTTTCGGTCATTCGGCTTAAATCATATTATCTGACTTGATCAGATAGCCATTCGCGAAAACTGCACAGCTAGATGGAGTCTCAAATTCCCACACAGACGTTCAACTCACCTTTTTGTACATAGTGGTGGTTGGCGACGAAGATTTTATGCGATTTTGGAACCTTGCGCTTAGTGGTTCGCACGTATACAACCTTGGAACTGGAATGAACGTGATTGGGACCAGTAAAAAAACGAAATTAGTAAACGTAAACTGCACTGGATTCAAATACAGGTAAAACGCCTTCACAACCAGCATGTCAGAGGTCCGAGTTTGTGCATCCATAGTTTCAGGTGGATCCTATCGCGTTTACTAAACACTGCTTTCGACCCCTGGAAGATACTCGTGCTCTCCGTCAAACTAAAGTTCTGGAAAAGTACCTGTTAACCGTCTGGCGAAATCCGCGTGAAGTACAGGACGTTGTGTATTCATTAGGTGAAGTTAGTATTACAGGGATCTCAGTTTTGGTTAGGTAGTCTGGGAATCGGATGCTTCGCCCTCGTTCAGTCTCTTTGGACGTTTGAATGAATGTATGCTCTCCCCAAGTAGGTTCACCCTTTTGTTTGCGTATAACATAAGGGAATTCGAGTGTGTTTGCTCTATTTATCTGCACCTTACTTCCTCTTTTTTAGTCGTGTATTCTGTGCTACATGAGAGGCGGTGCAATTAAGCGGCTTGCCAATCCTGTCAATAAACACACAGGGCGCCCCTATTGGGCTCATATTGTTTGTTCTTTGGCGAACCCAGGATGTCGGTTCATAAGTATCGTCGAACGTTTGGCCGCCGTTTCCGCACAGGCAGTTTCACGTGCTTCGATGCTTGCAGAGAAGAAGCCTGTGGATGACGTCGCTTCTACCAGAAAATTTCCTAGCGCTTCCCAGGCACCAGCCACTTTCGATGCCCGTTACTCGTTACCGACTTATTCGTCGTCGACCGTTCCAGTGCGTGCTAATGTTTGTGGTTTGACGTCCAGACCGAGAAGACAGCCCTTGACGCGGGATGTGTATTATGATCATGATGAAGAGTAAGTGAGTCAGTTGCATCCCTTTGTTTCAACCTGCTAGGCAATATTTTTAATTTGTCTATATATTCCATTTTTTGCTTCCTTTCTTCGTCACTTAAGTGTATGCTAATTTGGTTAGCTAGCGCCAACACGAACGTTTTTTTACTTTGATATGTCTTCACTCATCGGCTTTATTATACGGTTTACGGCTTACAAATTGATCCCAACCAGCTTTTGTTTGGAAACGGATGTAAATGGATCGGAGTGAGGTCCCTTTGTAGCAGCGATCCTCCTCAGCTGGAAGGTTGTCAGATGCCCCAGTGCATCATCAAGTAATCATCCCTCACTACATCGTGAACTTGATATCAAGCCCTGGGGCCCCAAGTTTTGTTCCACCCGTCCAGTAATGTCCCCTACTCTTCGTCGTTGCAGTTCACACAATCAGTGCCTTCGATTCGACTCTGTTTTGCTGGCTTTGAACGTATCGTATTACCCTGTCTATACAGTTCTCGATTATTTTCGGTTCGTCTACTTCAGCATACATTCCTCGACTACCGACTTTGAAAAATCGCACTCTGAAGGAATAAAGCGTTCTCTTCGTGTTAGCCCCACGAGACCTCGAGGTCGATTTCGTGGACGACGTCCGGTTTCCCCCAGGCGTGCGCAATCGTGTTCGGGTTCGACGAGCACTTCTGGTGAGATAGCCGAAATTTGTTGCGTTTGTCTCTTACCATCTCGTGGTTTCCTACGAATGGCCTCTTGTTGGTGTCGAACATGCTCCGCTCGCTATCACGTGACGTGTGCACAAATGGCGGGCGTCATGATTGGTACGGATCTGTACCCGAATGCGTTCTACCTGGCATGCGATTCTCATCCGAGTTCAAACCCTTTTGTAAGTGATGTCCTGTAGTGTTCTTGGTTAGCCATTTTTGTGACGTAACCCCAGTAGTTCTGCTGCCATCCTTCTCTGGCTTCCCCCCTTTAAGGACCACCTCTGTGGAATAATGTAAGTGGCATAAATGAAAGTATATTTGTTTTGGTAAACGTTGGTTTCGTTTCAATTCCGTCAATACCTACCTCTGCCTATCGATATTCGACTGTACCCATTTCAGTTGTTGGACACCAGCTTCTGAAGCCGGTCTTTCTTCACTCTACCGTCATCCACAATGTGAAGTGCATTAAATGGCGATGCCTGTCTGGAGTATTCTTTTACCGAACCCGACAATGGAATATCGGTTTTGAACTCTGGTATGTTCTCGATGATGGTGGTCCTATTCGACTGCATTGCACATGTAACGTGCAGATCTAATCGGTCCAACGTAGTGGCGGTCAGTGAACGCGAGATGGCTCAGTGGTTAAGGCGCAAACTTTCTGACCAGAAGGTCCGTGGTTCGAACTCGACATCTTCATCTCTACTGCTCCTGTCTAGGCTTGGATAACATGGTATTATCTCAGCCCTCGTGCTTCTTCGGGGTGGTATTGCAGCTAGGCACCGAAAGGGTGCTAAGGCTGAACTATCATGATTTTGTTTTGTTGGTGGTCAGCTAGTGGGACGTGCTTTGGACTACAACTGAAGGCTAATGTAAAGGGCTGTTGGTATAAGAGCGGAACGTTAACTGACGTGTGAAAGTTAGGTTTGCTGAAGTGGTCCATTCGGATTAGAGCAAACACCGTATGCAGGTGGCAGCTTTCGAGATGGCAGACACTTTCTAAGAGTACTCAGCGCCGGTCAGTAATTCTGTATATGCTACGGTTTCTCGAATGTCGAATAAACGTAACTTTATCCCCTGAAGTGAAAACGCTCACATTTACTTTATGCTGCTTCGGTGTATGGCATAAACCCTAATGCAAAGGTTAAGTAGCCCGAAGAGAGACAACGCAGCAAACTCTGTTTGGAACATCGATTAATGTGTTCGTGAGGTCCAATTTGGTATTCTTACAAACCGTAACTTTTGGTGCACGTCATCTTGCGCAGAAAGTTGCGGTGTGCCCTTGGAGACGAAGTGAAGTCAGTTAAATGATTAGACATCGGGCCGAATCCTGTGAGCACGCGTGACGAGTGTTTGATGGTCTGCATGCATTTCTTCCCGGACAGTGTAGGATTCGAACAGTTACGCATCCGACTAAGTCCCAGCTGGTTGTGGTTTAACTGGCCTCATCGGGAGTTGGTAACGCCATCGAGTTTTGCAACTGCATCCACCACTAGCAAGCGCTGAATACGTTTCGTCTGGTCTGGAACTGTGCCAAGGTTTTGTGCAAAGTTTTGAATCCGGAACCTGGTGCGTCGGACCAAGTACTTTTTCCCTTATCATGCACCAGCCCATTGACCTGCTGCCATAATCACATAGCATGATTATGCTTTATGCTCGGGCGTATATGGAGAGTAATCAAGTACCGTGTCACGTCCTGTGTTCACAGCTTTCTTCCATGTTTCACAAAAGTTCACTGACTCTGTCAGACTGCTGGCAGTGATCTAAAAGAAAGCAGGCACCTAAGTATCCATGGGTGCCATTACCTCAACGTCCATTCACAACCGTATGTTGATTTGTTATGCCTTTGCGCGCACATATGACACGCCTTTGGGTTGCACCAAACAAATTCAGTGAACGTTATCTTTTAACTCTCGTTTTCCGATTAATAATCGCTCATTTAACCTGTTGTGCTTTTCTCTTGCGCTTAAGATACATGACCTCTCGGACAACGACCTCATCATGCCTGGCGACTCCATAATAGTTCGACAACCTTCAACACCACCGAGCTTTGTTCCCGCTGTTGCCGAGCGTCTTGTTACTCCTCGGTATTGCCGAATCGCCTTCCCAGACGGAACATTCTCTACCGATACTCCGCCCGAATATCTGGTCGTAAGTTCTGAGGCCTGCTTTTTACCTCCAGTCATCTATCTCTCAGTGGTAAATCTTCGGTGTTGCCTGAATGAGTGTCTGGAGGTGTGGGCACCTCGGAATGATTTTAGTAAGGTAGCACTAACTCCCTTCCCTGTCCACCTTTATTCTTTTCTTCACAATAGGGCTTTTAAATAAATCGTGGTTGTACGGCAGCGAAGCATCGGTGTTGAATACTGATGCCATGCTGTCCATGATGATGATGGTGGTGAAGTCTTCGGTGAGCATATCACCTTGGGTTTTTATTATTACGAAATGGGTCCTAACCAGCCCTATCTCATTAATATGTGAGTAATTTTGACGTAAGAAAGTCGCAGTTGGTTGTCCAGCCTATTTCACATCACGTGAGGATTTTGTCAAAATGTTTTCCAGATCGATCGTAGAGTGATGATGAGATATCCCAAGGAAGTTGTCTCATGTATGTTTGTCTGGTCAACAGCCGAGTTAGCTCTCAATCCAATATGCTGGTTCATATGTAGCTCACGTTCTCACAATGGTCTGTGCTTGGCTGGAGGCGTTGCAAGAAATGGCGGCTAATGGATGTCAGTGGCATTCATGCTGTCAGTTTCTTTCCAGATTGTCTGATTGAGCGCTTGGAGGTGTAGGCACCTCAGAATGCTTGTCATAGGCTAGCACTAGTCCCCCTCCCTCTTTTTCTCTTCTCACTCTAGGGCTTTAAATATAATTAGACGAATCTTTGATGATGATTTATCATTGCCATTTGTGCACTCCCACTGTCTGTTAAGCTTTTATTCCACTTAATGAAGGGCCTTAAGTACTCAGATAATGACTTCTCTTCACAGGGCGTCTAGATAGAGCACCACGATTTTTTTCGAACATCTCTCTCAGGCGGATCAGCCTAAATTTTCAGTTTTATTCCCAACAGGTTCTAAGCACACTATGGACGTCTCTATGTCGGATTTCTTACACCGCTGTTCACGCACTATCCTGTATAATCGGGGATCAGTGCAACAGCCCAAATGTACTCGTTTACAATTTTAGAAAAAATTTTCCGGGTAACTCGGCTGCAAATATTCTTTGATTGAACTATATTGATTGGTAACGTTCTTATCTTACACGTTTTGCACATTTGTTGTTTTTGCATTTTTACACACACCCCTTGGAGATGACACACGTTTGAACACGTTTGTGGATCGCATGGGTGGATTTTGTTCGTCACACACTTCCGCATTGTTAAACTTCAGGGATACATGAAGACAGGTTCGGATGGCTGCTACGGTATCACTCGCCGCTGGTCACTGAAAAGGAGACACTCATGTTGATTGATTACTTAAACTGGCCTCTTTCATATAAATATATATATATGTATATGTATATATAATGAGCACCGTGGTTGAGCACAATTCAAGCACCCACAGTTTTATGCCATTTTTGTCTATTGAATCATCTTGTCGGTTTATCCTTCATGATATTTGGCGTCTGTTATCTGTTTCACTAGGATATTGACTGGCGAACCAATGGATTTCCTTCAAAGGGAACCACTGTTAAAGTGCTGTGGGATGACAACATTGAATATGTTGGCACCTTTCAAGGCACAACTTCAGAACAATGGGAGGTTAGTATATTCACTGCCCTCAATATTAAGCGCCTGTTTCATTTACTTTCAGAGCATGTTTTGTAGCTTGTCTCCTTGGAAGTACCGTAGAATGGGAGCATTCTTAACAATACGTATCGGAGTGTGCCTCATAAAAACTTAGAAGCTTACAGGAAGTATGCGACATATATGAATTGAGGGAGCATTAGATGTCGTGCTCACCCATTGGCTAAACGGCCAACAGCATTTGGGCGTCTAGGAGTCTGCAGCAATATTCTCCTAATTTCAGCACAAAACATTATTCGTCCGGGCTGTTTGCTCCTGTCCTTCTTGTCCTACCGCGTAATGGAACTCACTACGAAGGCGTAAGCTTACTCCCAGTGGAGTATCTTATAGACATACATACAGTATGCAGACAGCATCGCGTTAACTCCGCGTAAACAGCATAGCGTACTTTCCCAGGAATGTGTTTGTAAAACATTCATCTGGAGAAACGAACAATAATTTCTCCTCACGATTTAACAGGAGACCCAACTGGACCTCTCGTTTATGGTATTCTTCTACTGAATGCGCTGCACATTGGCCACCTCATGTTTGAGTTAGTACGATATTCGAGATGACGCAGTTTCTGAAATCTACTGCTCATGCCCAGTTTTACCAATTATGTAGGCCTAGTTCTCGAGTTTCCGTCGACTCTTTATGTTCTACTTGAACCCAAACTGTACGCGATTCGCGAAATACGCTCATCTGCAAATTAATTTGCTTTTAACGGGAGACTCAGGTGAGTCCAACTGAATCTCTCCGGTTTATAATATTCTTCAAGTGGATGCTGTTCAACAACGATAGTATCATTTTTCACTTAGTACGATATTCGAGGTATCGTGGTGTATTTTCTTGACGAGAAGTGCGCTTACCTGATGAGCATAAGAACGGCGAAGTATTCAGCAACCTTATGAATATTATGTTCCGTCAAAAAAGACGCTGCGATATCTCGAATATCGTACCAATTGAGACATGAGACGGCCTTTGTGAAACATAGTTGAAGAGTATCACAGACCAGAGAGATTCAGCTGGATTCAGTTGAGTTTCCTGTTAGAGCCGAATTAGGTTGCAAGTAGATCATTTTATTTCTGTCTGTTATGTGTTTGACATGTCGTGCACCCAGTTTATTTTTATAATTCTCTGGACATCAACGATAGGTTCGAATGGACGATGGGAAGTTGGCAACCTTGTCTCGTGAACAGTTCTATCTCCGACCCGCAGTCCAGCCTCAAGGTTAGTGCATACGTTCCCCGTTGTTCATTTTTCATACAAGCGGGCATAGTATAATAGTCTCTTTGTCATCTCCCACCCTTAATAAGACCCGATGTTCTCGAGTTGTCTTTCTATGGTTCAGTGCCAAAACTGGCTTTGCTGTACGTCCCTTTTTGGCGAATGTGAGTGTTTTATCTGCCTGCAGAAGGACCTTCCCTTATTGTGCGTAATTGGCTATTAGTGATAAAAACGCAGGAAACAAGAAATCGGTAACACTTTGCCAACTAATTCCACTCATCTTATTAGAGTCATGGTTAATTAACATGTTGATCGGTGATGATATCCTCTACGGAATCGCGACGGAAATGAATTTTCAAGGTGGGGAAGCTGGACTGGAGCATTAGTTCATGCAGTGAGCCAGAAAATCTAGTGATCTTGTTAACTTTAGAACAGGCCTTTCCTAACAAAACACAAGGAGTTAATTATTCGCATGATAATCAACTGGGGTTTCATCCTGGGCGGAATTACACGACCAACGTTTTCACCCCACATTCTCACTGGATTTTGTTCTCTGTTCCGTTGACCGTCGGGAAGCAGTTTGAGTACAAAAAACATTGCAAATTACTATCCATATCAGATCCCTGTACAAAGACTGGCTTTGTGGAAGGTGTTTGGACTAACCCAGAGTAATTCTACTCGAATCCATCCCAGGTCGTAGTTGTCAAACTCCCTTGAGTGCATTGGAACTCACCGATTTTCATTTCACTTATCTGAATCCCTCAATTTTTTCTTTTGTGTTTCGTAGTGCACGCCTCACAAATTGATGAAGTTAAACCGTCCACAACGTCTGGTTCAATGCTTGCTACCTTGTTGAACATTCAGATGGATGAGAATTGAAAATTTGTATAGTGTAACAATTTATTCAAACATTTTGTTTCCACACAAACATTTTTCATTACTTTTCATATCATATGTGTAAATGCCTTCGTCAGCTTCCAGAAATGTTGAACTTTTTTCATCAATTCCACTCTTCTTGGTTCCTACAAAGTGCCTTGTCAGCCGGGCATGATTTCCCTGATAATGCCTAATCGCGAGATCTTGCACGGAGAGCTCATGACAGGAAGTATGGGCTGTGTGGATAGTCCAGGTTATATGCATACGCCTCTTGGTTTGTTCACTGAGCTTGGGTTGTTTGGCATCAAACTTCCCATGTATTTAAGCTGGACTGTTTAAAGCCGAATTTCATCAGATTCTGCTGCAATTTCCACACAGTGACCGAACGCGCTCTTAACTTTTAATACATTCATTTGGACGTCGATAAACACGAGGGTATAAAAGACCTCGTTCTTGATGACCGTCGTGCACGTGCTATCGACGGACCACAATGATGACAGTAATTCATCATGTCAGTAAAGCGTCATCACTGACTGACAGTTTGAAGCGTTGAGTCCCCGCAATTCACTCAAGGAGCACAGGGAGAAGATTGCTGCTGGAATTCTGACAATTAGGGTCTACTTCCCCTGTAATTTACTACGTTAATAGTAATAAAACATCCACTGTGATCAGTCACCGAAATGAAACATTTAAAGGTAAGTTGCTTGGTACCCAAAGTGGGAGTTATGATCCGTGCCGAATCTTGGAACTGATCCTATCCCGCAACAACCACACGTATTCCTCAGTTTTGACTACGTCGTTTACTTTTGCACGTATGTTTCACCTGAGTAGTTAATAAAACCGGGTGGACTACCAAACTTCTCAGTGCGTGTTTCATCGCTGCGCTTGAGGTTATCTGCACCGCATTTCAAGCAAACTGTTTAGGGTCGAATTCGCTGTCGTGCGGAAAGTCATCATGTCTGTGGATATGCAACCCTTATCTGAAGCCAGCCGTTAGTGCTAGGCTTCTGAAATGATGCAGTCCTGTGGAACGTGTGCTAATTTAGGAGCTCTTCGTGGTTTCCCAGACGCAGGCTATTCCCTCCCTGCAGATGATGAAAGTTTAAAATACAAGATGGGAAGAAGTCAGCTAGTGGATGGGAGATGTCTTTTGCTTTCCACACATTCAAGCTGAAAACCCGCCGACCAAAATATAGTTTTGTGTTCTGAATTGTATCACAGTAATATCCACCCAAATGAAAACATTTTTGGCACCTGTTATGTACTGAGTTAAATGGTCGTGGAGCGGTTGGCAATTTTTAACTCCCCCAAAGGAACGTTATCGGTCATTACTGTTCTTGGAGCTGTCTAAGATACTGACCAGAGGGTTGATTTTTACTCTTAACCTATTATTTCATTTGAGACAATGCGACTGTCCAAGTAGGCTCAAGAGACTCCAAAAGAAGAGCGAGCAATGCGCAGTTAGTACATCGCGTGAAACAGACCAAGCTGCGACTGATGGGCTGTCGATGATACCACAATTTTTTACCCGGGATACCTAGTGGTAGCTTGTAAGTTAGCACAGCGCACACATCAATGCTGCATTGTTCATTAAAATGGGCGTGGCTCACAACGTACATTCAGTGGCACCATGAACGGGATTTAAGAGGATTAGGTACCGCGGGGCCCGATATCTAGTAGATACTCGGGAAGCGAAGGCCACGGACACAATGAGGAAGGAAGACTTTTTCCATATTGCCATAGCTATTGAAAAGTAAATGCGAGCTGCGATCACTTAAACATTTTACGTTGCACGAACTCCTGGACGACCAGTGAGATCAATGTGAAAAGTACGCCACGCCACGCAGTGTAGCTAACGCTTCCACCCGTCTTGTTTATCATTTCACCTACAATCGCGGTGATACAGTAATTCCTTTTCGCTGAGAACATCTAACGGACCAACCAATATGTCTCGTACGAAAAACTACATGGAATTCGGTCTTCTTTATTATGGTAGGCCTAAAACAGGCACCGATTTACCGGAAGATTGTTTTCCTCATTATTCCGTTGCCGCCTAATTTCATTTATGGGTTTCCATAATGATAAATCTGGTAACAATGCCTTAGATGTCTCCTTTGTGAAATTACATTACATACCTATGATCCATTATATTGTGCCTGGATGTAAGCAGACGGTGTTTGCACATAGGGAAGTTGGTGACTACCTGGACGACGTACGCATTTTGATAATCGAACAGGCATTTCAAAAATTCGAACTTCGTAAAGCAGGTCTAGTGAGGTTGCCTTGTTTTAAACTACACAGAGCGGGCCGCTTCGTGTTTCGCTCCGTTGAAGCGTAGCACGGTATTCATAAATCACAAGGTTTGTTGAGTGTGGCCGGTAGATACCGAATCGCGTACCTCAAGTCCAATTATGGGGTATTTTTCAAACGTTCATGAAGGAGTGGTGCTGCCACACACACACAAGCCGTCCGGGTTTTTGAATTGACCTTGACTTGTACTATTCATTCGGGTTCTAGCTTATAATATCAAAATTCTGATAAGTATGGATCGTGACCTTCGAAGAACTACTCAGTTGAGGGGATTTCAGTGATCCAAGGCACATGAAGAGTACTTAAACCTACATAATATTTTCAAAACACGAGACGTCGGTGTATACTCATTCTTGTCAGCCGTTTCTACTTCATTAGTACTTTCTGAGCTCCCATTGAAGTCCTGTCCCATATCCCTGTTATTTTATCAGCACATAAATGCCCCACAGAAAGTAACTGAGAATTCACGCTTTAGAGTTGTAAATATCTATTATAGTCTTGGGCTGAATACTGAAAAGTGCTGACGGAACAATAGGCGGTGAGATCTACCACTACGGAATGTGATGATATCAATATTACCATCACTGCCTTCCTTATAATTATCATTGTAATGGACAAGAGCACAATGACACCGTACCGCCATACTCGGGGGCCCAAAACACTCCATCTGTGGTGCTTACTCCTGACAATTCGCTAAGAAAATCTCGATTAAAATGGACAGGAATTGCACCAGACAGTTTAGCGGCCAGATCCTGTAGGGTCTCTATCAGAGCACACGAAGGATCATAGAGCGGACCGTAACAACCATGTAGTGACATATGGGCGAGAGAGGATCAACAAAAGAACGACCATTACTGCCTTCATCTAGTAGCATTTTAGGCGCGCAAGCTTAAGCTCACATCACGAAGAGAACAACAATGGGTGGTCAATGTGTAAAAGCTGTACGTGTAGGTAAATGTGCTCTTATCGCTTACACTAACATATCCATCAAGCTGTTATTTCTTCTTTTTTAGCGAAAAGAAGCCGAAGACCCTGCAACTGCCTCTGTTTTACGAACGTGTAATGAAATTGACGAAGGATAGATATAACGTTCGTCAATTTTTAATGATCCTTGCCCTGGCTCAAAAGCCAGTAGGATACCTTGAACGAATTAAGCTGCTTAGCTGATCGAGCTCAAGCAGTTGATATGATAGTTAATTATGTGGGATTGAGTAACACTCGAAACTGACTCAACAAATAATTGTAATTTGAAAAGAAAATTCTTGGAATTAGTAACAAAATGTGATCTGAAAACAAAATGAGATGAAATAAATAGTTGGAAAACCGCAAGCCGTTCGTTCTCAAAGTGACCATCGCGAGTCACTCTCCACTGACCAAGCTGGAATAGTAAAGAAAGCCAAAGAATCCACTTCATTATTCAAGATTCTTGCTTTTTAGCACCAAAATGTGGCTTCAACGCTAATGTCAGCTGAATTATTGGCGATTTATAACGATAAAACCCGTTGGATTTTACTGGCTGGACAACTGAACCGTGCAGTGGGTTTGAGGTTTTCGTCGAACAGACAATTGTGCTTTCTAGCTAAGGCCGCTGTGAAAATTGCACCAGCCAGTGATGATATTCGAGACATCCCAAAACACTGTTTAGACCCAACACACTATTTATAAGATTGATGAAAATTCTTCAACAGCACACAACCGGTTTCGCCCTTCTTTGGATTCACCAGAAACAGTCCCCAAGTTTCCGTCAACTTGTTTCCTACTCGAATTACGTGCAGTTTTGGTTCAAGTATAACATAAGGTTGACGGAAACTCAGGGATCGCGCCTACCGGACGGGTCCCAAGGAGGGCAAAACCGGTGGTGGACTGCTGAGGTGTTTTCACCAACTTTATGAGCAGGTGAAATTCAGACAGTGACTTTCATGAAGGATTCTTTTGTATGAACGTCTCTTCACTCTCTTGAAAGAAACGCAGTTGAGATGTTATTTACCCTCAAATATGAGAAGTATATTTTTTGGTTGATATTGTGTATGCAGTCGATTGTTATCTGATGTGGGCAACTTCTGGAGTTTGGCTAAAATGTTGTTGGTAGACACTTGACCTAAATCTCCTGAACCTTAATACGATTACGTCAGCGCATTTGTGTTGACATCCTAGACCAGGTACTTGTTGCAAAAGAAGGAACGCAACTTTACACTAGATATGCACTTTAGTTTAGATTTATGTGGAACAACTGTAGGTGACATAGGTGGCCACTCGTTTGTTTGATGAGCCTGACAATTCGGATGCAACAAGAGTGCCCACGTTGGCTAATAAACCAATGGTCACATTGGAATATATTCCTACCATATATTTAGCTCCAAATATAATTTATCCTACGATCAAGCTGGTTGGAACTAAAATTCCAGGTACTGTGGACTGCAACAGCCGACAGGTGCATCAAGATGGTACAATAATATGTACCTTCAGAAGAATGTTCACTACGAGCTGGAAGACTAGGGAAAACACTAACGGGCAACTAAGTGCACAAGGCAATGTGCCTAAATATTGGTAGTTCGGATGCGTTAATTGGCTGTTGATCAGGTGACGGCTTATCTGTTCGCCGAACTTGGTAATCAACTGGCACACGCTTCGTCACCATACACTGACGATGTTTCTTCATATGCTAACGAAACGTCTGTAAGCTAATTGCCAAGCCCGACAAACAGATCAACTACCGACATCCAAGCATAAGGCGTTGTGCTCTCACTAGGGGCGAAAGGTCTCATGAAGAAGACACTGATGCCCCTGATCTGGATTGCCCCAATTAGCTACTTATACTAAGCACTTCTTTCGGCATGATGGAAAATGTAAACTAGCTGTGTTGTCGAAGCATCACACGCGCACATTCCTTCGTCATTGCGTTTCCGGTAAGACCATAACTCGGTAGTGCATGTAAGCGCACACTCGCTATCTGCAGAGCAGATCACCCAAACTCACCACTCGGCTGTTTCCAATATGGGTTGCTGATATAGCCCATCATGGTGTTTATGCAGAAAAGACAAGCTGTTCTGACACTGGTTTATGCCTTACATTTGGTGTTCCATCGGAAAAGCCGATGATATCTGCCATCAGGTTGTCAGTCCATTTAGTTTCAGGAATCTGGCGGTGGATGTCTCCCTAAAATCTCCCGACTATGGCCGCCGAAGCGATATGTGCACTGGCTGGGAGATCGTACATACCAGGTTGTTCAGATGAACGCTGAGGCAATGGTGGCTCGGCCAGTCCGTAAAGATCAACAGCAGCTCAGACGTGACTCTCAGCTGAAAGTCATGCCTCGCATTTTGTAGGTGCGCACCGTTGTTCGTCCACTCGAGAGGGAGGCGATTAATAAAAAGCACTCCTGAGAAGTGATCATGTCCCGGTGCATGACTCATCGCAACCGAAACCGGGTTAACCTCCTACGGTCGGAAACATACTAATATTGATACCACTAATAAAAATACGAATTCTGTTGTTCAGTCTAAAGCGCGATCCCTTGTGACCAGGCAGTCACAGGTTCTCCTCCAGACTGAGCATCTGGATGATGGCGTAACAGCTCAAACTAATTTCTCTCTTGCATGTAAGTCTGAAGCGTATTCTTAAATGGCCACTGACTATAGGCTCATGGGAGGCCCGAGTACTGCTTGATGATCAGATCGACCTCCCAGCACACCGCCTTGGTTGAAACTGAAATGAGATTGGCAGGCCGAACCAACGTGATTGTGATCGGTAAATGTGCTTCGATGCCATATCTAACAGAAGACTACGAGGACAATTTCTGCATCGATGACCTCCGAGTTCTCGCGCTGGAAGACTTCAATGCACTTGTCTCTCAAGACCACACCCTGTGTTCAGGGAAGCCATTATATCGTGACTGCAAACGCCAATGTTGATCGACTTCTCAGGCGTTGCGCTATTTATTAACACGAGACTTTGCCCACACAGCGGCTACTTTTATCTATTCGATTACGATATCGTTCGCCAGCGAGATGTTCGAAAAATATGTATCACACGAGCGATGCGAGAAGCTGAGTGTGGAACAGACCACCAGTTGTCCGAACGAAGCTTAAAACTCAGCTTCATAAGTCACACGACGACATCAATAAAGGTTGACGCAAAATGTTACAAATACCTACCTAAAAACCAGACTGATGTACCAACATCAACTGGCCTGCGCAATGACAGTCTTCAATCAATACAGGGCGATGAAAGAATCACTGAACAACTTGAAGTATCAGATGATGACGACTGCAGTCAATCAGATAGGGTGGCTGCGTCCGAGACGCCTTGACTGGTTTGATAATAACAAAGGTATAAAAAAGCTGGTGGCTAGAAGAAAAGAAGCGCATGCCGAATCTCTTGCCCACCCGAACAGTTAGGTCAAGAAGCAGCAACTAAAGGATGCTCAAAATGACTTGACTGCGTAACTCAACCACATCACGGGCGAATGGTGGAGAACCCGAAGTGAGTAGATTAGCGAATTCGCTGCTCGGCGGCAGCACAAAGGATTTTACGATTGTCAGAAGAGCATCTACGGCCCGGGCATCAAACCGAACCAAATTCTCTAGGATGAAGACACGAGACTGGAGAGAATTCACCCGCAGGGATGCTGGTATGGAGCAAGCACTTCAGCAAACGGCTGAACCTACCGACGAGCGCCGACTGGACTGCAGCTTCAAAGAGAGGTGAAAATGTCCTTGGACTTGCCTCTGACTAATAAAAAGGTATGGCAGGCAAAAATACAATTCAAGAACAGCAAGGCAGCTGGAGGAGGCATGATCAGATCATCGACAACGTACCTTTTCAACTCGCCATGGCAGAAAGAGGAAGTTCCACAAGAACCCGTGGATGCTCCGATTGTGCCAATTTACAAAGGATGAGTAAACAAGACTTCGCCTGACAGCCGGCGCGTGTGAATTAAGACAAAAATGAAGGTCCACAAGGCGGTGTTTCCTTCTGAAACACCGCCTTTGGAACATTGATCATGTACCGGCGCAAAAACAGATACTTGCGCAGCTTTCACACGTATTGACTGAAGCTGATACCTGGTGTTCACTGGACGGAACGGGTATCGGAGTAGCTTCTATATCGCCGGTCGAATACAAAGAAACAGGACCCTGGCAGACAAAAGATTTTATATCTGGATACTTTGGTCGAGTCTAAAAGCTGTGTGGACCTCATGGAGTGTGAAGTTGAAGCAAAAAACACCAATGCATGGAGGGAAACGATAAGAACTGAAATTTGTCGGTCCAGCGACCGCCAACCTCGGGCTCGAGAGCTAAATTGTGCAAGACGCAAGGGTGCCATCGGAGTTGTTGGGCCTCGAGGAAAAACAAGCTGAATCTGCAACAAATGCGACCGTGTTTGTGCTGGTCGCATTGGATTGGTCGGCCACCAGCGGGCGCACAAATGTTGACGAAACGTCTGCGGATACAGTGTCTTAGTTTTCTGAAGTTGCCAGATAGCTGAGCCTGCAATGTTGTTACAAGTGACTTCCCGTGACAATCGCTGTACAGACCAAAACGCATGAAAATACATGCTGAGGATTTCGGTGTGCTAAGCGCGCGATGCTGCCAAAAGTGATTTTCAATGACCATCAGAATCAAGTCGAATTATAACCAACTCCAGAACGTCATACAGATGCATTCTTAGTTCGGCTTATCAGTAATGCAATTACAGTCTATCCGAAGCGGACACCGTTCGGTTCAACTGCTAGGTTGTTCTCATACGTGTCATAACAGCTTCGTCTTAATGCGCTGGATGCTTCGGATCTTTAAGCCAACAACGGTACCAGAAATGACTTTCTGTGTGGAGAAATATGAATAAAGTTCACCACTGGCTGGTCGTTTGCATGTACCTAGGATGCGCCTCATGTGTGATGCAGGCCACCACTCGCCAACTGTATTAACTGTTTAGTTGTGTGCACCGCCCTAACCGAAGGGGACCATAATTTATGCCACGCGCAAAAACTCTGGTTTCGCGGCCAGGTTGTAAGCTGTTTTTCAACTTTGTGCGCGTCATACTACATTGTATTAATTTGTGGTTTCATGTACTATATTGCGTCCTCTCTAAATGTATTTCGTGTATCCGTCTGAAATACTCGCATTCCAGACATTCAGGATATTAAGCCTACAACAGTGCTGGGGGTGACGAAATCTGATTAAAGGTTGATAAACACTCCATGTTTTCCCTGGACGTCGAGTCATTGTTTACCAACATATCACTCACTGAGACAATAGGCTATATTTGTGACTTGATTGAGTGCAACGGTAAGGATATTGGCATTCCCATCTCGGATCTTAAGGAACTACTGCTCCACTGTACCTACAATGTTCAGTTTACTTTCAACAATAAACTTTATCGACAGAAGGACGGGGTCGCGACGGGGTCTCCTCTAGATCCCGTGTTGGCAGATTTTTTCATAACCAAGCTCGAGATCCAAAAATTAGACGCACTCATTGCACAGTTAACATTGTATCGTCGCTACGTGGACGACATTTTCGTACTTGCCGACGAAACAACCAACACAACAGACGTGCTAAGCAGTTTCAATTCAGTCCACACTAATATCAAGGTTACTAGCGAATCAGAACGGAACGGACAGTTAAGTTTCCTCGATGTCAATCTTAAACGGAAGACTGACAGGACCACAGAACGCAAAGTCCACAGAAAGCAAACGTGGAAAGCTTCGTTCCGTTGCAACAAAAGCGTGATCTAATTAGATGCCTGACTGAAAGAGCAATGGAGATATGCTCCCCCGACTGCTTAGAAGAGGAACTAAAGTTCTTGGGATGCACATTCCTGCAGAACGGATATCCTGAAAGGTTCGTACTCAAGACTATGGAATCCGTTAGGCCCAAACCTACACAATGTTCTGTTGGGAAGAAGCCCGTCTATATGAGGCTTCCGTTCAAAGGTGACTCGGTTGCTGAACTAATCACCAGAAGGCTTAGAAACTCTGTTGATACGACATACTTGGCCGCTAACCTGTGTTTGAGCTTCAACTCCAACCCCACTATCAAATTCCGCTTGAAAGACAAATTGCCACGTTCTACCACCAGCTTTTGTGTATACTCATTTGTATGCTCGTGCCGAGCATCATACGTTGGTCGTACGACAAGGCATTTGTCAGGCAGAATGCGAGAACAGAATCCCGTATCTCTGAGTGGTAGTTGTAAGAAACCAGGCTCAAGTGCGATTGCATCACATTTGGCCGAAACCAGTTATGCCATCGACAAAGAGCAAGCCTTCACTATTATATACCGGGTAACTCTGAACCGATCACGACTTGTACGATCCACGCTACTATCGATCGCAGAGGCTATTGGAATCCGACTGCTGGACCCATAACTTTGGGTCCAAAAGAAACTTGTGCGACTTCTGAACCTGAACTGACCTGCGTAATATCCGGTTCCGCAAGCCTGTTTGACATTGACGTCACTTACTTGACTCCGTGACCCATTGACCTACCCCTCATTCAACCCCCCTTCATTTGATTTGTACTTCTCTAAAGTGTATGTACCCCCGATTTTAACCTTTTTCACATGATTTCTGGTACCATATAAATTTGTGATGTATTAGCCAAGAGAAAAAATAACAAAAATTGTTCACCTGTAACACTTCTTTGGTGCCAACCTGCCATGCCACCCGAAAGAAGCACGAGGGCTGATATACTGTCAGGTTTCCCAAGCCTAGACAGGAGCAATCGAGATGCACGTATTCGAACCCCGGACCTTCCGATGAGTAAATCCGCGCCTTAACCACTGAACTATCTCGAGTGTCATGTGCTAAATAATAGCTAACACTAGCTGGCGGTGTGCCAAGGATGCGTGCCATGAGTGATGCAGGCCATCATTGGTCCCTTTTCATGCATCATAGAGCTCATCTAGCCAGCTTTACCCATCTAAATTAACAATTAGGGGCAACCAGTTCGGCATGCTGATGGGTTTGGTACCGCCCCAATTTGACTGCTATCTGGTCTTATTCGCCGGGGCCTACACTTGGTACAGGGAGTTCAGCTGGATGCACATGCGGCTCAGCGTAAACCGTTTGACATTACCGACCTTTCGCGAGAGTCCATCGGTGTCGTTCGAAGGGACAGGCCAATCCGGGAATATATGACATCCCATCATACCTTATTGTCCAAATATATATTTTGCTTGTTGGCACTATCCAAATGATCTAACCAAAGGTGAACACGTTGTCTATACAAACGGATCAAGTTTGTCTTCCAGCCACATCCAATCTCTCTGTCGTTGCTGACTGCATTCATCTCAAGGGTTTGTTATGGGTAGGAGGTTTTTCGTTCCATTTAGTTTGGAATGTAGAGTGAACGGGGCATCTGGTTCCTGTTTCGGAAAGAACGCTATGCCTGTGCCACTACAAAGTGTCCCAGAATCTCGTTATGTTCAGTTAGCCATAGGACGCAATCTAGATTAGCTAACGTTGAAGCCGGATTAATGATTAGTAGCACTTTGGAATCCCCGAACGAGCAAGACGTCCAGATAAGGTATGCTATATCCTTTGATTCGTCTTACTCTATGCTTCGCTATAATCTCTAATCATTTCTGGTGTCCAGGACACTCAAAAACAATATGAATAAACTAACCTGCCATGTGTTTTGCAAAAATGATTTTGATCCGGCAACCTCCGGCGGTATTCATGGTGAGCGCAGCTCACAACTTGGCGTCTGTTGTTAGGCGTGACTAAGGAATACCAAATAGCATTAGATGGGAGTTGATATGGCGGGCTTTCTGTGAACGTATTTATTTCTTACTTGATTCTGGTTAACGGATATGTGAGTTATAGTCTTCGGAAGTGACTGTTTTGTTCCACCAAAAGTAGCGTTAGGGCATACGAGTGAACGCTGGTGTGCTGTGGTCGGCATCTTCAGTGCCGGAACAAGGGTTGGCAATTCAAATTATCAGTAACCCGTGCGATGAAGGGGATAGTCTGAGCGGACAAAAGGATCCTTCGTTTTGGTTTCATTTAAAACAGCCCACTGTTTTCGAAGCGAGGATCATAAACCACCTAGAGAGGCATTACAATCATCAGGCGATAGTGAAGAGTTTGTCTGTATCGGTCAGACAGGTGATAACCTCGAAAGACCTCTCCCGGTTGGTTCCCTGGACGTAATTGTACAGAAAATTCGCCACGAACGATGAGTTTCGATTTATCCTTTTGGAAAACGTTTCCCAGACAAGATGTTCCTCAGCAATGTCAACAGTATTCATACAGAAATCATGGAATTCAGGTCCGATCTCGCTATAGTTTACAAAGTTAAGCAGTTGACTGAACTTTCTGTTTAGCTGAACATGGGCTGGAATTCGATTTTCAATTTGAGATCCATCATAAACCTTATTGTCTAATTGGATCATTGACTTGTCAGGGCATGAAGTAAGTGGGGGGTAAATGACACTGGTTGGAAAAGACTGTTGCAAAGAAGGATATTCTGAACGGGAAACTTTTTCATTGACGGCGTAAGTCTCTTCGGCTGGTATCTTCATTTCAGTTTGACAGTGTATCGGCTGTGCAGTGATTGCACTTGGTTTATTTAGTCCGGCGTTGTCCCAAGTCGCTGAGTAACTTGGTTTCCAACCGAGGGAGTCCAGCTGTTCAAGGCCTCGATGAAGAGTTAGAGTTACCTGTTGGGACTGCTCAGAAAAAGTTGCGGGGAACACACCGTGGCCAGGCGATCTAGCAGGATGACACTGAGTCCGTGATGAACTCTTGAGTATTTCGTTTGTGCTGAACTCAGTAGGCAACGGGTACTTGTCTTCTATAGTTTGCGTGCAGTTTGATCTCCGGTCGTTCGGGTTGTGTATCAAGTCAGACATATTTTGTGAGTTATCTGGTGGGATTACATCACGCCCAATGCACACTTTGTCACCTTTGGCAAGGAATGCGGGCCTTCCACAGGCATAAGCCGGGAATGGCTTTTTACCCTTCGGTCTGAGAAACACTTTCCTCTTACTGACTTCTCGTCCTTTGATTTGGGGTTTAGTATGGATCGATCTTACACAACAGGAGTGCTTTTTGTCCCCAGGAAAATACTGACCAGAGGTGGAAAGAGCTGGATCACCAAAGTGTTTTCCACAAATCCCTTTACCTTTGAAGCCAAGCCGTGAGGTTGCGCAGATTAAAGGACTATTAGGTTGATGAGCCGCGGATGACAATTCAAAATCCTCCGAGTTTTCTTCAGATGGTACTGGCGCAAATTCGACGCCAAACGAAATGTCTGTTTCAGTATCTGATGACGATGCATTTTTAAATGAGGCGCTCGGTTGGGGAAATGGAGTAAGATTCAGTTGGGTTACCTGAAAATAGCGAAAGGGAGGAAGAGGTTACATAAAAATACCTCTTGGTGCATCCTCTGTAGTCATCAAACGCACGGCAGTTAAATGACCAGGTCATACATACAGGCTATTTCGATAATACGAACTCGCTCGAGTGAGGAAAAATGAGGTGCATAGAAAAGTCCATGACCGAGACTACTCCACTACAGTCTTATCAGACGGGATTTGGGAATGATGCTTCTGGGACACCACATCAAGTTCCTGACGAGTTATTTTGAGTATCCTGTAGGTGCAAACTCCTCTCATTTAAGTTTAAGTATGTAAACCACGGGTAATGAGTTTTCTCATACTCTGACACGTAGTAGATCCATAACCAGTTGTAGTACATACGATCATAGTCAAAAGGTAGTTGACGGTTTCGAAAATGGCGTTGTTTCACATCACCAAATACGGAGAAAGAGGTAGATCACCAAATGTCCATTGTGCAATAATTCAGTCGGATATTAGAGTTTCACTAGCTGTTCACTAAGATTCCATCATGAATCATTTTCTAATAAGCATGAAGTAACTCAGTGGTTGGGGGCGAAACGTTAAATACCGGAGGTTCCGTGGTTCGAACCCGACCCGGGCTTTATGACAGCACTTAGGCTTGCGCAACCTAGCAAAGTCCTAACCCTCGTGCTTCCTGCAGCCAGTATAGCAGCTACATGGTGGAAGAGTGCAACAACCAAACAGTCGATCGATGATATTCGGTTTGTTCTCCGGTGGAAAGAAAACACCTACGATAGTCTTCTGACCAGGCAGGCTTCTGTTCAGGAGTTCAAAGAGATTGTGAGGATGAAGTGACATTGAGTAATAATCTAGCCCATCTGCGGATATTGGCGAGTACCTTGATACAATATTCTACACAGCAAAGACGTTCGTTTTGGAAACCACTTATCATGGGTCGCAAATCAGTATTACCAATTTCCAAGCATTTTATTTGATTTCGATGTGTCGATAGCCTCGGTTCTGTTAAGTGAATTGATTGAAGTCAAAAAAATCTACCTGTAGAGACATAGTTATTTCTCTGTTTTTAGGTAAGAAACAGTGCTGCTGACGTCAGTGACCGACCGCATTGAATCAAAGCAGAACCTATCCTAGGCGCGCTCCTCCATGGGCGATCATTGTTCTTTATTAGCCAACCTCGGTCGATGCTGCAAAATTCATGTTATGATCACGATAGAAAGATTTCCCCACCCTTTTGATGGCCACACCTGAGGTTAATTTAAGCGAGTTATACTAGTCCTTCTATGAGTTAAAAAACAAATGGCAGTAACACTTTCAAACTGATGAGTTAGCTTCAGAGGACCACACTCTGTGGAGCGGCTTTTCCAGTCGCTGTTAAGGGTTTATACTGTATTTCTCAATTATGTTTGTCAGTATTACGTTTTACTGCGTTACTCTGGAACCGCGTTGTTTGTCGTGCGCAAGAAAGTGGTGATACAGCTGAAATTGGTCCCAAAGAGCGGAAACGTGAAGCTCGGCAGGGATGGGCATGCATCCATAGAAATTAGCTCTGTGAACAGAATAAGATAGTCCTCTCCTTCAGGGTCTGGGCAATCCAAAGATATGCAGTTAGTTGACGAAATACACTCAATGCAAATAAAGTTGCTGCTAACGGGAAACTCAACTGAATCTCAGCTAAAACTCTCACTCATGATACTCTTCAACTGAACGTAGAGCACAAAGGTCGTCTCATGTTTCAATTGGTAGGATCTTCGAGATATCACAGCCTACTTCAAAAATAATTGACCGGTTTCCCCCTTCATGGGGCTCACCAGGTGGGCGCAGTCGCCGAGTTGCGTTACGTGAACACCAAATTGTACGCAAATGGCAAGATTCTTCGCATCCCTTCCGGAAAATTCGGCTGTGGAGCGGAAACTAAGCCCGAAATATGCAGAAATCTGTACAGATCCATAAATCTAAGGTACCATGGTCCAAAGCACCAGTTAATCAGTTTTTGGTTGGCAACTGCCGTTGGTGGGACTAGTATGAGTCTGAAGGCCTTCATGTGCCCTTTCCGATGACAGAGGAGGTCAAGTAACCGGCTCCGGGCGATCCTGTCGAGTTGACCTTGTGGCTGATATCGATCAGATGGGCGTCAGTCTCACTGGTCACGAACCTCGATGGTCCAGCCATGAAGCAGTTTGATTTGTCTTCGTCTACGACTGAGAAAGTCACACTGGCAGGTTAACCTGCTTAGGTCACGTACTTTGCATGTCGGACGACTTTCTGTTCACAAAACCATTTTTATGCTGGATGGTGATTAGGACAGAAAAAGGCAGAACACAGAGTAGTAACCTGCAAACTCAGTCACGTTGGCGAGTGCTGTAACTATGAATAAGGACAGAATAGACAAGTGAAGAGAAACACTAAGAGATATGGACCAGATGTGTAGTCAACAATGTTCCTACATCAGATTTATAGCCCTTTGAGTAGAGCTATCCTGAACACCCGTCTTCATAATATACTAACCACCTGATTCCTCACCGCACCAGCTCGTCTCCGGAGGTATAAGCTGGTGCTTTCTACGGATAATCTTCCCATTTTTTTCTGCGCATCACCGGCATCGTTACGACTGACAGAAACATATGGAGTCGCTGAAATCTGACAGTCCGATTATAGCTGCTGAACTCAACTTTACCTACGGCCACCCCTTTCAGTCATTAACATGACTGAGACAACCAACGTTAGCAAAAAGCACATCTTAGGCTTGTCAAATAGAGATTGTAAAAGACCAACTTTCGCAACGCTGATAGAATTACTTCGAGTAGCTCCTCGGGTAGCATATATTCTTGGATTACAATTTTTCCAACATTTTCTTGCTGTTCGCGTAAGCTTCGTATTCCACCGTTCGACATGCTCATTGTAGTGGGAAAGATCCTCGAAGCTATTTTCGTAAACGAACCCGGGGTTCTCTGTTGCCGTCGCTCTCATAGACTCATCGGTATCAGAATATGGTAGATCCAATTTATTTGACCCGCATACAGATAAACTCACACCACTCCGTTGAATCAGAATTAGCCAGTGATCACCCAGCGCAAGAATTCGTTTGTTTCACTCCTTTCAGATGGACCATACGATGGCTGAAAATTCAGGTAGATGCACAGAAGTTATGCACACAGAATGACAAAATATCCATAATTTATTCGAACAGATGTCTCTTAAAAGCTTACTTCGGTTAAGTACCGAATATAAGGCTTACGATTCCGACAAAAGTCGACAGTTGGTGAACACGGCGCTTGAAGACACTTATACGGACCAAAAACTTCAATCTTGAAATTCACTGTCGATCAACCAGCTACAGAGTGGTGAGTGGTCGCTTTAAGAAATGGAGAGTAGGGTATCTATTCCAGCAACGGGATTTCACGGTCACGTAGCCTGAGAAGAGGTTTTATGGAAGCAAAAATAAAAACTTCAACAACAACTACTTTTGGGCAACCAAATACACGTAACCGAATATCGAACCCGCGCTCCCTATTTCTCCGCATAGTAGACTCAAGCTGTGAATGGGATCATGGAAACCGATGAGGACGATAACCCTAGAAGGATTCCAATCGTGAAAAGTACGTAGTGATACAGCGGAATCCTCTTTGCAGTCGATCACTGAAAGACTTGTGAAGGTAGTCAACGTAAATAAGAGCAACACCAGTTCAGCAGAGACAGCCATTCTCTAGTGTACAGAAACGAATAAAACCAATCAAACCTGCGAGCGAGTCAAAAACCGTCTAAGCCCAATAACAAGTAGAGGCTGTAAATTCGGTGATCCACATATTGGTACGTGAACGATCACCCGTCAAGTGGGGTTGATTACCTGCATAGCCTGGGATAAACTTATGGAGCCAATCATGTCATTACGCATAAATCCACCCTCAATGGATAGGACGGAACCATTTCGGTCAACAAGTGGTAAACGCCATCATAAAGGAATGTGGCTTGAAGAAACTGGCGTAAAAGTAAGAGGAGTTGAGCTAGATCCTGTCACCCGAGGAGTTTGAATTGGCCAATTCCAGATGCAAACTCAGCCCAATTGAGAATGCGGGGATCAGACCGGTTTGAGAAGTGTACAAAGCTGAAACAGTTCGTCACCTCAATACGGAGTGGCAGGCTGCTTTAAAACCAGGATAAAGAGTCTTCGTTCAAAATTTCATTTAGACATCTAGTAAAAGCAGCATGAAGCGCTTTATAGAGGCTCTGAGATGAAATGACCAGGACTTTCCACTCAAACCGTTTGCGACGGTTGGTAACCTGAGGTGATGCTTTAATTTTGTAGTGTCCACTTTTAACTTTGTATGGTTTTCAGGTCGGTTCCTTCACGACATATCCCTATGAACTCTGGGTTTCCGAATGGCACCCATCATCTGCTGACCAAAAGTAGGCTCGTTTCGTAATTAGCAGTGTAATTAAGGTAAAAACCGTGAATGAACCCCTGTTTGTAACGCTGTTCGTTCGTGTCAAGAAAGGAGACGTCCAAAGAGCTACTCCTGCCAGACTGATTTTATTATCACGCGCGTTGGCTTGCGGAACCTTCAACTTCATTGCTGGCTACTAAAAGAAGTAGACTGATTGTTACAATTTAATCCTTGTGACTGAACGGCAGATACAAGTATCGGCCTCTTCTTAGCTTTCATGTATGCTTTCAGGACAGAGGCTTCCAAATCATCGACGGACGAAATGTGGCAGCTACAACAAGTACGCGGTTCTTACCGCTGATAATGATGAAGATAATGAGGTAGAGAAGAGCGTAGAATTTGCCATAAATAGATGTGAAGAATGCGTATCACTAGGAAAGAAATACATATTTTGGAGCACTACCGATTTAAGCCGTTCCGGTACGTATTTATTCACTGTAAGACATGAACAAACAAGGTACAGTGAGAATTGCACAAGAATGCAAAAACTCAGAAACTCCACGTAATCAGACGTATTCTTAAACCCTCTTTGAGCATCATCTAAACATCCGGCATGAACAAAGAATGGCACTCGAACGAGTCAACAAATTCACACGCAACGGCCAGCTGACTGTGAACATGACACTTCGAACTACATAAAGATGTTTATAATCACAACGCTCACCGGTAGTATATACCGCGACACCACCAATGTCCATTTCGCTCCTTCTCGGTTGGTTGCAGTTGTCAGTTCATTCGACACTTCCTATATGGAGTGGTGTCTCTTCTGGAGCTGGCTCTCATTTAGTTGTCTCGAGTCTCAAGTCAGTTCCTCAATGATTTCCGTCACGGAAGCTATGGTGCTCATGAACCCAACCTATTTCTTTCGGAATTCTGATCTCTTCGGATGGTCTTGGCGCCATGGAGAATGATCGAAACAAACTTCCCGCTGTTTTCCTGTTACCTCGAGTCTGACCGTTTCTCGCGTCCCTTTTTTCTCTAGTAAATCCACCGGAGACAATAACACAGTTGGCTACAAAGCGGTTTCTCGATCAACGGGAAGTTCGCACATCCATATCAATGGAGGCTTGCCTGCCTGCTACCGAAACACGATAAGCTAACAAAACCATTGGTAGGTTTATCTCTCGATTACCAGCTCCAATGCCATCCTCCATCAGTTCGGTTCTCGCGTCCCGCGAGATCACCCATTTGCCGTTAGTAGAATATTTTCTTAACCGTTTGATGCGGAGAGTTGGAAAAACATCCTAAATTCTCCCTCAATATACCGGGTATCGTGGGCACTAGGACCTACGAATCATACCACCTCCACGACAGTATGCCAGCTTCAGGCCCAGCGTTTCCGAATGCTCCCGGAAGCTCTCGATTTTTTTATTTTTACTCCGTCTTCTGAAAAACCCTCCCGTTGTTAGAGGTCACGGTCCTCAGTTTGGAGCCTTATCACTCCAAATGTAATAATAATAATAATAGTTCAGCTGTGGCACCCTTTTAGGGCATAATTGCTGCGAATGTACCAATCTCTCAAGGGTTCTTCTCAATGATAAGGATAATGACGCCAACCATTTTCTTTGGATATCCTTCGTCTGAAACTCGCGGTCATGAGGCCAATCGAGTAAATGGTTCTGACTCTCTGACACGTGCTAGATCGTGAAATTATACAGTATCCAGCGCACCCAGAATGTAGTTTTCTTGGAGGATCGCTGATGGTCCTGACGCATTTGAAGATATTGTGGCCAACCTATAAAACTTTTCCAAGCAGATGCAGTCCCCATTCCCTCAGGGCCCGGGCAATTTCGAATGTGGAGCAATACCCCAAAGCCTTAGTCAAGATGTAGCTAGCGTACTCCGTGATCCCATCCTTGCGTCTTCTTCGATACTTCAGTCGCTGCCAACCGTGGTGACAGTAAACATTCTCCCTACCTTTGATAACCTGTGAGTTGTTGTCCCAGTACATCTGCCTTACTCGTCCACTTAGGCTACTTGGTTTTAAGAAGTAAACCTTGTTCTGGGGCGGCGACCGAGTCAAAATTCCTCACCATCTGGCTTTATTAGTCATCAGGTGCGAAGAACTGATGTGAGAATCATTCTAGATTCGGAGCTCATCATCGACAGGAACGCACCTGTAGTAAATACTGACGCTTGAGTGCCATACAACTATGAATAAAGTTGAAAACGGAAGGGGTGGAAAATTAGCGAAAAAGCACCATGTCCTTTGAGAAGACAGGCCATTGATGGTCCGTTCATAGTACGAAGACTTGGAAATTTTTCAATCGAGATTTCGTTCCGTAACTGAAGCTCGTCTATGCGGAAAAGTACTGTACAACTTTTTCGTCCTTCATGAGCAACACCAGCAGTTTGCACCTCGAGAACTCCTACGTTGAGTTGGGTGGCGCTATAAACTACATAAGTGCGAAGTAACCATATTGCTGATCACTCGTGGCCGAACGACTTTGCATTCAGCTACTAGTCGGGGTGTCGCGGGTTCGAGTATCCCTAGACATTCGTGAGGTGTGCATTGCTGACTCCCAATATGGAAACAGGTGAACAGCAATTCTAGGTTTTTCAGTATAGATGAGCTTCACTTATAGGGCAAAATCTAGATTAAAAACTCTCGATCTTTAATCATCACCGCCACCACTGACAGCAATACATCAGTATTGTGTATTGGTGTTTAAATGCCAAAAGGAACTTGTATTTGTGAAGTTCATGGTTGTATGTGGGATGAGATACTGCCAAGGCACCCAAATCTAGGGGAGGGCGATTGGGGTCCTCAACTAAGGCATTTGGCTCAAAAGCCTGGCCGCAAAACAGCAGTGATTGGTTTGGGACTATTCGAAGAGTCCAGATCTAGGGAGAAAATTGCTACACTCGTTTCAGTACCTAACTTGCCGGACTTCTATTAATTCACCAACCTGGTAGGACACTCTGTAGGCGCTGCATTTGCATCCTCCAGTAGAGCTCAATGGGTTACCGAGATACGCAGTCATACCACAATAAGGTACGCCCTCTCGCAACGGCCAGATCTATTTTGTTTTTTTCTCGCACCGGTTTGTTTCCAAAACCAACGTGAGAACCGAGGAGGGTCATTGAACAACGGCCAAGTTGTCCTAGCTCAAACAGCCTACAAGTACGCGGTATGTCCTGGTTCTGAATCCTTGCACGCGGTGTAGTTTCCGTAAAGGGGACGCTTTTCAGTGGCATGAGTTCGACTGGGGCCACCTCCGAGTGCTGGGCATATGCGTTTGCAGATGGCACTGATCGGCTTCCCAATAAATGCAGCCTATTGATGCCGCCCGAAGCTATTAGATCAAATTTGGGGTATGACTTAAGACAGCAGGTGGCTCAGTTATTGGAACTTATGGAGCAATCAATCTCACACGCCAATTTCGGCTAACTCCAATGTTCAGCTGGTTTCAGACAAGGTTTAAGAATCCACTCCCACGTTGGTTGACCGAGCGGCTCGAAATCAGAACCACCAACCGACCGGAAAATAACTGGAATATTATCACTGATATTCAGCTGTTTTATAATTGCTGTTTTCTCAAAGCGTTTCATCGTTCGCTGCTAAATCACCTCGTTTTAGCTCACAGTGTCAAATTTTTGGATGAATAAAGCCTAGCTTCTGAGCACACAGAACTTCCCGTTCATACTCCGATTGTCGCCGCACTCCATTCCTCGTCAAACTCAACATCAACATCACACACGTCCTTCAGAAAACGAAATCAACTTCGAATTTTATTCATTCAAAAAGTTTCATCGAACAACGTATCGATTCTTACGTCCTGAACGGTTCGATATCGATCCCAATACTCAAGACTCGGCAGATACCTGGGAGGACTGGTTTTGTGCTTTCGCGAACTTCCATGATTCCATTACTTCTCATTCACCAGATAAACTGAAAACCTTATTCAACTACGTTACTCCTAGTGTTTGCCGCTTCATCAAAGACTAAGGACTATCAATAAGCTATTTCGGCCTTGCGGGAAATTTATGTATAACCGAAAAATGGAATATTCGCCCGGCATATTTTGGATACTTGTAAGCAAGATGGAGATCGAAATACTGATCAATTTGTGCAACAGCTTCGCAGTTTGTTGCCAGATTGCCACCTTACGGCTGTCAGTGCTGAACAACATAGCGACGAAGCATTACGAGACGCCCTTTTGAGACTTTCTTCGAACACTATTCGTCAGGGTCTATTGGAACATAGGTCGCTGGATCTTAAAACCGTCCAGGATTATGCAAAATCCCTCGAACTAGCTCAAAAACAGTCGCGGTCGTTTTTACCGAACAACCAACTCCCCTGTGCTACCTTGTCGAACGACCCACGAAGGCCTCCTCGTTCCCAGGCATCGTCGCATGAACAGATGACTGTTACTTTTACGGGATCTTCATGGTTCTTCTGTAGCTATGCTCATCACCCGGGTTATAAATGATCCGCTAAAGACGCAACCCGCAAAAACTGGAAGGAGCATTTTCAAAAAGTATGCAGATCTGCTACTGGTCCGAGGAACACCTCATGCACTTGCGACCCCCAAGTGTCTCAAAGAAGCGATGTGAAAGCCAATGGCGTTCCACTTCCAGCTCTTGTTGATACTGGTAGTCCAGAAAGTATCATTTCCGAAAACGCAGTCCGTCGCAATCAGTGGCCTGTATTACCGTTGTCATCTGAGATCACTTTGATATCCACCCAGCACAAAAGCTTTACTCTTGGACACGGTTTTTTAACTTTGCAACATAAACAAAACATGTACCCCTCTTTCAAGTTTTCGGCAGTACGCGATCTCTGTGAGCATATCCTACTTGGACACGATTTTCTTAAACGTCACAAATTCTTGAAAATCTCATTCACGGTGATAAACCTTCTTTCTCGCTTCGTAGTCTAATCGCTGTCAAAACAGAACCTCCCACATTGTTTGTATATCTTGATCCAAGGTGTAAGCCCGCTACCATAACGTCCAGACGACGAGGTCTTCGTTGCTTCTGAATTAAAGCGTTTACTCGATCAACAAATCATTGAGCTCTCAAAGTCTCCATGTAGAGCGCAAGTGCTCGTCACGACAAGTGACGAGCGAGTGACAAGAAACGAATGGTTGTTGACTACTGTCAAACTATTAACCAATTTACGCAACTAGACGCTTATCCGCTTCGCAGAATTGATGATATGAGCAGTAAAATAGCCAAATATCGCATTTTCAGCATAGTTGATCTTGAAAGTGCGTATCACGAAATACCCATTAAGGAAAGCGACAGAACCTACACAGCTTTTGAGGCTTACAACAATCTTTATCAATTTCGCCGAATACCGTTCGGGGTAACGAATGGAGTAGCGTGCTTTCAAAGGGTTATGGATGACATAATGCGCACTGAAAAACTTACCGGGACATACGTCCATGTGGATAATGTCACCACTTGTGGAAATGATAAACAAGAACACGATCGAAATCTCCAGGTATCACTCACAACATAACCTTCCCAGTCCCTCAGTTTGTTATCAAAGCATTCGGAAGTCTCAATAAAGAACTGAAGGATGCAGCTGTGGTCACCGTCGATCCGAGAATAACTCTGATGCTCGAAACTGACGCATCTTCTGCCTCCGACGACTCGAAATAGTGACGGTCGTAGACGAGTATTCCCGTTTCCTGTTCGCCTTTCCGTGTACAGATGTAAGTTCGTCTACAGTGATGTCATGTCTTGTGCCACGATTTGTTACATTTGGCCTGCCTAGTTTCGTGCATTCGGACCGCGGTTTATTATTTATTTAGGATGAGATTAGGCGATTTCCTCATGAAAAAGTTGTTGCCACCAGTCGGACCATTCCACATAACCCAAGGGATAATGGTCAGGTGGAAGGATTAAAGGGAACTTTATTGGGAAACCGTCTTACAAGATGCGCTCCATTCGATTCGTTCTTTGTAGTGCACCGCGACCAACGCCACTCTACATGAGCAAATGTTTCATCACAATCGAAAATCCCCGGTCGGTACATCATTGCCGCAGTGATTGCTTTCTCCAGGACCAGTTCTGATGCGCCGAAATACACTATCTTCGAAGTACGACCCCGTAGTCGAAGAGGTTGAGCTCCTGGAGTACGTCTATGTCCGACACCCTAACTGCATGGATGAAACGGTCTCCCTGCGTCACCTGGCGCCTTCCACAGATTATGGGTGTGTTTCAGTATCCGAACATCAGCAATTGCAGTCTAATAATGATTCGTTTATTGAGCCGGAACTATATGACTCCTCTGCTTTGGCGACTGAAATGTCGAATTGTCCCGAACACCCGTTGGTTATGCGACAACAGCGGACACGACCGTATTTCTTGCGCAACGGAGAGGTCTGACATTATTCAATTATAAAACGAACTCCTGTGATCATTTATCTCAGTGGGAAGTGAATGATGTAAATTTTCTATGTTTTCTCAAAGCGTTCCATCGTTCATTGCTAGATAACTTTTTACCGTTTTAGTTCGCAGTGCAAAAGTTTTGGATGAATAAAGCCTTGCTTCTGGGCCCTCAGTTTTTTCCGTTCTTACTCTGATTATCGCCGCACTCTATTCCTCGTCAAACACAACATCAACATCACATACATCCTTCGGAAAGCGAAATCAACTTCGAATTTTACCGTCACTGAGTGACACTGCGATTGACGGACTGCACGGTGGTGGTTGCAGCCTTTGAGACCGACACAACTCTTTTCGTACTATCGGTGTATATATTCGGTACCTGGTTCCGCCGCAAAGAAACGGCGCTATCATGGCGTGGCCTCCATGGGAAGTTTTACCGGAAAGTTTCGTTTTGATGTCTTGGGTTGATCATGCCAGGTTGGACAATGGACAGAGAACTGGACTTTCAAAATGGATTGAAACAGGTGTGGTGACTTGTTCCCACCACCTGACCTGCGGTGAAGTTCTTGAGCCAAAGGCTTCAGCTGGGAGGGGGCGTATTCGCCATCCTATCCGCGTACAGTCATGTAATTCCTGACTAAAAATATCGTCATGTCACATCGGTTGTCGCGTCCTTCTTCATACCTCAACCCATTGTGCACACTATCTCCGCAGGTTCGTGCAAGAGAACTGGAGGCTTTGTTTACTCTGCACCAAGCTTAGCGGCAACTTCCGTGCGCTTGCCATCATTACCAGCTCTTAGAAGTCGATTTCCCAACCCCAAAAGCCGGTCGACTTAACTATGCTAAATGTTCGCATTCTGAGGAAAGCATAACACCGTACATCCGTCGCTCGATCTCCTCTGCATTTGTATAGGTGGCTGTCAGAAATAAGAAGCTAGGAGGCAGGTACTGCTCTGAATGTCCAGCCTCCTCTCTCGCTTTTGGCAGCGCAACTCTAATGATGCGGAGGTCGATGCGGTTGGATATACTGAGATGCGTATTCTGGAGGGCCATCGAGCGGAATCTTATCTGCCTGAGTGGATACCTGTTCATGGTTGGCACTGCGCAGTTCGCTTGACAAAATCTGTGACAGAATATTAAGAGGTTCATAGCCTCCTGTTTATTGTATGTGCTTGTACCCCAACGTACAGTCCGTCCGTCCTTCATTTATACACCGTGTAGCAAAGCACAGTAGTTCCAGCTGCTAGACCATCACGAAGAGACTAGAACGTATTGAGGTGACGGTTCGTGTGCCTCCGCAACCCACTGAGCTGTACTGGGGGATGTCCGTGCGACACTCACAGAGTCTGTCATTCCAGGTCGGTTAAATGGTTAGAGGTCTGACCAACATAGTCCCCCGACCTTCCAGGCTGGGAGTTGGAAAATGCGTGGCAACCTGTCCTTTAAAGATGGTAAGGCAATTGCATTATCCGTTAAACATCGCTGTACTGCGGTCAGGCTTTGGTTGAGAACCCTACCTAAACTCTTGTCTACGTCTGGGTATCCTGGCAGTATCCCAGCCTACATAAAAACCATGACACCAACAATCAACAATCCTCCCATGCCACATCGGCTGTCGCGTGATGTCATCAGCCGAGTTGCCCTACTTGGTGCATACAGCAAAGCGGGCAAGCGAAAAATAGCTACTTTTGACGCCTTCCATCGTTCTCGCTCACATAATTGTTCTTTCACAACGACAACACCATTATTAACTCTCTTCTGGTAGACCCATCAGGTAGTTCTGACAGCCACCTTCGTTTTGCAACAGTTTTTGGTCACAACATTTGTCCATCAGCCTCAGGCATATCGGGACAAAAGAGTGCCGTTGACCTCAAACTGAACTCGTTTGACACTGGGTGGTGCGTATCCGAAACAAGGATTCAAGAAGAAAGTACAATGGTTGAACTAACTTCCCCATTGCTTTCCACTCACTTCTGGGGGGAGGAGACAGCTCAGTGGTTAGAGCGCGAATTTACTGACCAGAAAGTTTGTAGTTCCGAACCGGACCTCTACATCTCGACTTCTCCTGTCTAGGCTTGGGCAACCTGGCAGTATCCCAGTCCTCGTGTTTCCTTCGGGTGGCATGGCAGCTAGGCACCGAAAGGGTGTTACAGCTGAATGATTTTTTTCGCTTCTGGCTGCACACTTATGGTGATCAAGGTGCAGCTGCGGCAGGATGTGTCGGGGTCCGCATTGTCCTGAGTGATTGGGCGGAAGGATCCTTGCTTGACTAGACACAATTTTATAGTCGTACCTGTGTGGTTCGTCTGGTAACATCTGTGAAGGAGTCTCGCAAGCGGCAAGTTGATGGATGTCTGTTTGTCGTGCCTGCTTACGCCCCAACTGACTGTGCCTCCGAGATTACCAAAGACAAATTTCATGACGCCTGCTGCGGTGAGCTAGAAGCCCAGATATCGCGGTGGTTGCTGGAGAGCCGAATGCACAAGTGGGTAGGCTTAGCGCATCTGCAGATGTGCCTTTAAGTCACATTACGTGCCGGTGATTGCTGTTCCGGCGAATGATGAATTTATTTATATCCCAATATTGCACTCTTTTGAAAGAATAAAATTTATCGTTGACCATCTGTTCTCAATCTACCTACCAAAAGTCTGTTGCCACCTTCCTCATAGATGTACGTAGTGTTCAAGTGCTTGGACACCGAACAGTTTGAGATTGGGTGCAAAGAGAGGTTTTTTGATGAAGGAAGCATTTCTTGGCGGACCTTTGATGACTACGACGCCCTGGAACGCGCGCTAACAAACAGAGGACATGCTTCCCGGAAGCATCACGCGCACTGCCACGGTCATCAAGAAGTTTGGCACTCTTCACACGAAGGTGTAATTGAGAGTTAATGCGTCATTAGAAACTTACTCAGAAGCGGTCAGGTTCCATGCACTGCTGAACTCCAGCAATGGCAACTCGGACACGGAGCCACAGACCTACTTTTCACAGCACTATGGAGTCCACGAAAGGTCATTTTTCGTAAAGACCGGTCCATTTTTTCAAAAAACGCTATGCGAAGTACTCCCTCACCGGTGGTGGGTGGGTCAAAAACGACCCTCCACGAATTTTTTCCTCGCCTGATGAGTAAGTTGGCAGTTGTGATTTTATTTTACTAGAAATTTTGCATGCAGTTCGGCTAACGGTTATCGGTCTTCTGCGATGGTGATACCACACCTGCGGACCATTGAAAAAATCGATGGCTCCAGCGAGATATGCAGTTCTCAAAAGTTGAAGGTACCCGACCCCTCAACCAAAAAGATCCTGCGCATCTTGGCTGCGTTTCCAGGTACACTTCATTGCTATTCATCCATTCATCATTAGGTGAATTGCATGACGAGAATGTCAGGGCCGACGCCTTCTGAAGTGAGTAAATGCCACGCCTTCATTGGTTGATCGAATATTAAAAATGTTGGATCGTTTGGAAAAGCTGGATGTACGCCTGAGATACGTGGAGCAATACCTCAGTTCTAACACATCCACGCAACAAGTACGG
Organism: Opisthorchis felineus; assembly: GCA_004794785.1. NCBI lineage: Eukaryota > Metazoa > Platyhelminthes > Trematoda > Opisthorchiida > Opisthorchiidae > Opisthorchis > Opisthorchis felineus. The sequence goes on along the minus strand of SJOL01004995.1, from coordinate 254,754 downwards.
AAGTACAGCTTGAAAGAGGTCAACAGAATGACCAAAATGAAAGATTTGGCTGCTTTCTTGGTGACTATTGGACGCGGAATTCCGCGAACAATACGTGAGTACCTTCACGCCGGTCAAAACTTTTTAATAAAGGTTATTTCTTTTCAAAAGGGAAACTACTCACAAATTTGCTGAAAACACTATTCGACAGCCCACGACCGGTTTTGTTCGTCTTGGGGCTCATCAGGTAAGCACAGTCTCCCAGATTCCATCAACCTTATGTTCTATTTGAACCCAAACTGGACTGATTTCGACAAATGCACTCACCTGCATATCAATTTGTTTTTTTTTCACGGGAGACTCAACTGAGTCTCTTGTTTGTGCAGCACATTCAGTTGAAGAATATCATAATCAAGCGTTCTCCCGGCTGTATTGTATAAGCAGCGACAGTTTCGCCCTCCAATTCAAACTAACAGTTTGAGGAAACTACTCACAAGGTTGCTGAAAACTCTTCGACAGCTGTCGAAGAGTTTTCAGCAACCTTGTGAGTAGTTGTGGGCTGTCGAAGAGTTTTCAGCAACCTTGTGAGTAGTTTCCTTCATGAAAATATACTGCGATATCTCGAATATCGTACCAACTGAAACATGAGGCGGCCTGTGTGCAGCACATTCAGTTGAAGAACATCATAAACGAGAGACTCACTTGAGTCTCCCGTGAAAACCAAATTGATTTGCAAATGAGTGTATTTGTCGATAACAGTTTGAGGTTTCTCCTTGAATTACGATGGGGTGTAATTGTCGGCGCTACACCCAGTAGTTCACGGTGTGCATCTGTAATATCAAATTCTGTGACAGCTCCCAGATGCCGACTGCGACATACTCAGTAGATAAAGCCACTTGTAATGGAGGGCCTTTCCACCACTAAACATCACCTGCATGCTTCCAGGGCAATATCACGTACTCTGCTGGAAAATCCGGGCTAGGAGCATAGGTCATATACTATTTATGACAAGGTCTGCACCTGTTGTCTATTTAGTGGAATTCTGTGTTTACAACTTACCCGCTGAACGCGTTACTTTCTTGAAACCTCGTATGAATTATCAGAGCTTAGTGAATGCGTGGTGTCACGGTGAGTACTCTGAATAACGTTTCTGAAGTTACGCAAGCACAGGCTTCCACGTTCGTCTCCTATGGCAGAGAATACCGGGCACAAATTTAGATACAAGGGCGAGCCTCCCACGGTTTGCGTCAACGAGTATGTTGTAGGCACTGGTCACTTTCACAAAGTATTATGGCTGCAAAACCACCGCGGCATTTGCACATTTTAAGTGAATCAAACATGATATGTATCTGATATATTGTTCCACTCAGTGCCGTTTTCGAATCCGACGTATATGCAGACTTTAAAAAATCGTTAACCTCAACAAATCACCCTTACGAAGGCTCACAGAACTCCATTCAGCATAGATATTTTCGCCTATGATGGGTAACCTCGGAAACATCGTAGTTACCGAGAAATCATTTCCATTCGCCAAACACCTACCGGCGATTAATCCACAGTACCTACATTTCGGATAGAAATGAGGAATCAAAAGGTTGTGGTAATAGTGATATTCCTGGATTCTTGTGAACAGTCGACTATGTCCAGTCAGACTTACCTGGCCTGTTAGCATCCCCAACCAACGAACCCGGACCCGAAGTTTGTTTGTTATCTCCGCATAAGGACAATAAAGATAATCATTCAGCTGTAGCGCCCTTTCGGTGCCTAACCGTCATGCCACCAGAAGGAAGCACGAGGATTGGGATACTGTCAGGTTGCCCAAGCCTAGACAGGGGAAGTCGAGAGGCAGAGGTCGAGTTCGAACCGCGGACTTTCCGGTCAGTAAATTCGCGCTCCAACCACTGAGCCATCTCGTCACTTATCTCTGCATGCGCCCCAATAAACTCAGCAGTGACACTGCCAAACACGTTTTGTATGAAGAATTTTCGAAACCTGTGTGGATGGCAGAGTACACAGGTATTATTATTCTGGCTGTTGGCTTGAATCCTCATTTGGGGAGAATCGACATATTTGGTGTAGATGCTCCCATCGCTTCACACAACTATGTACTGATCACCCTCTGTTTGTCGGAAACACAAACGTGAGCATCACATTACCTGGCACCCTCCAAATCATAAAGAATCAAGCATTCAGACTAACCACATAGGAAATAGATGGCGATCTCCTGTCCAAGACTTTTGCTGAGTTTCGAACACATATACCCGGCTAGGCCATGCCCTGGTTCGTGCTCCTGTTGCAGCTCGTTTTTTCAGCGGATAGGAGGACAGCTTACCGCTACGACATTCGCTGCCTGCAAGATCCAGTTGTCGAAGAAGTCCCTTTGCGACAGCTGTGTAGATAGCTTGCAAACGTGAATCAAACCTGTCGGCCAGGTAAAGTCTGGTTTGAGAGCCTTACTGTGAAGCATAAAAGTGAATAGGGAAGGGACCGGATACCCTGCCAATCCATCTGGTTTTTCGCATGCTATCTTAGTACCAGCGTCCAAATGCCTGTTGGGTTACCAACCTCCAGAAAGCAGTACAAGATGGATGTAGGCTTGATATACCCGCGTTTTAACTAAGCAGTTAATCTCTGACCTGACGACACAAGGCATCCTTCAGTAGGACGCCTCTACTACGCTGCGCTACCGATGCGTATTTCTCATTAGGCCTTCACTTTGCCGTTGAGTAAGAGGGGAGAAGCGATATATTTGAGCACGAATGGTACTGTAAAATCAGCCAGACCCAGAGTGAAGTTTTTTTACCAAAAAATGAAAGGACTACTAGCCTTGGAACAGTTACAACAGTACTCTGCACAAGAACTGGCTTTCTAATAGCCTTCGACAGTCCAGATGGTTGACATTTCACCTGACAGCTTCGTGAAACCTGTAACCGCAAATCCCTGAACAACAGCGGATCCAGACGTGCAAAAGATGGTATTGCATGTAGCATGTAGCTACATGTAGCAGCCATAAAAATTTTCAAACACGAGGGGAAAACCTACGTCTTCCAGTGGCAGATATCCCACGCAAACAGAAATCTTCCGGGGAGGAACCTCACCCGCAAATGAAGGGTGATTCTTTGAAGCACCAAGGCAGGAAGCAGGCAAGTACGTCACAGAAGGCCCTTTGAAGCCTTTGACTCCAATCCGGCGAATTGTTATGAAATCTTCTAACCGCTCCGGTAGCATACCTCTCAGCTCCCCACCTTCGGACGTAGCAAAGATAGTAAAGAAGTGCTTATCCACAAACCGCCTCAGTATTTTCAACAAATTTCGCGACATTAAACATACAGCTTGCTTTAACATCCGTCTGTAATTTCAATTACAGAGACCTGGTTTACGCCAGCTGTCTCTGACGTGGTGATCTCAATAGACGGCTAGCTGACTTGAAACGCTAGAGGGCAGTTTAGGTTCCTGCCCATCCTGGTTGACCCTTCCGAAACCACTCCCGGCCCTTTTCGTGGCATAGTGTGGATTCAATACCTGTTGTATGGGACCGATTCTCTTCTCCTCGGCGTGGTATACCGTGTCTATTCGTGTCCAAAGGAAGACAACCGATTCCTCATACAAACACTTGAGAAGGTACTACTTCACACATCACTTACTGGTAGGCGATTTCAAAGCTCCAAAGGCCTCCTGGATGTAAATTCAGCGCATCAAGTCTAGTGGAACCATTTTCCAGAAAATTCACGAGGCCGACGCGATGTCTGTTCCGGACGGACAAAAGGCGGTCTGGAAAAGCGGTCCCTACTGTTTGTCCAAAAGATAACTATAGGTGACACAGAAGACGCGCTGGCCTTTCTTAAAATGCGGAACCGTTATAAATAAGAAATCCGGTAATAGAACATACGAAAACGAGCCAATATACTGGACTTTGTCCGAAAAAAACAACGTGCCGCTTAAGTACATGGGACATTGCCGCAGAAGGTAGCCAACCGCCTTCTCCTTGAGAGACGGAAACGGGGGGCCCACAAGACACCCAGTAGTTGTATCTGAAGTCTAAGGGGACACTATGCAGGCCTGTATTCTGCCCCAGCGAACTCGCCACACCCGATCTTGCCAAGACGTAACTACGATCAGCCTGTAACCAACCTGGTCTTCACTGAGGGGGACACTAGTGGACATTTGCGCAAGACAAACCCCTTCAGGTCGTTGGAGCCAGACGAGTTCTATCCGAGGATCCCGAAAGAAAATTCGCTCGCACTGTCAAAGCATTTCTACCTGGTGTTTCACCAGTCTCCCGACGGAGGCAAACTTCCGTCTGCTTGAAAGGGAGAAATGGTCACGCCAATCTACAAAACTGGTGACCGACTATAGCCAGAAGGCAACAGACCTATTGGGCTCACTAGCGTACGGTGCGAGGTGATTGAACGCATTCTGAGGCGCGCCATCTTAAATCACCTCACCACAAACAACTCGATATCCTCAGTGCAACACGAATTCTTCCCAAACCGTTCTTGCGTGACAGACATGATCATATTTAGGGAAGCACGGACACATAAAAAAGGTTAAATTCGAACGAAAGGCTCCGCAGATTGGAATGAACATGTCATGGAGACAGCTGAGGCCAGGCGGAGAGCTTATTCATATTTGCAGTTAATGGAACGAATGGGCGAGAGGGTACGGTCGAGAATAGGAACGGAATAGTTGCGGATGTGCTATCAAACTGGATATGGCAGTGCCGTGCCATCACCGACCTGACACACCTCGGTTTTTGGACAGCCCCGTAACGGACGTCACATTCAAGGTCATTGGGCTGGGATGTGCGATTCTTTGAGCGGCGGGGTTCTTTTCAGGCTGGCCAAGGAACGAACGAAGCCGATATAGGATCGCAGGTTTTTCGGTCCGTTTGGGGATCCTGTGGATGCAAATCATAGGCCAGCTGAAGTGGATAACAGCCAACCAGGTCATCCATACCTGATATTGCCGAAGTTCAAAGCTTGGGAAGATGAGGGAATGGGATGAGATTAGTAAAGATTGGTGAGTTTGAGGAGACATCAGATGGGATAATGTGCATTAGTATACATAGAAGGAAAAACTTGACGTCTACCGCGATTATGGTGATGACAACAAGTGATTATATGAGATAGGTTAGGGATGGATTTGTACTTAGTACACTAGCGTCCAAGGGTTGGCTTTGCTAGCATATGATATTAAAGTTCAAGGGATCTAGTGCAAACCAATATAATCACGCAGAGTAGTGTTGTGGTTAGGGAAATCAACAGTATAAGCACGTTTTCTCAAAAGCCGCAAAGGATGAAAGGGATAAAGCTCCCAATTTCCAAACTGACATGTGTGAAGCCATTAGTGAGGCCCGGGCACGCCGCTCACTATAAGCACACCCAAATTAATTTTGCCGAAACTATAGGGTTTTCAAGTTAGTCTAATTCGTTTGCATCTTCCGGTGATATATTTCTCATAGCATTTTGTTTAATTGAGAGAAATTTCAAGGTCACGGGCCATCACTGATTCGCATTTTGTCACCGGTTTACGAGAGGTAAGTCACGAAATGGCACTCAAGCATATTTTTGCGTTCTTCGGTGTTTGTAATGAAGTAACATGAAGTAACATCTGCGGAATATAAAATGCAAATTCCACCCAGCAAAATCGGTCATTGGCGTTTGTTTGCTTTATACTCCTCAGATGTAACAAATGAGATGATTTCGTTCAGCGAACTTCGTCACAACACATTTTCCTACGGACCGCGGCTTCCATAAATTAAAAATTGTTAGACAACCTCATGAATTGTGCAGTGGAGAGGCGAGGAATATCTCTGTGGATGATTCCCCTTCCTAGATATGCATAGCTAGCCTGTGGACAATACAGCGTCAAAAGGTAACTGTGAGTAAATTACCAACATAATGCTATCAATTCTATTAGGAATATGACGCACCATAGATGGAATACGTCACAAAACGGCCACTATAATGACGGTAGACGGTGTCACTCACTCCGACCACTTATCGTAACTGCCAGGCCCGTGTCTATGTGCGACGCTGATTGTGAAGCCTCACCTATGCACAGTAACCTAATCCAGTGGCCAATGGCGGTCTTTCATGCCCATGACTGTACGCGTTGCTGCTTATCTTTGCTATCCATACTAAACACCAGGCCGTTATCCATGCGGGCCGGTAAAAATAGGGCCTCAACTATGCGTGATGGCCTAATCTGACGGCCTGTCATACTCATGACTGTACTCTATGTCGCCTTACTTGGCTACTTATCTCACCTGCTAGGTCCGTGTCCATGGGTGGCGTTGGTTAACAGGTAATCGAATCCAACCTAATCCGTCATACTCGTAACTGTACGCGTTGTCGCTAGCCTTTGCTACTTATTATAAACACCGGGCCAGTATTTAAGCGAACCAATGAATACGAGGCCTCAACGGTGCTCACAAACCTAATCTAACGGCGAACGAAGGAAGTCGTACTCATAACTGTACGCGATGTCGCTTAACTTGGCTACTTTTTTAAACCGCTAGGCCATTGTCTACATGCGACGCTGATTATTAGGCCTCAACTACGCTCGGTGTCCCAACCTAATGGCCCGTCATACCCGTAACTGTGCGCGCTGTCACTTATGTATGCTACCTGTTGTAAACACCAGGCCAGTATCTCTGCGGGCCGATAAAAATGAGGCCCCAACTATGCCAACGGCCAACGACGGCCCGTCATACTCGTAACTGTAGTCACGATCGCCTTCTTTGGCCACCTATCGTAATTGCTATGCCTGCGACTAGGTGCACCGCCGAGTATGAGGCCTGAACTATGTTCGGTCCAATGGCCAACGATGGCCCGTCATACTAATAAGTGTACTCGATGTCACCTGCCGAGGCTACTTATAGTAACTGCCGAGCCGGTACACATGCTCGTAGCTGACTATAATGCCCCAACTATGCATAGTAGACTAATCCAACGACCAACGGTGGTCCTTCGTCCGCCTGCCAACCCATGCCTAAGAATACACAACCACCTTTAACAAATCATGTTTCTATGTATTGTTTGCGTCGGTACAAACGTAATGTGTGGTCAATCCATTTCTCAGTTTCAGGAAGCCGCTTTTACTCGATATGGTTTCTGAAAGGGAAAATGTATAATCAAGTACGACTCGTACACATCTTTCGCGATATCATTTAAAACACATAATTAAACAGAGTTGTAGTGGCTAACTCACCAAGTGTTTAATAAATCCCTCTGTCCGCAGTTCTCGGTCGGTGTTCACGCTGAACCTGGAGTCTTACTGTTATAATGGTAAACTCACTAATTACTTAATTAGTCCCATTAGCGATGACGAGGGAACCGTGTGTACATCGATGAATCGGTAGCAGGATTCGGCGACCATATGCATTATTGGGCGCAGCAAAGTTAAAGCTAAAGAGGGGTGTATACTTTTCAGTCGTAAGACTTGAGCCCTAGGATCCAGGGGCCACACGCGTCCACAAACTTGCACCCATGGATGCAGCCGTAGCGAAGATCTAGTGAGTTGGCTGGTGCTGGGTGTCAAATCCGCTCATTTGGAGCACTAAACCCCAACTTCACTCGATTTCTGCCCCCTGATACCGATACAATGTGGCTTATTAAAATCGACAGTTCCGTCTTCCTCATCAAAACTCGTAACCATCCCATACTCAACCGCAGTATCAATCACACCAACAGGAGGCTCCTTTCTGGGCCTCATCTAACTCATCGTTCATATCGAAGTATTGCAACACATCTTCACTTCCGAAATCATGTCGACTACATTCGAATAAATGAGTTAGTAAGACAGCCAAACCTGATGCGATCCAGCTGTCTCAGATAATTATAGTGATCTATCTGGATACTGCAAGGACATATTCTTGAATGGAAATCTCCGATGCACAACTGAAGAATCATTATCTAACTGTCACCTTACAGATTCGCCAACACCGAACCACATGAGCTATGGTTTTCAGTCAACTGTTATCAAACACTTGAAAACGCTTTGGTTCCGCTTCTCAAACAGGCCAAGTCTCACAGCCATACAACAGAACAGCCCGTACTGCAGCCTGATGCACACGTTACTTGATATTCAGAGACATACCGCTTTGACGCCATAGGTGGTTCAAGTTAGCAAAAGCGACTCCAGCCTTGCAGGTTCGTTCATTGAATTCATATGTCACGCTACAATCAAAACTAATACAACTTCGAAGTATATAAAACACTCCACCACACCACCACTCTGCGTGCTTATAACGGTTTGCTCTGGATCTCTTGTACAGTAATAGCATATATTGGCAAACTCAACCCGTGCTCGACCGCTAGTCTGCTAAGTAAAAATCTACTCCCATCCTGTCTCATTTAATCAATTGTTGTTACCACCCCAATTGTGGTAAACGTTAAGTTTTTCTCTATATTAATGCACTCTATCCTATCGGATGTCCTCTCAATCTCACCGGGCTTTATTAATCTCATCCCATTCCCTCGTCTTTCCAAGCTTTGACCTTTGACAATACCTGCTTTAAACGCCCTGTCTGCCTGTTATCCACTCCACTTAGCCTGCGATTTACATCTATAGCGGTCTCCAACCGGACCAGAAAAATACCTGTGATCTTACATAAGCTTTGTTCTACCTCTGGGGATTCCCTCGGTCAACCAAAAATATCCCGCTGCGCACAGAATTGCACAACCCAGCCCGATCACCTCAAAAAGGACGTCCGGTTCGGGGCTGTTCAGAAACCGAAGTATTTCAGTGCAATGATGGCATGCCACTGCTATACCCAGTTCGACAACACACCCTCAACTATTCGCTTACTTCTCTTGACTTTACCCTATCGCCCAATTGTTTCATTACCTGCAACTGCTAACAAACTCACGCGTTATTCTGACTGTAACATTATGGTCGTGCCTCATGGTACGCCACCGACCAGTTGTGAATAAACATTATCATGATAACCTTACACTTTGTGGGTACGATGTGCATACCGAAGGACAAATGACTTTGGTCAGTTCATCCAAAATACCTGCACCGCTTCCCTCTCTTCGAAGATGAGAACGATGTTTGCACACTCCAGATCGACAACATCCTTTCCAGAAGATATTTGAAAACCGGGTTCAGAAGACATTTCAGCGATCGACTCATTATTTCCTCGAAATTAAGTAGGAATGGAGATACTCCTACCGCATGATGAACCTCATAATTCGCCTTCTGTACTGCGGGAAGGGAAAACTAAAATGGAAGTAACCTTCGTCGGACGCCTGTATTCCCGGCCTGAGCTTGATCTAGTTGTGGCATATCCCCAGCAATCCCCCTATGACTCGAAAAATTAATTCATACAGAGCAGAAAAGTCAACAGACTCAATAAATACACGCGATATGACGCCTCAGAGGCAACCGGTTTTGCTGTAACAGCTCCATTCTGAGGTAAACTCATCGTACAAACACACAACACCACCAAATACCTCTGATCTCATGTCTCTGAGATCTCCGAGCTACCTTAGTTGCACACAATCTAGCCAATGCTCGTCTCTCATAATCACATACGCCCACACCAGTTCGCATCGACCTATTATCTGCGCCTGCATATCGATTATCGAATTTGAAATCTAGCAGTGTCAACTCATTGAAGTGGTTAGAAATTGTGACAACTTTTGACTGTCTGTTATTTCTGGCCGCATTTATAACTCATATCATAGTGCTTTCTAGCAGACCTTTTTGACACTTTTTCCTATTTCGAGTCCCCAATTGTAGACACGGCTGCCTTATTGCCTCGTTTGAATGGCAGCAATGAACCACCGTGAACCCTCAATGGATCCAAGAACATCCTAACCACATTGACAACCCTAAACGGCTCACACCAGACGTTCATGTACGGGGCTGTACACGAACCCAAGTGCGGCGTCGCGATTACTGTTCCGCAGCTACCATACCCAGTCTGATGGCTTGCCCGTAGTTCACCATATCCCTAATATTTCCCGGACGAGCGTGTTACGTGCACCCACAAGATCGTCTCAGTCCGTTTAATTTGTGCAAGGAATTGAAAGCAGTGGCCACCGTATTGTGCCGTCTGCTTGTTCTGCCCACAAACCCAATAACTCATCCAACGTCACTACTGGTGTCTAGGTATATCGGTGAGGATCAAACTTTGCCCTGCGCCAGATATAGCTTGCGCTGACCATCATAAAAAACAAAAAGATTTAATAGCTGTGACGACGTCCTTGGCTTTGGCGGGACGCCTGCCACAACAATAGAAGAATATTTCATATACAGGTGGCGAATGGCCGCTCCATTATGATTTTGCGAGGACGTAAAGAGCGTCATTATTGTTTATGTCGTTCGTGGATTATTTCCAAATCCAGTACAGAAGAAAACACGTGAAGAAACCGGCTTTTCCACAAAATTTCCCACCGTTCTCACAGACACCATACACGAAGCCATTAGCAGCCATTAAAATACGAATTCCACGCCCTCAGTGGACCTCGAGTTTGTTTGAACAATTTCTGATAAAACTGCGGCCGCACGTGGGGATTTTAAAGGCCCGAATATATACCATCAAATAATAAAGCCTTATGCTAAAGTTTCCGTCTTTCGCACCGGAGAAAGTTTGGGTGTGCATCTAAGGCACGGCCCAGAGCACAGCAAATTTTAGAGTCATATGCTCGCCAAAAACTTAGAAGGGTGATTAATCAAAACAAATCGCGAAAAAATGAAGGTAGATTGAAGAGCTTTTTGGTTTGAACATAAAAACAACAAAATGCAAAATTTGGGCGTACAAAGATTTGCTCCATTAGCAAAGGTTTTTCAGATAATGGCATTGTGCATCTTAGGATCGGGTGATGCAGCAGTGGTTTTCAGGTTCAGTTCAAATCTACCTGCCGACCCACAGCAACTTCGCTGCTTCCTCATTTTTCGCAATTTATTGTATTGATATTACGTGCCAGGCCGGATGTCTGTTGTTTTGCCCTCCCTCGTTTTGTTTTTGCCCCACACCTTCATTTCATAACGGGCCGGATTTGCTTCAGCTTGTTATTCTCCCCAAAAGATGGAAAAAGCTCTAGAAGCTGTATTTCCCTGCCCGTGCTCATTTAGACGTAACCGCGTCTGCATCAAATAATACCCACCGTTTGTGAGACTCCCTTTTTTCGCGCAATCCTCGGGACCCACAAATTTTCCATTATGCTTTTATTCTGACTGTAACATTATGATCACGCATGACAGTATGCCACCCACCAGTTAGGAATAAACTCTACTAGTATTATATTGGGCGCTGGTGTAGCCTCATTGGGAGAAAGATATCTTCCCAGACAACTGCGGTGAACCAATAATAGTGGCCCTTTTCAAAAAGGCTACTTGCAGAGAACGTGGTAACCACAGAAGTGTTAGTTTGACCCCCGTTGTAACAAGGCTTCTGGCGTCACCGGTTCTTCGGCTTCCAACAGTGAGAGGCGAATCACCGACCCGTGAGCATCAAGGAGAATTTTGACCGTATAGAGTCCACGTTGACCACGTATTCACACTCCGTCAGGTGTTAGAGCAGACAGACCCACAATCTTGGTATTTCTTGACTTCAAGGTTTTGTTTGATTCTGTCAATCGGCCGGTGCTGCCTACCATCTTTACCCATCAATCTAGTGCCCAGAAGTTTGTGAGTTGAATGCACTCCATATATTCACATACCTCTGGGTAGGTGAGGGAATCTTGTGGGCTCTCCGAAGTTTCTCCCACTGAGAATGGTGCCCGACAAGATTGTTCACTCTCTCCATTCTTGTCAATCTTCGACATCTATAAAATAACGGGGCAAACGCTGGAATGACTATACACCTTGTGTCACGAGCGTCACTGGTGAGAAGCTTGTAGATCTGGAGCACGCAGATCATATCTCCGTCACCTTTGAAACGAAGGCGAAGCATAACACTTGCTAAATAAACCGACCAACGCCATACCATCTTTCAGCATGCTCCATAAAGTGCAGTCTTTGAACACAGCCGTTGCGCCTGAGAGGGGATCACTGGTGTTTTTGGACTATTTTGAATGCTTCGGTAGTTGTGTTAGGTCTGACGGTATTGTTTCATCAGGGAAGTGCACGCATCTCAAAAGCTCGGATCACGTTTGCTACTTGGCGTCACTTGTCGCGTCATAATGCACACCGTTGGGCCGCAAGGATCGCTTCTGTCAGGCTATTGTAAGGGCTGCATTGTTATATGGCTGCGAGACGTGACTATTGCTGACAGATGACGTGAGGCATTTTCCGGTTTTCTTTACCGCCGATGCCTCGGAATGGTTGCCGGTTCCGAATGCCGCCGAGGGATTTGATGCAGGTAGTTGGAAAACGTGTCTGGTCTCGCAGCGGCCCCCGTCTTTGGGAACATTCAGAAGTATTGACTGCAAAAGCTCGGTTGTAAGTCACGTATGCTGAAACATGGTCTAGTGAGACGAATACTGTTCTCCATACCTCTTTCAGAAGAGCGCGAACCGCGAGTTTGACAGTCGATCAGTTGTCATAAATGTTTGAAGTAGATTACGAAGAGTATGGGAGGCTTTTGTGTAGTGCGCCTTGCTGAGTGGCGCTATAATGACCCCTCCGGAGGTTGCCTGGAAACGTTGAAAAAATGGGGGCTGATCGATGTCACTGGTAATCTTTCCTTCAGCTTCTTTCCAGATTACTTGCTTGAGCGCCTGGAGGTCTAGGCAGCTCAAAATTCGTGTGACAGTTCAGTAACAGGGCTTTACCCCCTAAATGTTTTTTCGTCTTTCCAATCGAAGGCTTGGAGGACAGATAGGGTGACGTGCCACTGCTCGTCTTGGGCGGGTAATTCAAGAGTGGTTTTTTTAGCGTAATCTCAACAATAATGTAAGGAAAGATCTTAGGGTGCTGAATTAGCGGCTACTGCTCTTGCTTTGACCCGTTTGGTCTCGTGCGAAAAGTTGTATTTAAAGTGTTCGTTTAACGACAGACTCCCCGTGGATGTGTTCGTCTTTCGGCTACATAGAATGCACTCTAACAAAACCCCCATAACATGTGAACTTTGCCCTATGATATGGGGCCCCTATTGTCGCATGCTCTGTCTTATATATGACTGCCCCAAATCTGGTTTATATCAGTGCAAGTGCAGGTGCATTTTTCACAGCTAATGGATCAACGATAGTCCCTGCTGTTATGCCGGAGAACTTCATCTACTAATTAGTCCTCAATATCATGTCTAATAAACCGCGGTTTGAAAACTTCCATGTAACGAAATTGTGCTTCCATTTAGGTACTGCATGAATGGTGAAGTGGCTGTTGGTCCAAGGCGATGGCCTACCTCCTGGGAGACACATCAAGAGATGATAGGAATTGCTTACTATTGGTAGTCAAGGGCTAAAAAATGCACTCCGCTGTCTTTTTTCTGTCCCACCTAATTCAAATCATCCCGCATCGACTATTGTGAATACCGAACATTTGGGGACCGACATCCCTTCGGTGGGTAACCTACTTCAACCTAGATACAAGGGGAACCTAGTCAACGCACTGTAGTCATATGAACCGTGCCTAAGTATTTTGAAGTCAACTCCGCTCAAGCAATTTTGTAACATTCAAACCAAATCCCATGTGGCAAAATGTGTGTGCCGATTTTGTTTCTTTTTGGGGGGGAGGCGAATGTTCAAATATATATTCCGTCAATCGCTAGAGAGGGGCTATCCTACTTCGACCTGAAAAAACTCGATGGTCTCACCGATTCTTGAAACTGGTTGCCATTTTTCGCTGGGTAACTGCATGCCTAGTAGGCTTAGTAAGATGCCACACAAGCTGATGGAGTGTATTGTGGAATGGTATGATGGAGTCAATAGTATGTAGTAGTAGTGTTACGCAGTTGTGAGCATGACGGAATTCGTTCTTCACAGTGCACGCCAGTGCTCCTGCTGATGGATTGGGTAACCCTTGACATATATACACAAACCTATGTTCAACGCAAGGCTCCAGTGCCTTGGTTGTCACGGGGCTTGTGCTACCCGGAATCCATTAGCTCAGAAAACATAGCATTGTTAATAATACTTACAACACAGACACAGGAGCTTCTCACTTGCATTCGACAAATGTACCTAAAAATATGAAAGCATGGAAAACTGTTAGTGTTTTAATTGTTCAACACACTGACACCCCATGGGTTATTGGTTTGAACCCGTATTTTGTTTTCGTGGGCATGTGCAGCACACACTGTAATCGCGGAAAAGCACAGTCTGACAGAAAGGACTTCGGAAACCCTCCAGAAGTTAATAATATACTGGAATTATCGGGCGCCATTGGCGCTGATAGCTTGGCTTCGAAAAGTGCAAACGTGAGTTACTGTTTGACGATTGATGAACATAAAACAGATGGGTGACCGAAATGTACCAAGATTTGTCATTTTTGGGAAACCGTCAACCGGGAAATCTAGGCTGGCTCAGCGCCTCTGTCAAGTCTGGAACTGTGAACACGTGAATGGTAATAACAGTTACTACTCCTGTTCAATCCTTTAGCTTCTGAACTGATAAGTCGGAACATAAGAGATCAAACAACGGTTGGAAATGAACTAGTGGATATAATGATTGACGGAAAAGATTTGGAAGATAAACTTGTTATCAAACTTATATCAGAAAAACTTCAATCCCCTGAATGTCACCTCAGGGGTTTTATTCTGGATGACTTTCCGACCAACAGCGAGCAAGCCTTATCAATAACCGAGCAACTAGATATGTTGTCAGAACTCCGCCCCGAGATCAACTGTTATGTGTATATCCATGTAAGCATCATAACTTCCATTTCGTTACACTCCATTTTGATATTATTTTGCCTATTAGTGAAGCAAAGTCCGATATTGGGTTCTTAGTTTTTCTGGCCTTTATTTGGAATACGATAAGATTGAGGACATCCTGCTCTACTTCACGGTCAAGTACGTCTCCCGATTCGGATGGGTGACAGCTTTGAGGGAGCATTTCGCCAGGTGTTGTTTCTTAAGCTCAAAATTATGTAGACTTATTATGTGCTGGGAATAAAAATGGAATGGCCACAATTTTGGTAAACTGTCCTAATTTCAAGGGCCATATCAGGAGGAAGTACCGGACTGCATTCATAACTTCTCAAACTGAATGAGTAATCTCTGCTTTGAGTAATTCCGTGGTGATGGGCCCCTGAAACTAATGAAGTATATGGTTCTTAAATTTGTGCTTTAAAAACGGTAAGCATGAAACTTTCGCATTCGGAATTGCTGACCTCCTGTACAAAACTAACTAACCTGAAGCTACACAGTTTCTGTATGAATCAAGTATCCGGAGTCTTTGTGTGCTCAATGAGAAAGTTTCATTCCTAGACGTTGGAAATCATACTGATGGTATAAATTCCAGAATCGGCCGCGAGGACTTAGTCGGTCTGTTAGTCAGTAATAGAGTGCGGACCTTGTTTCCGTGTTGGTTCCGATTCCCGATCCTGTAGAATGGTGTTTCTTCGTACAGTAAAATGATGCTGCACAAATACTCAACGAAGTGAGCAGTAGACGGCTATATTCGGTCGTAGCATGAGGGTGCTAAACCAACATCTCCTTAGACTCCAGCTCAATAGATCCAGTAACTGTATCCTCCGGTATGCTCCCGCACGAACTGATGGCTCTTATTCAAAAGGTAACCAAAGGATACAGGTCTTGCCACTTGTGGTTAGACACCGATGTCCCTTTGTTGCTATCTCTGTAGCTGAGGTAAAATATCTTAGCTATGGCTCCTTGTGCCGCCATAATGCCTTCTAGGCAAGCCTTAGGTCCTTTATCCTACTTGAACTCAAGCCTACGTTCTTCTACAATGGAGCAAAAGTTCACTGACTCACTCAGTCTTCTGGAATATTTCATATTTCTGGTTTTAACCACTGCTTTGCAGTCCCTCATATGAATTTTTTGTCCTTTTACTGACTGAGCAGCAATTAATCTCCCATCATCAGCATCGCTGGCAGAAATACGTCAGCAAAAAATACTGGTGATCAACTGCTATACAACCAAGAGGGACAGAAAACTTAACGAAGAGTGGTAACAAAGTGGAACAGTGGAGCCATCAATAGGAAAGTGATCAAGAGTAAGATACCTACACCATTTGGCAGCATCGCAATAAATTTATCTGGGCGTCATTTTGAAGTAAGATGCCGTCATCGAAATTGACCTGGCTTGCTTTGCGCAGCTCACCAAATATGACCGCAGGACACAACCACAGGCGATTTTTAGCTAGACGGTGTGGCATAAAACATGCGCACCAACATGGTTGGTCGCACACAATGTCCTCCTGGGTTTCCATCTACCTCCCAAGATGTTCACATGGATCCCAGCCGGGAAAGTCCGAAGACCCAAAAGAATCTGGTTTAGTTGTAAACTTTATTTTACCCCGCCACCGCACGACAGCCACAAACCCCGAGCCAATAATTGTTTGCACAGAAACCAGCGCTTTCTTCTGAAAGATGGTGGTTATGCATAAATAGTGCATGCTTTAAATTCCTCACCTTGGAAAGCTTTTTGTTCTTCTCACCGATTCAGGTTAGAAAAACGAGAGTCAAGCTTAACTGCACCGAGAGGAAAATACAATATGCCTTTACATATTAGAAGGGTCCAAATGACTGATAAAGCATCGGTCTAGCCATGCTTTATATCTCTAAGCAGGAGACTCACAACTGTCGTTTTTCACATCAACGGTGAAAGCTTTCAGGGGATATAATCCTATCTTCCTTTCTGATTTATCTGTCCATATTGCTTTCAACTTCGATAAACTAAGCTTTAGTATTAAGTCTTCTTTTTTCTCCTGACAGTCAAGTAAGGTGGCATCAGCGCAGACAAAAATCAGTGTCACATGGTGACTGCTACAGCTTTTGCTTGTGTAGTTGCCAAAATATCACATCTGAGGTTTCCTCATACGCATACAGTTAGTCTGAGCCGACAAAAACCATATAATTATTCTACTCCTGCCTGGGATAATTAGTGAGGTGAATCTTACGAACCTTTGCATACACAAACTCGAGGCTTTCAGGTTAACAGCGGGGCTTTTAATCAATTGCTTAAGAGTGGCTGATTAGCAGTGCTGTTGGTTTGCACTTAGATAATATATAAAGCAAAATAAAAATAAAAGTGAATCATTTTCAGTTATGACAAAAATTCGGTGCATAGCTGTCATGTCACTCGAAAGATCCTATAAAATGATCTAATTTCAAGTTGCTTAAGCCTAGCAGAGGGCTGCTTGGATTCGGTTTTGGGTTTAAATCACAAAACCTCCGGCAAACAAGTGTGCGCCTGAATCACTGAGCCGTTTGCATCTGTTAGCCACCTTCAACCATCTCAAATACCACTCAGGCCATCCACACTACGTAGTGACTGTGCCGCACTTCTCATAGTTTAAGGTGGCTTGGATTCACTTGCAGGATGAAATACTGCTTGGAATTTTATGATCTTCTTATTCTATTGGTAAGCAAAAAGGCTATCTGGAAGGAAAACAATGATTCGGAGCAGCCGAAATCAACTTAAATTATGGTGTCTAAAATTGGCTTGATATTGTCAAGGAAACTGGTTTGTCGGTCTTCAATTTTCACATCTATTGCCAACGAGTAAACAGTATCCGTAAAGGGGGTCGTTGCTTTAGTAGCAGGTTTTTGCTTGATCCAGCGCAGTGTTACTCTAGGGATGCTCGCCATCAGAACGCTTATAGGGAAACTTGTCATGTAGGTTGTGTTTGTGGTATACCTAAAATCAGTCACTGGCAAGTAATAATACATAATTTTTCAGCAATGGTAGTTTCACATTTCTTTCTTTCAAAGTATTTTCCTATACAAAAATGGGAATTTCGCCACCCGTGAAATTGCCCCCTTTGTATTAAAGTTATGTGAATTAAACAAACGGTTTGTTAGGGTCACATATAAATTGATTTGATTTAAGATCCCTTGGTTATGTCAATTTCTAACGGTAGAACACGCTATCCGAAAGGCTGTAGACTCCTCCTTTTTCAAGTAAACAAATACTAGTTTGTGGAATTAGTAGATTAGTATAGGCTAGAACGTTGATAAAATCCGTTGCTCTTATATTTAGCGGCGCTAGTGCTAGAGCATTTTAACTTATTTCCCAGACCAGATTATTGCTGAAAGCTGCTGGCATGATTAAACCAGGGGACGTAATCAAAATGCATGCATGCATAACATCTCTTGAGTAACTACCTGGATTGTGCACACTCAGACCACTTTACCATCCGCCGTTGATTCGCTTTGGATGGGCAATAAAACTACCAGTGAACTCTTTATCCTGTACTTCATTTTCACTATTCTTTAGAGAAATACCGGCAGCATTTGTGACTTATAAGTGTTCCGTTTTCTGTCAATAACCACAATGCTTGCGCTAATTTTGTGGATTCCTGAAAAATAGACCAGGTGGTGTTTTATTATTTGTGAGCTTTATGTAAGCCAAAATCCACAAGCGAATTAGTAAAAATAGAAAAAACCGTGGTTTTTTTGCGTGTGTGAGTATTTCAACCCACAATAAATTTCGGTTATTCAGTCAGTTTACTTCACTTGTCCCATTTTTTGAGTTACAACACACGAGCGTATTAATTTATTTGTCTATCCAGTGTTAAACTGAATACATAGCTCAGAGTTAAAAAGTTGATTGACTGCGGCCCCTACTTTGCTAATAGCGTCTATCTATCTCATTTTGATTGCTGTGATATTGTTACACAACCACCAACCCACCGCTACGCACCACTACGCTCCCCAATAACGCACTGATGATGTCACCTCGATTGGTGATGAAACGTTTGCAATCAAACTGCCCAGCTCAGCGAACAAGCCAACGACCATGTTACACATATGCGTAAAATTTGCTGAGAGATTATTTTTATAGCCACGACCCAAAACATTGATCTAGAGTTGGAGTGCTAAGACGATATGGTTATGGCCTTCTGGAAATAAACTCAGACTCATTTTAATTGATTCCTCTCGTATTTTATTTCCACTGGTTTGCTTTCTGCCCGCAACTTACAACCGTTAGCTGAAGATGACTGTAAAAAACGTTTTACATCTCGTAGAATACTGTTATTTTAATTTACGCTACTTTTATTGAATGGACTAACGTTCCTTCCGCTGATCATAACTAAGCAAAGCAGCTGACTTTGAATGTTTCAGATCTAATTTCCTGGCGTTAAAATATGCTACTAATGGGCTTCTGTAGTTTTTCTAGCTTTAATCTTGGGCCCCTGTCTTAGTGAGTAACTAAAATTTACATCCTTTGTACTTTTCGTTTTGAGTTCATCCAAATCTATCCGAGATAGACATTGGCCAAGCTTGGCTTTGAAGTTGTTATTTTATTAAATGTACTGCAAATTCGGGCTATTTTTGCATCAGATAAATCTTTAGTTTTGTTTTCTGTTCCAGATATATCAGCAAAAAGCAGTTTTAGATTTCATCTTAGTTGATTTAACACCACTTTGCAGTTTCGGTAAGTGACTACGTGCACCAATCTCTAGAAAGCTCTCTACAAAAAGATATATCGTGTGAAACCGCATGTTAGGGTTTCACATAATTCCAGCTTTTCGTAAACCCCGTGTAAAACAGATGACCCCAAAAATGGCCCAATGACGACTGTTCTCCCTAAAGATCCAGTGTAGCTGGAGTTTACAGTAGAAAGAACAATGTGCCACGAGGGGGCGGTGAAAAACCATCATGTAAAACCATAATAATAAAACTAGTAAAGAACAAGTTACGGCATATCCCATTTTCGGTATAGAAATTCACAAGCTAAATTATAGCGTTGTATATTCCCACCATCAAAGATTTTTCAGAACTTAGGTATCTTTTATGATATTTTTCAAAGACTTTCTAAATCAGCTAAGATTTTACGCGAAATTTTCCTCCAGGGAAAGCCACTTGGACCGTATAACCCAACCTATGACGATCTTTTTTTGGAAAGACTGTTGAGCTATCACGGATGAACTTCACTCCCAATACTAAGATCCCATTATTCATAAATCTTTGATAAAAATGGAACTTCTGTGATATCTAAATTCGCCAGGTTTGTATCCATCCCAAAGTACATTCAAACAATTGGAACTGCAAACATCTGCAAAAAAATGGAAGTCAAACAGCATTTTCCTTCAATCCACTATTATTATTATTATTCATTGACTAGGTTCTGAAAAGTTGATTGGTGTCTGCACTATATATGCTTATACTGTGTTTCTAAATCCACTAACGTGGAATTGATCAAATTTTCTAGGTACCTGACGAAGAGCATCGTTCCTGTTGGTCACAAAAGCGCATTGATCCTGAGACAGGACTCCTTTACACTCCAGTCCCTTATGGTGACGATGACAAAATTTTACCACCAACATACGGCCCACATTTTCAATCGTGTTTTCAACCAGCATCTAACCAGTCGTTTCAAGAGAGACTCATAACACGGCACGAGGAGCTACCTGAATGCCTTGACCAACATTTTGCATTCAACAGTCAAGTAATGCAGCCTCTACTGGACCGGTTTCTATCCGATCAAACCAACGTGCCTTGTCTTCGAATTCTCACTCAGTCCGACGGTTCCGATTCGTTTGTAGTGGGTTCCTCTAAATCATAAATTTTTGAAACAGTTTTTTTGGAAATGAGTAACCAATCGTCGGGAGTCTTTGATTTTTTGTCACATTAATGTCCGGACACCTGCGAAGTAACCTGCAATACCGTCATTCATAGGAGAGGTTCTTGTGAACACATGATAAAATTGGCATATAATGAACGCAGCATTATTATCTCATAAACACACCATAAAGAAGTGCATATGCGAGTATGCGTGACTGTGTGAGTGTATCTGATGTATGATTTTCATGCAGCTCCTGTAATTTCCGAACGAACAACACTTCAGTTAATGGTCGTTTTTGTAGTCTTACATAAATCGGTCACTTTAAATTGTCGCATCGTTCATTGGGCATTAACCTGTCGAGATTTACCACAATTTATCCCATTGGTCAGCGCACTATTATTTTCTGCAACGCAGCCTCACAGACTTGAATTTGTTCATCTTTTGTAAGTGAGATACGGTGACGCTTGAGGCGACATCCAGCCTATTTTTAAGAAAAATGGAACTGAAAATTTACACTAAAAAGTATTTCCGAGTCGCTAACCCCTCATTGGATTAAATTCCATCACACTTCTCTGGTGCGTTTCTCTCTCACAAGAATATGTTGGAGGAATACTAATGCTCAAAGTACTTGTTGAATTTATCGTTCAGGATAAGGAAGCACTTATAACACACTTGCTTTGACCGGGCATTGCATGTTTGTTATGATTAGTGAACAACAAAATACACCTGATTTAGAACAAACGATGCTCTTATTCCATTGATTACAAAACTAGTACCAAATAACTGGTCTGCAGTTAATAATAGTCGCCTTCAAAAACCACAGTCTAAAAATTCACAATAACACCACTTACAGTTTAGTCTAAACCGTCTGCTTTGCCGTTGGAAATTTTCACCTAAAGAACTGTCAGGTAGAACCAATAACGCGAAAAGTTTGTGGTGGGCTCCATTATCTAAAACGCTATGATCAACAAAACTCGAAAAGCTTGCAGTTGGTGTGTGTTCAATCAAATAATGCTCCAACTTCAGGCAGGTGAGATGGTAAAAACTATCCATCAGAAATCGGCATATACGACGACCTTAATTGGCAAAGTTCGCGAAACCCAAATAATCTGGCTCATACCTAAGGCTGCCGGAGCAATTAATGTAAGCAGATGCAGCAGAATATAGATAACACTGGGCAATCAAGGTAGAGAGCTATTCTCTAAGCATTGCTATTTCACCGTGTATTTACTATTTGACACAGGCTAGGCCCGCCCAAAACCCAGAAATGGTAACAGCTTATGGAGGAATCAGTGGTAGTCTCGAGGCCAGTAGAAACGCATTCTCTTGGCCGAAGAGTAGCAGTAAGTAAGAAGGAAGAATTTCAAGTTACCTGGAACTATGCAGCAGCAGTACACTGTTTCTGCCTTCTCTTCATTGCATCGATGATATTGGGAGGTTGCAAACCAACCGAAAGCAGGTCATTTGCCCAACCTTGAGCTCCGGGCCGGATGTCATTCCTGCATAAGCAGCTAAGCGAATGAAGGGGAAAGAGAATTAATTACTCTATGCATACATTATAGATAACGTGTAGCTTCCAGGCAGTGTAGGTAACAGATGGCAGGGACTACAGAAATGTACCTCCACTTTTAATAGCCAAAAATAAGGATCCATCAGTGGAATAAGACGGAAGGGCTTTGTTCAACCCAATCTGTGAGATACAAGGTAAAAGAGTTATGGTCGCGAAACTGGAGGTAGGATCCCATTAGTGGTGGCTCACCATGATGGGATAACAACCGTTTTCAGGTTGACCAGTTACACTGAACGGAGCCGGGATACACCCGTGCACAACGATAAGTGCTACACGTGGATTACACTGAGCCGCATGTGCATCCACCTGAACTCAGTGTACCCGGTGCAAATGCGGGAGAATATGACTGTGGGTAAGCAGAAACCCAGCGAAGTTGTCAAACTGATGATACAGTGCTTGCAAACTTTGTACAAGCGACCAAATGGAGATTGATGGTTTCTGCCATCACGTTGGCTAAACACTGACAAAAGGCAATGCCGAACCTCCTTATAATAACAGGTTGTCCCGTGAAAAAAGATTCACGAAACAGGTCTTTCAGCTTGGTGAAAAAATTGTGTTCAAAAGCTCACTGCAAAAGACGACAAGCAAGATTCAGGAAGACAAATGAAAACACTCGACTGTAACAGTATGTGACCGCATGTCAGGAAGCAAGGAGGATAGAAATGAAGTGTTAAAAAGTGTGCGGGGTGAGAATGTTCAAAGGTATTAAGCCAAAACTTAAGTTACACTGTAACTCCGTGCAGTTGAAATGGACACCAAGTACTGCAATAATCAGGCCTAGTGACGGTAATTAATCAGAAGTCGGGTAAGCTGCTTCAGTGTTTTTAATCAGCCTGTAAAGCAGGTCAGAGTTACTGTTTACTGGAACATTTTATGGACACCATACCCCTCTAAGATTATTTTACAATTTCGTCGAAGCGGTCCGTTATTGGGTCCAATAACTGTTTATAATCAAGGCTGAAGACCCGATGACGTGCATCTGACAGCTTTTCCTTCGTTAACACATATATTTTCTGTTCCCTTGGCACAGACACCGCAACGAAGCGGAGCTGCCATAGGATAAAAAATCGCAACCGTGATGCCAATACACAAGAATAGGAAAACTGCTTCACGCTACAGTCCTTTCAGTTTAACATTGTCGGGCCTAAAGTACCCCGTAGAAATAATCAGAAACGGAGTAGTGGATCACTTGCGCTTTTACAAGCTAATCACGACCCAGCAGTGTGTATTCGTGTGAAAATGCCAATGTCTCACTGAACTTCTCTGTCTTCTTGGCCAACTAATTCCGAGGTCAGACAAAGACTAAGAGGCCGCACCGCGTCGACTAGGTTTTGGAAGTCGTTTGACACATCAAATTCGTTGGCCGAAGTGATTTCTATTGGCTTCGCCCAACAGATGCAAGTGTGACCGGAACACGTTCTAGTGGAAGAAGGATAATCGTCATAGTGAACGGTTCAAGGTCCATACGAAGAATGAGCATTAGTGAAGTGCTAAGGAAGTTGAAGTCAGATCGGCAATGTTTCTAAGCTACTTAGGCAGTCTGGTAGAGGGACGCGAAAGTCCTAGCTATATGTTTTTAGTGACGTGAAACTAATTGTTAATCCAAAGAACTAGGCTGTTTAGAACCTCCTCCAAGATTAACTTATGAGAGGCTATTCTTTCTTTCTCTTACACTATCTCCAAACACTCCGGTAACTTCAATTTCTGAACTGTTTTTTGAGATTCATCTGAGCTTTGCTTTTATTGCGATTCAAAGTGTACATTTTTGTCTGTTCTTTTTGACCGACGGAAAAGACCTTGAGTTGGTCGAACACAAGTTTAGTCAGCAAAGGCAAACCTGCACATATCTGCTCGCTCGTATTGTAGCGCATTAATTGTGACCGTGCTGTGAATCACGGCAACCATCCAGGATGATATCAGGGGATCAAACAATCCTGCTTTTACAGTTGGCCTTTTAAGTATCCCTGAAGCTTAGTACTGCAAGGAACAAGGCAGTCGTTTAGTATTCGGCTCCTATGTCCCGAGTACAAAATTGTATTTGCAATACAAAACCTCTTGTGTGCGACGCGAGTGCAGAACTTGATGATACCGCAGTTACCGGCCGGGGAAATTCACCCCTACAATGACACATACCCGGGATACCTTATGTTAGACAGGCCGAAAAGGTCTTATGGGACATTTGTCCTACTTAAGAGCCCTTCATACAATGGCCAGCCTTGTTATTGTTGCACGTAATCTCCACGCCATAATCTCAAAGTGAATATCAAGCAATGGCAACTTTGGAATCTGACGTAAAGCTAGCTCCTTTTAGAGTCTGCAAAGTTTGTCGTTGATTTGGTCACTGGGATGGGCATCATCAGTGCGTTGTTAGGAAGCGTGGTAGAGCGCAGCAATGAGTCGGTGGTTGTGCGTTGAGTAGTCTTGCGTGTGTGTTAATATACGTGCTTCTAGCCGGGGCCGACCTCCGATCATGACTGGATGTTCGGTCTGGCGGTTCTATTGATTGTTCTGTTGTCCCGTTCCCTGAGTGATCGAGGATAACGTGACCTTTGATCTTAGCCTCTCCTGTTCTCGTACTCTGATTAATGCTAGAGTGACCTCTTTCCCTGACCCATCTGGTCTCCGGCTTGTGACATTTGTTGATCTTATTCCAAGGGTTTCCTTGTTTCTTGGTTTGTTAATCCAATATTAGGCTCTCTTTGAGTATTCCAGTTGAGATGTTGGTCCTTTGATCGTAGTAGTGCGTAAATTGGATCCAGTTTAATATATCAGTTGTTCGAATCTGCCGTAGGATACCACGCATCCAGAAATTCCTTTCTATGTCTCATATCTCCGTAAGCCAAGATTTTTACGTTTTCAATATTGAATGTGTGGCTTTCTTGGTCTTCATGTATGCATATCAAGGATGGGGTCATGCCTCCAGACGGCCGCGTTATGTTCCTTCCTTTTTGTGCATAATTTGCTTCCAGGTTGTCCAACGTAGAATTTGCTGTAGTTGATTTGGTATATCACATTGCCATCCTTGGTTTTATATTGGTCTTATTCCGGTTTTGAGATAATTTGCCGTGAATTTGTATTCGGTTTGCGGTCTTCGAGGATTCATTCTTGAGCTGATGGTCTGGTTGTGAGTACGGATGTGTTTTTGATTCAAGGTCAAAATACCCGTCTGGTCGCTTATTCTTCCTGTTGTTGTTGTTGTTAAGAGGTCTTCTTTTCAAGCTTCTCCTGATACAATTCCTTGGACGTCCATTGTTCTAAAATACTCTGAATAGATAGTTGTCTTCAATCTTTCGTGTTTCTGTGGTGCTCTAGTGTCTCCCCCTCGAACATGGTTTGGACGCAGCTCTTCTTAGGGTTCATCGGATTATTGCTTCTGGGATTCAGTATCCGATCCGTATGTCTCCTTCCGGTATACGCATGTTTCCAGAGTCCCATCCACCTTTCTGTTCACCGAGAATTGCATTCGGTTGTCCCGCTTCAGTTCAAAAGTAAAATTGAGAACGTCAAACGTGGTGTTGAGCAGTTCATGAGCATTGTGTGCTGAATCCCGTTTCATGATGACAGAAGTGTCATCTGCGTATCAGATCCGCAGCCTTGGATTGACGGTTGGTAGTAACGCAAGCTCTAATCTTTGCATTATCGCCGTACAACAATAAAAAAACCAGCCGTTGTACGAAAGGCTATTAAGTAGGACAAATATCCCATAAGACCTTTTAGACCTGTCTAACATAAGGTATCCCGGGTATTTGTCATGGTAGGGGTGAATTTCCCCGGCCGGTAACTGCGGTATCATCAAGTTCTGCACTCGCGTCGCACACAAGGGGTTTTGGTAATCCTTGTTTTGCAAATACAATTTTGCGTTCAGGACATAGGAGCCGAATACCAAACAATTACCTTGTTCTTTGCAGTATTATGCTCCAGTGATATTTAAAAGACCATCTGTAGTAGCAGGATTGGTTGATCCCATAATATCATCCTGGGTGTTGTGTGCGCACTGTGTGTAATGTGTGCTCCAATAAATCACTACGAAGACGAGGAGCAATCGAGCTTATGGATTAAGGAATAATACCTTTTCGTGGAAGTTTAGTAACTGCCCAGAAGTCCGTCATATGTAAAAAGCACTATTTCAACTTGACCAATTGGACTGCAACTACTGTAGCTATTGTTGCAACATCGTGGTTGCCCGTGAGCAAAAGTTGAATATCTTTTTATTCGTCCACATAGCAGGCTATTATTATGTACCATCGGTGCCAACAGCGATGCGAATGCAAAATTTCCACCGACGAGGACCTTTGACTGAGTTGAAAAATCTGGATATTCTGTGTGACCTGTTATCCTGAGTTGTCCGAAATCACGGAGCTAGACTACCATTACATCCAGAAACCGCATGATCATATCTGATGGTGGTAATACAAACAGTGCTTTTGATGTTCTTTGTTGTTGATGATGTCGATGATCATGATTAATAGTGATGTTGATCACAATGTGGGCAGCCACGACGATGGTGGTGATGACAGTAATAATACTAATAATAATAATAATGGCGATATTATTAATGAGTGCAGTTAATCACTTGTGATTTTCATCGAAATTCAGTACTCAGTCGCCTTGGTAATTTTTGTCCGAATGACGTTTCACACCTCATAGTAATGAACCTAGAGCTTGTAGTTTGTTTTACAAGTGCATGTGCTTATATCTCAGTATCGTGATTAATTTTTTTCAGAACACAGTTCGAGCACTCTATAACATCTCTGACCATCCGAGGCTCCGCGTTTTGGACTTATTTGGCGAACTGGAAGTCAGTGGCTTAAATACTTCAGATGCTGCCACTGATGTGACCATGAAAACCAGGCTGTCGCGATGGCAAAAAATTAAAGACAAATTGAGGTGCCATTCAGAAAGGAAGAGTGCCTGAAATGCAGCTGAAGGGATTTTTTCGTATTAAAACCTCCTAACCTTACTTTTTATTGACGGATTATTTTTGCGCTTTCAATCTGAGGAACTCCATTTTACGTTCGAAGATTTTTATTTAAATATACTTCTCTAGCTAACAGAATTACTGCACGGCATAAAGCGCGTTACTCCGTTGCCAAGATACAATGGTATATGCGGTCTGATAAGTGCCAGAAGTTGAACCTAACTTGAATTTAAACTTTATCATCAAGACGAATGGGTGGCTGTGGTTTTGTTCACTGAGCTGGACAATTCGTTTCATGCGTTTCCTCATCAGCTAGGTTGAGGTCATCAGTGTTGGCTGAGTTTCTACTTCGTCGTGTTTTAGAGGTTCGCCGGCCTTCACAAAAGAGAGCATAATGTTTCTTATTCGCGTAACTCAAATTCTGTTAAACTAAATAAATCATCTTCCATATGTGATTAGTGCAGTCACAGAAGATTACGTACGCCTCACTAGTTTTGGTCTAATCGTGTCTAACAAAGCGTTTGCGCCAAGTTTAATGTTTATTGGGGCATTTACCAAACGCGCCATCAAAATAGCAGATTCTGTTGTTTTTGGAGTCAACTTAAATCCAGCATAAAAGGCGTTAAATACTTCCAAGGAATGGACTGTGCGAACCGGTTTGGGCGATTTAAAGCACAACAAACCGCTTAACTCCTACATTTGTGTAGCAAGATCTGTGCTGTACTAGAGTTCCTTTTCAACCTGGTGAAAAATCGCCAACTGGTCACATGATGGAGGTTGTGGGAGATACTACTGTACATATTAATACTACTGGGTGGCTGCTCTAAATACGTTTGAATGCAAGGGTGGCACAACCTGGCCTCTGCGATCCGTTTCTTCCTCCGATTATGTGTCGGAGTGTTTAGATTTGTCAGCACCCTGAAATGGCAGATGCTCTCCTCTGTTTTTGCCACCATATGGCATTTGAAAATAATTTTATGGTCGTACGCCTTTTAGCAGTAGCCTCAGCTAATGTTGCTGGCAGAAAGTCACAGCCATGAAAATTTCGGGTAACCAGTTAAATCCTTGTTTCTATCTGTCGCTATATAAAATATCAACTACCTTTCTCCAATTTAATGAAGTTAAATCTTCACTCCAAAATACGTCGAATGAAAACAGTTTTTCAAAGATCTGCTTCGGAAAACTCATTCTGGTGATGGAAATCAAAATGCAAAGTGGGTTGATTTCCGATAGTTCTTCCCATGAATGTAATAGTATCTAACTAATCCACCCATTGGCGAAAACATACGTGGAGTGGTTCTTCTGATTATCTCCATTGAGCAAGGACCAGGTCCCGGAAATGTCACTTTGATCTGCTACTTAATTGGTACGTGAACTAGCAACAGCCTCCTCAAATGACTCCGGAACTCTATTAGTTGAATTCCTTTTACTTCTCGGTGATAAATCTTCCTCAGGGATTTTGTGTTGGCCAAAACTACTATTTCAGGCTCTCACTGGAGAAAATTTTCCGGTGGCAATTTCAGGACCTTCATGATGATGATATTCTGCAAACAGAAATGTGGATAAAAGGCTGAGACGTAGATATTTTATCTTTGTTTCCATCACAGGTGGCCAAAAAGCTTAGACATTTTGATAATTCAGCAGTGCTCGCCCTGGTATTTAGAAGAACGCATGGCAGAAAAACAAACTTTCTGTGAACGAAAGACCTGGGGCTAATCAATAACGGTTTACTGATGGAAGGCACATAGACTGGCACAGAATATGAAACTGTTACTGGGACCAACAAGAAGTCAGTCTAAAGTCTTTATATGCGGCAATATGTTGCAACGGCCATTCAAGTCTTCGTGGGATTTGATGTGAGTGAATAAGAAACAGCGGTAAATACAAACTTATTCAAATCTTGGAGTAATTCGTAGGCGCCGGGACAAATTTTCAGCAGGTTAACTTGCGGTTGTGACACAATATCATATTGGAAAACCATAAAACGAGTGAACAGACACAGAACCTGTAGGAACATCGGAAATAGTCGGGCAGGAAGCCTCTGCGGTAGATATTTTACCGTCGGGCTGCAATAAACTAGACACCAGGCTGCAATAGGATAAACAGAACCGCGACAACCTTCAGTATATACGGATATTGAGTTGAGGTTCGATTACACTCAGGTAACATGAGAAGAAGGTGATTCGTACTTTACAGAAGAGTTAGAGATGATCTCAAAACAACGCTCCTTGGTCTATTTAACAGGTCTGTTTTGACTGAATTAGAGGACCAAGAACAGCCGTACAGCTGTTGTAGGAGGAAAACAGAGAAACGTATACCAGTGAAAGTCAGCAGGAATCAAAAGGCATTTTTGGGTGCCCAGGCCCATAAATTGCGTCCGGCTGATGCAATAGTCCTGGACCGACCTGAGCAGATTAATTTTTACACAGTGGCGGCAAAGCCACTCGAATGATTCCTGTAGTCGCACGGCTTTGACACTGTCACCAAATGGAAGGCCAACCTAGTTGACCTTCCAATTGCGGGGCACCAATATATATAAAAAGTGACGTTTTCAGAAACTGGTTGGCCCTTCACTTAAAAGCGCTCGTCTGAAAGCATTTAGGGAAGCAACTGTACACACCTTAGGGAACCAAATTAGTGGCCACTTTTTGGAAACGGCGTCTGTTCCAGCTATCGGAAATTAAACCAACAGGGCGAAACTGGTTAAGCCAGGTGGTTACTGAATTAGTGTGAACCAAAGAGCATTCATTAGATGACATGGATGTCAGTATTCTAAGATCCTTATTCTTTCTAAGCCCAGGTTGTTAAATCTGCCCATAGACCATATCAGCTAAAACAGCAACTACATGTTGCACTCTTCGAAGAGTACCTAACATTGAGGAGGCCAGTAAATTCCGGATTGGGCTCTAAAGGTCAGTGGTTTAAGATAATTTCTTGCCTTTAAGAAACAAGCACAACTGGACAATGCGCACTCGTTTATTGAAATAAGTGAACGATTTCAGGAACCCCTCTTTTTAAGAAACTCCTTTCAGAAGGACCAGTATGAATGACTTCCGCAGGTGTTTTCTAGGGGTACGTTCTGAGGGGCATGTTATTTCATTCTTACTAGTTGTATCAAGCGGGAAAGATTTTGTTAACCGTCTAGCAAACTTAATACACACACTATTTTGGACTGTGAATGATACCAGTCACCAACCGCGAGGCGTTGTGATCAGTATGCTAAAAAAAGGGGATGTGATGAGTTGGATTATTGCAACGTGGGTTGCATCTACTGATTTTCGATCTGCTCCTTGAGCTTGGTTATTTGACATTCAGACGCTAAACATCAAAATCAGTCGCAACAATTATTGAGCCAAAATCACACAAAAAAATCGGGCTTCTCAGTATCTTGGACAAGGACTGTGCAAAATATGATTTAATACTGAGTAATACTCTAAAGGTATCAATGAATTATTCCATCCGGCCTACTCAAGACACATAAAGTAGTATGTAAGCTTTGCAGTCACAAGGGACAACCACAATGAGATCCAAATTATGTGATGTAGTGCAGGGCATCGTAAAGTTGTGAGCTAGGTACCTCTTCCGTCCCACATGTCTTGGTCTTATTGACGGTCTAATTTTCGGACATGACTGTGGAAATTGCTACATAGTCGGTATTTAGCCAAACAGGAGACAATCACAACAGGTCGCGAAAGTGTCTTGAGTAACTGCCATGTTAATTGGTTACCGTGACGTCCAATATCCATTGATTTTCAGAAAAATTATCACTTTCAATACATAAGAGAAGCCTGGTAGGTCAGGTTGCCCATTTGTTCGTTGAGGTTTACAAGCGTTTCATTACCAATTGAGGTGATATTTTGCAATAAATAGGACTCTCATCCTTAAATCCCATAACAAGGATGGTATGGAAATTCTTGGGAACAGATAACACATTACGCGCTTACATTTAGTGAGTGTTTTCCCCAACCATTTGTCTGTGATTAAGGTTGGCTATTCTAAAGGATCATATTATCTTCATTGTTGCTTTTATACGCTAGCACACGAAGGTTGAAGATTATTTAATTAATATTCCTTCATTCAGTGTGGATTTTAGGTTTAGCCAGCTGTTTATCTGTATTGCAAACATCCATATCATATACCAGCTGTATTTGTTCAGCATCTTCAAGCTATAATTTCAAGAAATGGATTATTCGGAGAACAGAAGCAAAACGCACAGAAATTGCAAAAAATGGCGCATCACTTGGAGTAGTCAAATAAACAGCTGAAATAAAAGTTGCAGAGTTTTGGCAGCTGTTGGAGATAGATGTGCAGGTAAATATCACTGAAGTCGTATTCAAATGGAGAGTGGTGAGAATTTAAAAATATGGATATCGCAGTGATAAAGTACCTTAATGAACTAACACAAGCTTTGCAGTTTGGTGACGACAAGTGTCTTTCTCGGTCTCTTGTGTGCTTGCAGATGGTAGCAACCAAGTTTCCAAGCCGAAGGTACATCCCATACCTCATGCCGGTCGTAGCCGGTAGCGGCGGAGATAATAACACTTGAAATTCACGTGAAAAGAGGCCTTTGTTCTCGTTTCTCGGACTGTGTCCTTCACTGGCCAGTTGATCATATGAAGCCTGAATGCCCTCAAGGGTGATAACACTCAGGTCAGTTATACCAAGGATCCTTTTACCAGTCTACAGGAATAAACGGGGCTTCAGCCATAGGAATTCCTTTTCTTAATCAGATGCACAAAGTAGCTGAAACACTTCATATTACCGGCATGCGAATACAGACTGTGTTACGGAATAATCTGTTTCATTGTTGGCTCATAATATGGGATTGTGATAGTGAAGCATTACGCTTTGCGGAGACGGTTTGCTCACAGCTCCACGACGCTTTGAGTTTGGTGATGTCAAAAAACCTAGCATCAAGTTCAGTGCAGACTCACTTAGTGTAGTGGGTATTGAGCTATTTCATTACGATACATACTTTGTAACGGCCTAAGCTATCGAAACACTTGAGACTTACCTGTCCCCAACTAAGTTAATCAGCTATGACTGAGTGTCCTATAATACCTCTCAAATCGCTAAGCAAAGCTGTGCAAACGAAATCGTACTGCGGAGATAAGCACCACAGATTGTTGCGGTTCCATGGGCAACAGCCTGATTCTACTAGTACGCTTATTTCTGGTACTTTCTAGAAACCGTAGACCACATAAGATGAGGCATATTTGTCATAGTTTCAAGCATATGTTCTTTATTCTTGTCCTCAGTCGTACTAGAACTACTAAATTCTCAGTTTATTACTCGATATCGAGCCCATTGTTGTAATCGCTGGCGGTCACTTTTGTGCGCAAGAAAATTACCAAGCGGAATTCACACTAGGAAGCATTCACGCACACTAGCCGGTCAAGCACTTTATAATTACGGCTTCATATGACCCCCCTTGGTAACTGGTTACTTGATTGTTCTACCTAAATGAGACACAGAGATAAGAACAAGAAATAAGTCTTGTCAACTCTCAGTTCATAGGGACATGAAGGTAACTCTTGGTGGGAATCACTTTTTGTGACTCCCCACCCTAAGTTGTTGACGAAGACTTTGGACCTTACTTTGGTGTGACGACTCACACTCCTGTGTGACCCGCCAAGTTATGTCGAGGTTGCTTTTATGATACTCGCAAAATCCCTCATGGTGGGTGCTTCAATGGGCAGACATCGAACTAACGGAGGCTGGTGGCCTATTCACATTTGGGATCGGGGGTCTATGACGACCTGGGTTTTAGGAGTTGAAACACCCCAGCAGATTTCATCAACCAGTTCTACCTTTTGGTCAATTTTTTAAGAAGAATACTCTTCTTCATGGGCTTAACCGTCCTTCTGTTCATTGTTGGCCGCCAGTCAGTACCGCAGGTCATTCACAACCAACGACTCAGGAGGTATCATAAATCTCATACCATATCGGCCGTTGATTGGTGTTATCCGCCAAGTCACCCTACGTCCCATTCACAGCAGAAGATCCAGGAAAAACAGGCTTCTGCTGAGATCTCTCGTCTGTGTTCAATATCACCTCTTAACTCCCAGTCCCGTTGACGATCATTTTTCTGTCAACCCAGACGAAAAAAACGTAACAACCCTGCACTCGTAGGCGTGAGTAATAGGTTGCCAGTGATCACATCTCGCGCATCGCCTCCATTGCTCAGATAACGTTCCTGCTTTTGTGGCAAATTTCAGTGTCGAAACTCGGGTGCAATTCAGCCAAAGTGATGCTCTAGCGTGCACCATTGGCACCTTATCGAAAGACATTAGACGCTTTCCTGGAATTCGAATGCAAAATCCAATTACTATAATCAAGCTTAAGGCATCTTCTTTATCTGGACTCTACCACTTTAGAAATTCAGTTGCTGAAGCAGGCTGTTTCATTGATGGTGTGGGTTCCTGTTCCCGAGCTGGGGCTTCCTTACTTGAGAGGATCCCCGTAAGCAGAGTTGTTCATATGTTCACAACACGCGAAATGGAATCCGTTTTTATATGCAGTCCTGATTCGGCGAAAGATATTCGTTACTGGGAGCTGATCACTCTTCTACTCTGAACAAACTCATGTGTTAATCTAGATGCGAGTGATCCAAATGCACACACCAAAACTTTGAGTTCACAAATGGTGCAACTTGACAGCCTGTGTAGCCTGGAAAAGGATGGTGATAATAGTTTTCAACTTTATACCGGTCACCAGTGGTTACTCAGGGGTACTGAATTCAGACACTGTTGAACTAGCTGGTATCTCCTACTGATGGACAGTAATGGAGCTTAACTGACCACATAAGCATCAGCCGCCGGTGACCAGGCTCCATTCTTCGCTTTTGGTCTTTCCGGATCACTAACCTCAGTTGAGGCAGTTTTGACGTTCATCGTAAATTTTCTGTTTCTCCTCGGAGACGGAAGGAACGCGATCCCCGTTTGGTCATCGACAGAATCACCGACCAGTAAGTCAAACAGGATGATGCAAATATTTAAGAACCGCATCCTCAGGGTGTTCCTCACACTTAATTGAGTTCGATGGCTTTACCTCCTCTCACTGTTTTTGTTCATTTTTTGGATGATATCATCTTGGAATGCCGTCTCTAACAGACCGTGAATATAGGTATTCAAACATCTGAAAGACCACTAGTAGACTTCGATTATGTGGCTACTATTGTGATGTTTGACGAGCAAGCTTTCGCACAAACTACTCAAAACAGCACATCGGAAATGGTCTCGTGTTTCGGTATACACTTTCAAAGTGCAAAGCTTTACTTGAGAATTGCCGGGTCCCTTGTGCCACATTGAAACCTCGGAAAAAGAGCTGGAGTTTATTTTTACATATCTGCTTGTTTATATATGCAGCGTGACGGGCTTTCGTATGGGCCACCATAACATAAAGAAGCCTGTAGTCTTCCATATGGTGGCGTGAAAGGTTCATACTTAGCGTGACAGCTTAGCACCTTGTAAATGCATTGACGAGACGATTTATGCAAACCGTAGCCCAGAATCTCGAATGTATTTGTTACAAGAAAGAAACGCACGGATATTACGTAAAGTATCGATAAAGACTCTTGATTTGCATCTATTTGCAGTTCACCAAAACTCAGGACAATTGCCTACTCTTTTCTTTTTTTTAATCACGTAAATATGCTTGGTAAAGATGCTTACACATTTCCATACACGTCAAGGTTCCCTATATTCGAAAACGATAAAGGAATTATCCATGCAACCCACTACGTTTTTTCACTCGCTCGTGAAGGAGCACGGACCCGGTCAGACAGCCTGCATTAAATCGTAAAAACCTTCAAGTGAAGTGAAGGATCTTACTTTCATTTGTCACAACCGGGGAACTCATATGAAGAGTTACTTGACAGCCTAAGGAAAACAAAATCTAAGTGCGACTGCGTATAACACGTAAATTTATTCTTTAACGCGTGGCTCGTAACACAGATTATTCCGTACGACTTTTGCTTTTTTCACTGTTGGCATAGGACGGATCATAAATGGCATATATATATATATATATATATATATGAGCAATGCTTATAACTAGAGTACTCTATGGACAACTCAGTTAATTTTAACAAACAGTGGTGTTTCGCACTCAGGTTGCTTACCCACCTCGTTGTCTGGTTGGCTTAGTTATGAACGTGTCCATGTGCACACGGACAGCGATAATCTTGAATGATAGATTTGAAGCCAAATAACTAGCTCAATGCAATTTCTGGAATGTCTCTGACCGGACTTAGGGTGAGCATTTTTCCCTGGCCGACTATTTAGCTTATATAAATAAGGCACCCAAAGTACCTGTAGAAAATCTCAGCGGGCAAGCCACGTTAGACAGGGGCAACGATGTTCACATTTAAGAAATATATTTGTATGCTAAAAGACATGTGAGTAAACTGTTAGACAGATCCATGGAAAATGTTTTGAACGAAGGCATCATTAGAAACAAATCAAAATGGGCAAATGCATTTAAAATACAAGAGGCGCCACAGAAACACGATCCGCCACGAGATACCTAAATGAGGGAAGAAAGTCACCGTCATTAAACGTTAAAAGATAACATAAGTTAACTGGGATTCACGCAGATTTAAATGCCAATTGGTCAGTCAGCTAAGCCGGGCATTTTGGCTGCATTTGTCCTAACATTTGTCCGGGTGACACTTCCATAAGGTTTGGGTTGATTTTCGAGATTCTCTATGTCTATTCGGACGAACTGAACTTTGCTTGCGATCAGGGGCTCGCGTGTGCCTTCTTATTGGTTCGTTGTCTGGACACTCAAGCAACACAATTCACTGAAAATGTAAATCTCCTTGGTGGCCAAAAACATGAAACGAAATATCCAGTTTATTGACCTACTAACCCTCTCCACAATACCAATTTGGATGCGAAGTCTGTACCTTCACATCCGTAAGGCAAAATCATGCGCTGTTAATTTTGTGAGATTTGGTCCAGCTTTGATGAATTTCTTGGAACTGGCGGGAAACTTTGAAGGAAGTACATTTCCGGAAAAGCAAGCCTTTCAAGCTGTAAAAATATCTGCATCAAGTCGCAAAATAAATGCCGAACAATACAGCAGTCCAGGAACCTGGGCGCATCAATAATGTATAGTGATTCAGAAATAATATGGCTTACGCGAAAACTTGTGTGCGAAAGTGAGTCCCTCGAAGGTATACTTGATAGGTCACTAGCTTGGTGAACAAGAAAACCCTGAGTTCAATACTGTATTTGGTGTTTTCCCAAGTTCCAAGTATACGTGCAACAAAAAGCATCCTTCGTATTCATTAGGAGGCAATATTTCTCCAAGAAGGTGTTGGACAGTATCGCATGCTACTTAACTGCTGACCTTTCCAGTCAACCGTCTGCACCATACAAAGTTTTGAAATCAACAGATGTATTGAGCAGATCAGTGTACTGTTGAAATGACACAACTGTAAAGAACTACCATGTAGTTATTTAGCACCCGACCAAATTGTCCATTTGGTCCTGGTTTTACAATGAAATTTCAGCCTGGCATGTAGTAACTATTCGGCTTGTATTCGTAAAACGACTCGGAAAGGATCAAGATTTTTAGTTTTTAAGAACCTGAGTAAATATGGTTGCATTTATATTGAAGCAACTGCGCCCTTGCACTTTATCAAAAATAATAGATGCTCATCCTCAAACACTTTGCTTTTCATTTACCTGTTCCATTCTTTTTAGCTATCGGTATTTCCCTTGTGTACTGAGGATGCCGTTATAACACTACATTGCTCAGTTTTTGGGGATGAGTAAATATACTATATGCTACCTATTATGGTATTTGCCACTTTAGTTCTAATTGCCGTCTCACTATAAACAGTGCTCATGCGACAAACCAGTTGCATTGTGTAAGAGCAAATTACCGACTTCACACAATACATGTTTTAGATTAACATGGACTTTCCCTCTCCCTGCTTGTAGCACTGTAATAGGTCTACATGGAAGCTGCTTATGGAACCAAACTACCCTTAGACTAACTGGGCGGCAGAGTACTCGTCATACAGGAAGTTTACTTGCATGCAACGAATTCCAAAATCTGGAATAATTATATCCCTCCGGTAGATGAAACGGAAACTGGAAGATGCGCGCATTTCGTATGGGCTCGTCATACCAGCTTGCCAATCACAAGAATGCAAGCAAGTTTCTACAAAACGGCTTGGCCAGATGACTACCGACTGCTTGATCAATGAAGAGAAGCAGCACGAATTCAGTGTTCAGGGCAGCCTAAGACTTAAATAAAGTTTGTTTTCGGATCCACAGTGAAGGACTGAATTGAATGATTGCAGCTACCTCGACAAATGTAGAAACACGTAAGCTTTGAAGGTTAAATGAAATGGTGAACGCCGTGGTGATTGCATTCAGCACTTGGCCATAGGCCACAAAGCTCATTTGACACTAGCTTCCACTAGTTTGTTTAGCTATCACAAGTAGTGTGTTCTGCAGCTGCAGTCGCTCGGTTCAAGCCCTCCTTAGGTATCCAAAATGAAATCAGTGTAACACTTGGATTGCTCCGGGTACAACATAGGTTGTAACATGTTTCTCATTGCTGACCGCTCAGTCAGTAATCGCGGGGAAACTAAAAAAGTCTTTTTTGTGATCGGTACGAAATGCACATCTACCAGTTTCTGCCTTTTAACTCTTTTTTAAGCAATCCAAAAAACTGAACTGCTGCGGGCTACGGATTTCAGCAGAAAGTGATTTTACAATGACATCAGAAAATTTCTGTAGTCTTGAACAGTTCATTTTTGCTAAAAAAATGTGACTTCATCTTCCTAGGCTGTAGTTGAAAAACGTACTTGCTATTTTCCTTGTTCGCTTGAACTTGACCGTATCGGTTGCCTGAGGGTCAAGTTCTTGATTGCCTTTTGTATGGTTGCCTTTTGGCCGGACGTGCTGAAACAGTTTGCTTTGTGGGGTACGGTACTGGATCACCTGTTAATAGACGTAAGGCGGGTGGTTGTTTCGGATTTAAAGCTTCTTTATTCTCGTTGGGACGTTCTGAAAGGCGCGTTTGCTTCACTTCAACTTGCTTTTCAACGCTACTCGAGATTCCTTTGTTGGATATCAGCTGCTTCGAAGGTGGAATGTGGGACGATGAAAACGAGTTCTAACGTTACAGAAAAATGGAGAAAAAATAACGCATTACTTCATGAAGGTATTTGACACCGAAACCAGGTGGGTCAACTGGGGTGAAAACTTTTAGTAAGACAATGTTGAATAACACAGAGGTAGGGTGCAGGTTGTCATATCACTCCTGTGCTTTGGTATGTATGGCTCTGGCTGCACATCTCACGTAGAGCACGTGAGTCGGATGTGTGCGTAAATCGATCGCTGTCGGCTGGAGGTTATTTGGGTTTGACTCACTCGATATACCTAACCAAGGACTGAAGCTTATCTGATTGGGAAGCTAGGTTGACAGAAATGGGACTCATGATTTAGTTCAGGTTTTATAAATGTGACTTAGTTGGATAAATATTTTGGCCGTGATCCCTTAAAAAGCTGCGAAATGGGATATGCGTGTCGACCGGAGAACAGGTCCGATTTGATCCCCGTTCATCATAGTTGGGTTTACCCACTATGTGTTGAAAGTTTCCAGAGTCAAAGATAAGAACCTCTCCAAATGGGTGGTATAATAAAACTGAGCGTTTTAGCTTTGTATTGGACAAAACCAAACATAAACTAAAATATTCACAACATGACATTTCAAAGGGGGAAAAGCCGGAACTACATTTTTCTACCTCAAGTGATTCTCTTACTAAGATTCTTCATTAAAGTTGATTTTTCTGAGCTTCAATGTGAACTGCTCTGTGGAAAAATAAGTAAATATGTAGTAGATTCTAGCAGATTGCGCCACGCATTATGAAGTAGTCCAAATCGCAGATGAAGCTGATGATGAAATGCGATTTGGTTTTACCTGAACAAGAACTGGATTCACTAGAAAAAAGCTGCATCATCCCGTGTGGCTCTTGCTCTAAGTGGCCACTAGTTATCAAGGGTAACGTGATATGTGTCAGTGCTGCGCTCAAGGATTGGTGCTCTACTGTGTGATCTTCCAATGGTCACCAATTCATCTGCTAAGTTGTACCGATTAATTCCCTGTTCATGAATCCGGAGGTGCACGGCGGATATGTGAGAAGGGCCTTTTGTCTGCGTAGGTCAACAAAATGAACACTGAAGACTTCAATACCTCTTTTTCGGTCACAAACTACCAGTGTAACGGTGTGTACTACGGATGACGCATGCGTGTAGTATGTGTGTTATCGTAACTTCGCCTTGATCTAATGGAAGGTGGGATTTATTACGGAATTTGTGGAACTACTTTGCAGTTTTTGCTGACAATTGTGCGATAGTCAATGAATATTGAAGGGAGTTCAAGAAGACGCGTTCAAGAAGAAGACGGATATTCAGTTTTTAAAAAACAAGGTGCAAATGAGAGTTTAACTTTCCTGTCCAATAGTCGGTAACTGTTTGGTTGACGTTTTTCTAATAAACAACTCCGCAGCGAAGGGTTTCCCTCCTTACAACAGTTGTATTAGGTAACAATGCGTTGGACTTTGACAGTCCTACTCAGAAGCTTTAGACGGGCGTTAGTTTGTCACCGATGCCTGTTTATTTGTAGTGGAAACTCACCTAATGGATGTGGAAGGAGCTAGCTGACAAGATTCATCCAATTTTTCTTGAGCCACTCGAACAGTGGAAACTCGAAATGCGCAGCCTATACATTACGAATCTGCCTGAAAACTACGCTAAATCTTCCCGCAGGAGGTTCCAAGCATTTCGGCACGTTTGCTGTAGACGTTGACTGTGACTGTTCAATAATTTTTGTATACGGTTTCCTTGGATACATCGTAAACAGGAAATGTCTAGAAAACAATACTAGAGTTGTCAGGTGAGGATCGACCGATGAAAACATGAGTGATCATAGGGTAGGCCCATCCGATCCATACTCTACCGTAAGAACGCATGCGCAGCACCAAATTTTATCCCAATTCCTGTACTGTAATTGGCTGCGGTATGTGCCCTTCTCTTGTGTGATGAAACAAAAAATATCATAACTACGTGCCCTGATTTAATCAGCGCATCGAAAGAAGCTCAATGAGGCAGTTTACTCATGAAGTCATTCTATTGTGTTAAAGGTGAAATGTGCGATAGTATCCCTTATTACGTTTCCTCTCGTAGGAACCCACCCTATTTAAGATGGATATAATCCGGTCCAACAAAGTTTGGCTTGAAACTGGTACATTTTGAGAGACCATAGGTCTCTCCGAGGAGCGATTCCTTTTACCAAAGACCAGGTGTGAAATTCATCTGCATTGAGGTACGGACCTTGAAATTTGCAACAATCTCTCATAAATAAACATCTTCAAGGAAGGATTACTAACTCTAAAAGCGCCTAGCACTCTTCTCAGTAATTCGCGATTAAGTGGATGGATAGATGTCCACTCTGGGAGTTCCCCTGAACGGAAAAACCTGATAATGCGCACGCCAAAGAACAACCAAAAAACGACAGGGTGAAAGCAACAAATTTCGAATAACACAGGAATTTCTGTTTTTGTGTGTGTGTGCAGTTTAATGATTTTCTGGTATTTCAGCTCATCATTAGTTGGTGCACACTGCACGACACCATCAGGACCAAGCAAACAATGATGTAAACTGTAGTACCCTCAAGAGGGATTCTCCAATTACGGCCCGATTTCATAAAGAATGAATGACAGTTCTCAGAATTCTGCAGATGTTCTGGGATCCCTCCAGAGAAAGACCGCCTCTTCGAAAAATTTATCTTTTCCTTCGACGATTGTATATACTCGCTCATAATAGCTATCAATGGGATAAAAATTCGCACTTAAGATATCCCACAAATTGCCGGTGACATATTTCTACTTTGCGACAATGCTGGAACCAATCTTAATGATGTAACAATAAGGATTTGGAATAGAAGACTTCAGATTCCAGGGCACACACCACAGAATCTCCAGAGCCTAGCGTGAGACAGAGCTAAGGTGCAATAAATCTACCAGTGTAAGATATGAATAGGAAGGCTTTTTATAAGAGGGGGGCACTCCGTCATATGAGGGTCCTGCTACATTTCACCAGATATGTTTGGATAATCCAATGCGGTAAGACGGGAGCCAGGTGAACGTCGTTCATTATTGGGCACAGTGGATATGTTGTCCGGAGTGCACGACCATTTTTTTCAGCTACTGTTGACTAATTTCCATCATATCTGGAAACTGTGCAATCATGTTGGTGCTTTAAATCGTACCTCGTGAAAACAAAGCAACGTTAACCGGGAAGAGTTTACATTAAAATTCTTGACACTGGAGTCTATTTTGATAACAGTGGGCTTGTGCTATTATCAATGAAGCGTTTTCTTCCACACACCCAAGGATCAAGAACCATAGATTTACTTCAGTAAGTAAAAGTGGCTGTGAACAGCGTCTTGCATGATAACTTGAAGCCGTGGATACGACAACTTAAACTGACATTTTTACAGTGAAAACTAGCTGCCAGCTGAGTGTGTATATGCACGACGGGCATTATAAAGTAGTGTCCACCTACGAGAGACCACACTCCCCATAGTTTGGACTACTGTACTCCGGTCCCGTGACATTTGCTTTGGAATTAATAGATTTTAAATGATCACCTCCGAACAAAGACTGGGAGTTAAAATTCGTACAAAAATCACCAAGTGCCTTTGCACCAATCACACATTGGAACAATCATATGAAGATAACGTTGATATTTCTATGGCATCATTTTCATCTGCATTGCATGCAATCTCCTCCTCTGTAAAGATCACCCTTAGGACAAGACTACTTGTGGTGGGTCTCATGTGAGTTCTTCAAATGGTTAGATTCTTCCTGGCTGAGACGAATCATGAAATGACGTCAGCTTCGGCGAGTTCTTTCATGCTGTTTTGGAAAGGACCAAGTTTTACTGTACTTTCTTGTCCCAGAAAGACCCCTTAGAAAGATCCGTCAGAAGAAACCTCATGTAAAGGTTCTGCACTTAGCCTCTCCCGAGATACTACTCCATAGTAAAGCGGTCTATTTCTGAGGGGGGTTACGAAAGGAATACGCTTCACAGGCCAAACAAATTAGCCTCCTGGAGGTGGTCTTTTCAGAGATGGGAAGAAATTAGGCCATGACTTCACTCACTGACAAAGTCTAGGACACATTACCGTAAACTACAATACAGCTGAATGATACAATATGATACACAATGATGTTATCACTCGCCGAACAGCTGATATCTTTATGTTCGTAAGCCGTTTTTGATGACAGAAATACTACAGTTGTATCGCACTGGACAAAGCGCTCATAGCACAGTGAAAATCACTGCAGTGGGATCATACACGAGTTTAGACTCACGCGAGACTCTGATACACTAAGAGTTGGTGTAAAGTGACGACTTTCTGAAAGAGTTTTCCTAATTCTTACAGTGATGGCGCTTTTCGTGCGCGATAAAAGTGGCCTCTATAAGTAAATTTTTGCCATATTGCGTAGGTTATGAATGAGAGTCAAAATATTAATGCATCGGTTTCGTTGTGTCCTCTGATTGCTACCAAAATGTTAGGCAATTGCATTAGTATGCGGCCCGACAATCAATAGAGATGTATTCTTAGGTATGCGCTAATTATGGTCACAATTCTGGTAACGAACTGGGAAACCCAAATAGCAAACTGTAGACGAGGCCCACGAAATATCAACTCGATCTTGACGGACTTTAAAGCGCCAGGATACCAAAGGCAGTAACTGGTTAGTTTA
Organism: Opisthorchis felineus; assembly: GCA_004794785.1. Taxonomy (NCBI): domain Eukaryota; kingdom Metazoa; phylum Platyhelminthes; class Trematoda; order Opisthorchiida; family Opisthorchiidae; genus Opisthorchis; species Opisthorchis felineus. Next base: position 211,904 of record SJOL01004995.1, on the reverse strand, counting down.
ATCGCCATTTCATCCATATATGCACAGACAATACGCACAGGCCAACTCAATCAATCACACAAGGTAGGTTTTTGTATGCGCTACTCAGAATAGTTTGTTGAACGTGCGGAAAAAAGCTGACGCCTGGGTAAAAATCAGACACCGAAACCCCTGAGCTGAGAGGGGATTTTAGAAACTGTATGCTTGAGAACGTGGCCTACGGTATTGTTCCATGAGCAGTTATGTCATAGTTCAGAAGTAGAGCGACTAAGCTAGACTAGTATCCTCTGAGAAGTTTCGAGAAGTTTCTCTTGAGAGTGGTATTCTTAGAGAATGATGACTATACAATACCAAAAACTTTCCGTTACATTGTGATATATCTTGGTATACCTTGATGAAAATGCAGCAGCATATTTATACCACCGGGACGAGCTTGATAGTGAGTGAGGTTTCTAATTGAATCATCCTAACATTTTCAAGCGGCGTCCAGTGTAAACGCTGGTGGTTTCGAAATTAGGATCAGAGATTATACTATTCTGGAATGAACACTTGTATTAAGTTCTCCTCATGCGTGTTCTTTGAATTTTCCAACAAGCTGGCCTTGAACAACTGGAGACGAAAAGAGAACAGCAAATTATCATCCGACGGTCCTCGTCCAAAGTCAGACGACCAACGTAATAATAATAATTGTCCAGCTGTAACATCCTTCTGGTGCCTGCCACGCCACCCGAAGGATGCACGAGGGCTGGGATACTGCATAGACAGGAGCAGTCGAGGTGCTGAAATCGGGTGCGAACCGCGGACCACTCAGTTAGGAAGTCTGCGCCTTAACCACCAAGCTGTCTACAGTTGAGTCAAACGACTACGGTAGAAATAGTTACCTACCTAGCATGACACATCTAGTCTCTTCTGTTTCGTCAACAGTGACATACCTTTGAACTGTATCCTCTGTGTGCTGGATAGCCGGAGTTGGAATTGGCCTGATATTGCATTCTCGAAGACTGTTTCCGTAAGCCTCGAGCAAGTCTTGAATATGCGATGATGGTGAGAAGGGTTGCAATAAGAAGAAAGGCCAAACTTGCTCCGATAATCACTGAAGGCGAAACAACCTGAGCAGGGCTGGGACAGACGCGTAAATCATTTCGGTTAGGAAACTGACTGATAGTAGCAAACAAAAGTTTGATCGACAGAGTTTGTCCTCCATGCTGCTTCACCAAACGCTTCGAAGGAACGAATATGCTACGAAAGCAGCTGAATACCAGACTGGTAAGCTTGTGGAATCGGATGGAAGAATTCGGAAGAATGCAAATGTGTAGATAGTCTGTTTATAGTCACTTCAGAGGCCATACACTTGAGCGTGTGCAGAACGAATCCTCCCATAACTAGACTCAAAATAGGTGTCCAAGTGAATAACAAAGACTGACATCCCAGCATAAATAGTTGTTGAATATTTGAACAGCGCAGTAATGAAAACTGTATTGGCTTCGTCATACTCATTCATTGTCCATAAGTCGTTTGGGTCAGCAATGGGATGGATTGCCTCGTTAAGAAACAAACATACTGCAAGTACGGGTCAGAGCAATCAGATACATCGACCTAAATGTTTCAGTTTTTGGCACAAATTACCATACGTGTAATCCATCCCACAAAGTGTCAAAACCTATTTATTCATACACGACCGTCCTCATTACACATGATGTCTGCGCCTGAGCAGCTATATCGCGTGTTCAGAGAGCGTTACTTCGTTTGATCAAACTTTTTGGGATTTTTCTTGTTTCTCTCCAATTAAGCGTCATTTTCAAATTTTGGTCCTAGCACATACGTTGACAAACCAGCCTGCAGCTGCAGGAATGCCGGAACGAGGTGTCTCCATGACAACGGAATACACTCAAAATGGTTGACTGTTTTTTGCAAATAAGAAATGCTCTGTTGATTGAACATAATGTTCCTAAGGCTGCTGAGAACTCTTCGACAGCCCATAACTGGGTTCGTCTTCCTTGGGAGCTAATCAGGTTAATCAGTCCCCGACAAGCCCAAAGAAGAGTTAGAACGTTCATAGGTTGTTGAAGAGTTTTCAACAAACGTCTCAGTAGCTTTCCATCAAGAAAATAGACTAGAATACCCTACCAAACGAAGCAAGAGTATTTCAAGAATGATTTTGAGTTCAACCAGTTAGCCCAACGCAGATGCTCGTTAGCGCATGTTTCAATGGCTTTTGGCGGCGACGTATGTGGGTGTTGAGTCGGTCGCTCTGTTAGTAACGTTATTTTCTGTGAAACTACAGCACATTCGAATAACTATGGTAGTGTTGTTTGACCCGACGTCGGGTAAATGTTTTTTTGGCTTATTGCGATCTGTACTCATTTTCATTCCTCCCGCATATTTACGGAAGTTTAAGAATGATGATATACGAGGTGTTTTATTAGCCCCCATAGTGGGTTCTCGGGAAGGAGCAATATCCACGAAAGGTCTAACAACAGTGCCTACCTAGGTATATGAACTAGATTCTAGCCACATAAGATGTCCATTTCTTTAGGTTGCACTTCATTATGTCAGGCAAAACATACAGTCGCCAAATTAAGGTGTGTTTCGTATGCAAGCCTGTGGAATAAGCTGGTCGTTAGATGTATTTGCCAGCTGGACTAAGTAGCCAGAGTGAAGACTCCAATCACAGTCCTGAATATGAAATTTTGATGAGTTGTGCGTAGGGCTTAAACTCTTATGTGAAGCATCCCAAGAATATTGACATGAATAACCATGCTCAGGATAGTTTTTTCTGCAAATGTTAAAGTGCTTTCCGAATAATTTGTGATAAACAACTTCATGTTTTAATTTGTCCGGCTACCGCAAAGCAACCGTGTATTTTTACAGACTTCTCACCTATTTTGAACCGTTTTAAAGACTCACGGAGTTTTGTGAAATCGCTAGTCCATCCGTCTGTGGTAGTGAATTATGCACGTAGTCACTCGGAATGCACTTAATACGGAAATTTTGTACCTTCATTCCGCTACCTGGACTTCAGACTTACGCAATAACATCAATGTTCCTGTCAAGCCCTTATGTGTCCAAAAGCTCCGAAAACTGAACAAAATTGCTATTCCTGGTTCATGTGGACAGAACTCTAGTTAATTTGCCTTATTAGGAGGAAACTAAACTAGATAACTCGTCTGTGTGATCATTAATCTGAGTTTGTGCAGGTAATACGACCCAAGAGAACAGCAATGACAAACAGCCACAGTATTTGGTGACGGGTCTGCAGGAATTTCCTGATTTTGTTTAAGCTGATAATGACGAAAAATTGGTACAAAAACTTGCGTCCCACTAGAACTTGTTACCTAAACCTTAAAATGCACCTGTCGGGGTAACAAACGTTCGCAGTAGATAAATGTCATTGCTTTCGTACGATTGGTAGTTTGTTGCATCGGTGCGAAAATGCACGCCTTCAGACCAATCGAGTTGGTTGCCTTGGCTGCTCTGTATAAGCAAACGGCCCAGTCAAATATGGTTTCATTTGAATGCAATTGGCAAGTGCCATGCATGTTTCTGTTCGTTACTACAGTCAGTCTACGGCTTCGTCAGGTTCGGTTTGTTAATGCCCTTCTACATCCCAGTCTTTCATTAAACAACTCAACGCAGAATAGCAGTATCATTACGAAAGTCACATATCGCGTCACATCCTGTGGCACCTAGCATGTTGTGGCGAAATTCAACAGATCCAAAATAGGAAATCGGTAAACGTACACCACACTCTGCAAAACAATTGATTCAGTATAGGAAGCAGACTCACCTTATTATTCGTACCCCAGCACTGAAAATATTCAATCGGAACAAAATAGGAGTAAGCGTGGTAACTGTGTGCAAGAGGGGTAACTATAAACATATCTGGCAAAAAGCTGGCTCATAAAATCATCTCCAAGCCTATGTAGCCTGTTTAACCCGGTAAGCTTAATTCGTTTCGATGCAGTAATCAAGATTCTTCAATAACGACAATCGAAATGCTGGGGAACAATGAACTTGATAAAACATTAGTAACCTGACAACGGTTTACTCTACTGGCCTCGATACACCGATTAGCATTCATTTGGTTGGAGCAATACAACTCAATTTTTGGTCAGAGATGGTGCGCCAAATGCTTACTTGTAGATTCATATACACGGATGTCGAGCAAACTCATTTGGCGTTCAAACCGCAAGTACATGAACTTCAGAGGAAGATGAAAGCTTCTTGAAATTTTGAAATAGGGAATATTTTCACAATATTCTGCACATGAAACTTTTGAGTGGTTTCTAATCAGACGAGCTTTTCATGGACACAAAAAGTCAACAAAAACTCAGGAATTCCACTCAGAAAACTCCGTTCAGCACTGCCTGTATACCAGCATTCCGATAATGTAGATAAGCGAAGACAACGTAGATTTCGTGGAGTAATGGTCACACTGATTTTAATGCAGTGTTTTGCACAGAAAGTGTCCACCAATAGAAAATGAACAAGGCTTTTTGGAGGATGGCTCTTCTTCAGAGGTCCCTGAAGGACGAGTCTTGCGATTAACTAAATAGAACAATTAGAGAAAAAATATTTTTATCGAAATAATACCCGTTGAAACCATTCAGCTTATTTTGTACAGATTTTGGGGTTTCTTAATAATCTCTTTCACCGGTGGTTTTAGAATTATGCAAGTCCCAGTTAATTTGCACATAAATGCACACAAATATTCGAAGCACATGTTCGGACTATTGGTTAGATACAATCGATTAAAAGCGTTAGAGGCCGTGGGGTTTTTGCGACCCTGCAATTTGGTGCGCATCAAAATGACCCTAAGTACCGGCTTACTCCCAGGAGATAGCACTGCACTGGTTAAGTGTTGGCGATCATTTTCACATTTTTTGTGTGTGTGGAGATTTTGTCCTGTAAGTGGAGCTAATCTATGCTGAAAAGCCGAGAAGCACTGTAGAGTTGTTTCATCCTTATTGGGAATCATCAGCAGTGCGCATCTCACGAAACTCCGGAGAGTCTCGAACCCGCGGCCTCCTGGCTGGTAGTTTCAACACTATACGTTCGGCCACGAGTGGCCGATCAGCATATGTGGTTAACTCTCACTTAGACAGGATGTAGCGCCGCTTATCCTCCAATCACGGGATCCACATCACGCGGTCATACGTGTTGACTGGCTCCTCGAGCAACTACTTCTCAGATGGATGACATTGCTTACTGGAGTTTCGCTGGACATATTTTCTTCGTTTACGAAAGTGACTATAAGGCCATTGTCATCAGAACACCAATATCACAGTGTTTTACTGAAGATGGAGCTTCCACAACTCAGGGTCTGGCACTCAAATGTCAATCGATTGGGTCTCGGTCTATAAGCCTTGCACGATTATCGCATCACCGGCCACAGGAATCCCGAAACACACACCTACCAGCAATATACTACTGGCAACTATCCTGCTCGAAAGCCTTCCCGAAACATTAGAAGCAGTTCCAGAAAGTCACTCAAGGGAGGATGGAGTCAGATTTGTGTCCTTTCCTTCTGCCACCAAACTCGAAATAATCAGCTTGAAGCAGTTCTTCTAGAAACGTAGTGTGTTTAGATGCCTTTGTTTCGTGCATTCTCATTGTAGACGCATATGCGGAACAAACAAGGGACTGATTATTATTCACACAGACAGACATAGGGGTTAATACACTACTCAGGCCTGATGAGCCCCAAGAAGGGCAAAACCGGTCGTGGGCTCTCGAAGAATTTTCAGCAACCTTATGAGTAGTGTATTACGTCTACACATGTATCTCGATATCTCGAATATCGTACCAACTGACACATGAGGCAGCCTGGTACAGCACATCCAGTTGCTTGGAAACATCATAAACGAGAGATTCAGCTGGGTTCCAGGTGAGTCTCTAAAAAAAACAAATTTGTATTCAAATGAGACCCAGGGGTTATTACGGTCTGGTCAAAACGCGAATGTACATACCGCCTTGTTAAAAAGGAGGTGGCTTGTGCGGTATGACGAAATTCTGTCTTTGGTCTCGTTATTAGGAAATATCATGTTCTAAGAGCGAATGTTTAAACGAACAAACTGTGAAATTATTGAATGCGTTGTTTGGAAAACCTACATGAATTCTGCCGCGCCACAACAGAACTGCTGTGTAACCGGTCCGCAACAGTACCGCTTCTCCTCCTCTCCAGTGGCAGTACCAGTTGGTGGTAATTTGGGACAGACAAAATAGCTTGTTTGAACTTGTCCACTCTGCTCCGGCATCTTGCATACTCCAAAACGCTCTAGAGATCATTTTAACATCGCGAGAGGAAATGGTTAACTTACCAAGTACCTCGATGCTAGTGATCTGCGGCTTTAGGAATTCCGGGATATCAACAAATTGCAAAGATTGGTACTTGGAGTACAGTTCACGCTTTTGCTTCATCGTCCTGAATAGGAGATCATTTTTTTACAAAAACGCTCACAGTCCACCGTAACGCCTGAGAACTTCGTTAGGAACATCTGGAACCGTCGACTTTTGTGTCGATACGAAGCGTCCAAGGAGACCCAGAAGGACAGGTAGTGTGAACAGTAGAATGGAAGCCATATCTTCCATAATTAATTTCCGGCGATACAGCTGATATTATCACCAAATAGGAACTCAAGTCAGGAGTTGCAGTTTGCCCTCTTCTAGCTCATTGGTGGTACCTGGAATACGAATCAAACGAAGCATATATATTTCATCTGAATGATGGTCATTGATTTGTCTGTTGACCTTGGTGAGAAATCCGCAAACATTCCATCCCCAATCAATGCGAAGACATGTGAAGATTCTATGAGGAAAAACTTTTACAATAAATAAGGTCACCGATGCCCGGAGCTAGTCAGTTTGGGGGGTTCGAAAAAAGGAACTAATATTTCACAAACGTTCATTACATTGTCGTCGATCCAAAGCTCTAGCAAACAAGGACCTTACACCGGGGCTGGGTTGGGTGGATAAAAAGCAGCTGCATCCCATGATGTCATAAGATATCCGTTCAGTTTACCCGTAGTTGCAAGCATCTTTCAAAAATTTATTGTTCTACTCCAAACTTCCCCCTGTTTACAGGTACCGGTTATGACAGCTATCTGAGCATAATCCTACCCAGTGCGATTCTGTGTAACAGAACAGATATGATCCAGTTAGCAAAATGTTGGCTATTAGAGATGTGGCTGCAACTCCGAAACACAACATAATGCTTCATTTGACCGATCCACATTTTCTAAGTGGGAATTTCCTTAAAAGGAAAAAAAGATTCACTAAAACACGAATTTGATAACTCTAGCAGCGTGATTTGGGCCAAATGAAAGAGCCTTAACTTCAGATCCCTTTTTTCACACATTTACAGACGGTCAAACTAAGTCCCGTTCCATCTAACACGTTTTCATCGGAATGTATAAAAGTGGCCTCTAATCGAAAACCCTTCTGCAAGAACTAACCAGGATTCAGCGACATCCTGTAAATTCGCATTCGACTATCGTCAAGATTCCAAAAGGAGTTGGAAGTATTTCTGCTGCGACGGATAACAGCAATGGCCAGCTAACAGCAAGATGGCCAACCTAAATAGACACTATGAAGTGGACTGGCTGGTGATTTTACACAATGTACCTCCCCACAAAATACATTCGTTTCCACCAATTCGGTTCAAGTAGAATAAAAGGTATGGAGACTCGGGGGCTATCGGAGTTTTCAGCAAACTTGTGAGTAGCTTCAATCATAAAAATTAACCTTCCATTCATTTCAACTCGTGGACGTATAGGTGAATGCGTCTAGTTTGCTGCAGTGCTGATAGTCCTGCATCTTGACAACAAACCGTTCATATGGGCCACCGGGTAACCACCAGTCCTAGTTCAACACGACCTACCGTGTCTCACATCCGCTACCGAACACGGCCGCATCTAGACCTACTCAATAGGCGGGCTAAAATACAGTGTCCGCATTTATCTACGCATGTGTTTATGAGCCATAAATAGGATGTTATATATTGTTTCTGATTTCTGTTTTAACTTAAGCACCGTGAATACCATCTCGCTACTTCAAGCCTAAACTACAAACTATTCTTCTAATTTTGTTCGCTGGGCTCAGTTTAATGCGTTTTAATGCACAACCATTCACTGAGGTCCAGAACAAGGACCGTATTGATAAGAGGAGTTATTACTATTCTACAACGCGCCGATTGCGAAGAAAACTCATAATGGCGCCCATCTTTTTCATGTGGCGACAAACTATTTGAAGGTAATTTGTCGACATAAGACATTGAAAGTTAGCTTTAGAACATTAAATAGCACGATGTAACATGGGGAGCATGGAGTGACAGCAGTGGTAAACGAGAGCCCGTAAGGATAAACGGACGACCGCAAATTAATTACGGAATCGTGCATATAAGGACCCACAAACCGTTGTCCCTGTCCAGTCCATGAAAATTAACTTCTGAAAAATTTCTAAAGAAAACTCTGCATTTTACTTGAGAAGCAGGTTACATCGATTTCATAGGCAATACACGCTGACTCATAGGACTTGAAACTATTCTGGGGTCAGCGATCAAGCGCTGTCCGGTAAGGCGAATTAAATACTTGCAAATAATACAATATACTGGGAAGACTAAAAACTATTTGCTAGTATAAACAATACAGACGAGACCAGCATTCCTCGAACGATACCAAGCACGACAGTAACTGGAATGATTTTCAAAATGCTCTCTTTATCATTTATCGAATCTAGTTGGCTGCCTGAGTAATACGGCTATATGCCACAGACCTGTCAGTGAACACAGTGCAAATGTAACTGAGTCCGCATATCGGAACTGGGATTGTGAAGTAACCGGTGGTTTTTCTGGTCACTTGCTGGTCCTCTGGATATCACACTGGCCTCTAGTGCAAAACCTGCTGTGATGTAAGGTCAGTCAATATTTTGAGCGACACTAATAAGGAAATAAGTGAGCATAACCAGAAACTATGGAAGGTGTTGGCGGTTTTGGGCAACTTGTAGTTCAAGTCCATCAAGCCGGCCAGTAACAAACTTCATACAGAGCGCCTGGGTAGACCCACTCTTAGTAAATTTGTAATAGTCAATTAAAAACAGAACCCTTCCAAAAGTTGGTTCATGGGGCTTTCATTCTGAGCGGGGTCCAGGCAAACCCAAAGTTCAAGAATTCAACAAAGCGAATAGTGGTTAGCTCTGAGCAGCCTATTCTGCGTAATGCATTAGGAGATCGTGTCGTCAGTGAGAATATGGGAATATATCTGCAACCTACCTCTAACTTTTCAGTACAACCTAGTGGGTTCAAACACTTGCTAAGAACTTCACATACAACTCACATACTCGTGTATGTGAAAATTTCCGTAGTTTATATCTTAGCATAATTTAAGGCTCCACCTTGGATTCCTGGAAATTACAATTAAAAAACGACCTAAACAACTGAATGAACATTCCGAGTGCTGGAATTGAGGGTTTTTAGGTGGATCTCTAGTTTTTTTCATTTCAGTGCAGACTACCAACCATTATGCTTGTGCTTGTAATCGACTTTACCCATGTCATATTAGTCGCTTGTTGCTTCATTTTCAAGCTCAACAATGCTGATATCGATGGAGAAAATATGAGCTTCTCGAAAGCGTGACTCGTCGAAGGCAAAAAGTTTGCAAGAGCGCAAGAGTAAAAATGAAGTGGTAAGTTGTTTTATAGTAAATAAGATGTGCAACTCCACTCCCTCTTTGTGTAGGTAGAAGTGAATTTGATCGTGAATTCAGAACTCAGTAATGATAGTAAAAACACCTGTGCGTCTAATATGGGCCACCAATGAAGTGTGCTGTTTTGGTGAATTCCTTATAAATCGAAAAGGGCTGCCTCATTCATTAGGCTGGACCCAAATAAGGAAGGTTTCAGCGGCACCTTAAACGAATCATGGCCGTACACTGTGACCATTTTAACAGAGGAACTGTAGTTTAGGATGGTAAATGTTTACTGTACGTAAATCGGGCTTATAATATTACGGTAACTCTTCAGAGCTACTACACCAAGGTTTTATCGACGTGAGGTGTAAAGTATGAAAAAGTAACCATCCATTCCGCACGTTTTAACGTCTACTTTCAGGGTAACTTCAACTGTCACCAAGAGTAGACTTTATACGTAGCAGGTGGTTGGAATGCAGCACAAAAGTCATGATGTCTTGCAATACGTATTTTAAGAGCATTACCACAGTTATTTACTGTTTGGTGACAAATGATTGCTCCAAAGTTGGGGGCGCTCTTAGAGACAGGGAAAGGGTTTGTATATAAGCAAAACTCCAATACACCTTAATATTACACCATAATATACTGAAACGGGAGCTGAAATGAAGTATAGAAAACATTGTGCAGCTAATTTATTGCTTGGCTAACTACTACATGTTTATTCTATCTTTAGTAAGTTCATAATGGTTTGCCTTTCACGTGTTGAGAAAAAGCATCATTTTTATTGATACGGGCAGCTGAACCTTCGGTTAACGGTTCCAGCTTGATTATGAATCACTTCTCCCTTGAAGTAGTGAGGCAAGAAGAGAAATATGCTCAATGCCGGGTGACCGTAACGGATCATTCTCGCCTGGGCTGTTTACCTCTCAGTAGGTACAGGGAAGTTTGACAGCCGAAGATGGCTATCTTGCCATAAAACACCTGCATGTTCCGAAACTGTTTCAAACTGAGCAGAGGAATGTTGCTGTGTGCTTCCACTGACATACACTTGCAGACTTATTTGGTCTTTGTAACCGACTCTCTAGATGTGGTGGGAGGAAAGCGGGTTACACTTATACAAACTTTGTAACAGTTAGCAGGCGCAGCTACATCACTTTTGTAGTTCTGGAATTTTTTCATTCATGGAGATAAACACTGCTAGTCTAATTACGAGGGGAAACTACGGGTAAACTACCGTTTCCATATATGCTGTCGGTCACTTCGAAAGCCTCAGTCCCTCAGTTTCAAATACTAGAGTCGAGTTTGATTTCGTTACCACGTATGAACGAGTGTAGCTTCATTTAATGATACACATTGGACGACAGAACAATGCAAGGTTACAAAATAGTAGAATAAACTCCAATTCGTTAGTTTAGCAACGCTTACCCTAGATTTACAAAACAAATTGGACTTAAAAAGAAGCCAAGAAAAATTCCGAGGTCAGCTATATTCACACGACTTTCGGGATGCAGCAGCAATAACAGAAATCGATGGACCCCTTCTACACTAACCGTTTTAATAATTGGTTACTCGTATTCGTTTATTGTAATTCACTGCACATTGATTCTGTTACAGACCAATGTTTTGCATATATTTCAGGAATAACACTTCAAGTGACATTTTGGCTATTTGCTAGACAACGTGGGTGCCAATTCCACCACAGGCATCACTCCACAGAATTCACCCGTCGTTGCCGGTAGGTGTGGCGTGTAGCAGTAGTTAGCTGCGATTAGTGAAACATTTCTGTTTGTCAATAAATAGTAGAGAAGCACTAGAAGCTCTGTAATTTGGCTGAACGAGTACAGCCCAAAAACATAGGTTTCTTTCTTTCTTTGACCAGATTCTGATCGACCCCTGGTTGAGTAGCTAAAGGCCTGTCACTTCGTCAAGCAATTCCCTAGTGAAAAGCTGGTTGGTGGAAGTCATGTGAGCTAGTTCTTCCTAAAACTACCAGCTTGAATGAGGCAAAGAACTAGTGTTCATTGGTAGTTTAACAACATTTTGGAGTTGTTCAATGAAATTTCCACTATGTAAGTGAAGCCAATCTATCCTGAAAATCCGAGAGGTACTGTACAGTTGCTACATCCTTATTGGTAATAATCAGCAGTGCGCATCTCACAAAGTTCCAAGAGGCTTTGACTTGATACTTCCAGGCTATTAGTTTGAACACAACTGTTGAGCCACGAGCGGATGGCCAGCAATGTGATCAACACACGTTCGAAGGTTGTACTTGATACGATTGCCCGATCGAATTGCATGTGCCTTCCCGTATACTACTGAGTAGCGAGAGGCTAAATTCGATGGCTGTAAACGTGGTGCACAGAGTACTGCGGAAGCTATCGCCTGGACGTTTAATTCTCTCATGAATGGGTCCTTGGAGTGGGTGACGTAGGACGTCGCAGACCCATCTGCTCGTGTGATGGTAGGATAAAAACCCATTTTGGGCCGGAGGATCTTCCATCCCAATAATATCCAAGATAATCTCTCTTTTCTCGACCAGCGGCGATAGTTCTCCTGATTTAATACATTTATGAACTTGCTATGGTTCCGTTTTTATCTGATCTACTATTACCACTCACACTCTCCCTGGTTGGTCCCCTTGGATGAATTGATTCTAGCCTTAATGCACCACAGCCTCGCCGGTCGGCTTCCGCGCCGTTGGTCTGAAAATCCTTCCACCAGCGGCCACCTCAGTCTTCAATGGTTCGTCTCTTCCATGTGAAATACGAGAAGCGTCACTTGCGTTAATAACTTCAGCAAGTAGATCACAAGTGAAAATAAGTTACTTTGGGACCATACCCAGCCCGTAATGATTCCTGCTCTTTCCATTATCGCTGTAGCATACTCCAGATCGAAGATCGAAGCCATACTACCGCTCTGAAGTGACCTCTTGGTACCAAAGGTTCCTAGGTGCACTATAAATAGAGTTAGAGTGGGACGGTGAAAAATAGCTCCGAAGTGAAGCTTTTCTGACCCGAGAAAGCCGACTGGGTCGATCAACATGATGTACGGTCAGATCTTCTTTTACCATTTGCAAGTACCAGGGTCTCTACTCTCTTCGTTTATCAGCTGTTAGGCGCCTGGCCCTTGTCAATAATAAGAACGTCAACTTCATCCGGAACAAAAGCGTACAACCGCTGTTTAAATCATCTTAATCTATATACTACCCCCATTTTATAGGATTCGGAAGGGACACAGAATACAGCAGTAGCCCTCTTGTGGGAGGTCAATTTGTGGTCTATAAAGTCAGCTTAATCATCTGGTATACATTCAGCACAAAGTGTATTTTAGTCATACAACGAAACAACGACGTTTTATGGACATCCAGTTGCACCCGTAACTATGCGAAACGATCAATACGACTTCCGCAAGTTATGTGTCTGTCGGACCCACCACATCATCCTAATATCCCAAGTTCACCCCTCTTTCGCAGTAAATTCGGATAGCTGGCATATGCAAGTGTTAAGTGCAAGTTTGGCGCAGTCATAAAAATACCATTAGTGGACCCCTCACCAGTCTTTTTAGGGAAATCCAAAAATCCGACACTCTTCGTTTATCTCCACCTTCCCCCTTCCTTCCACGAAATGGTGAACCACACAAAATGGTGATCTCGATCCTGTGATAAATGCGGCCTCCTGATGAGAGGGGCATTGTGTGGCCCGTAGCTCTTCAGTAACAACGCCATAGCTTCCTTCGGTGATCCGGGTATAGTACTCAGATTGAAAAGCCGTGTGAAAAACTCTGCTGTCTAAGTAATCCACACGGAACCTAAGGCAGAGATGTTTTAGCGCTCGATGTTCACTAGACTCAGAGCAGCTGACTTCAAACACTGGGCACTACCAACGTATCCCTCCTCAGGATTCCTCTTTTTCGACCCGGCCAAGCGGGAGATAATCAGACAGATTTCGCTTGGAATAACTGCTCCAGTTTTTGGGCTTCCGCACTGAATTTTGGAGGACGAGTTTACCAACTATAATCTGCCCAGTTTTTGTCAAAGCCTTGGCTCTGTGATGACACACGTTATACTCCGTTCCAGCGTGGGATGTTTCTAGCACTAATTTAAGAATATCGCTCTTCTAATGCAATCGGTGTTCTTTTTTCCCTATTCGGAATCCTACGTGCAGCAGTTGACATAGTGTCGGATCAGAACGGCCAATTTCTTCGTTGAGTCTTCTCTTTGCAGTTCGTCCGATTCCTCTGTCACAGGTCTCGAAAATTCAGCTCAGTGACAGTGAGAGAGGGATAGTGGCTTCCATCACCGATTCCTACAGCCCTTGGCAACGTGCAAATTCTGCTCCGTTTTATCCTGTTTTGGGCTCTTGAAAATAGTACCATGCAAAGGTTGATAGGCAGCAGGTTTCTAGCTGTGTACTGCAGTACATCACCAAACAACCACGCCTCTCAGGTGCAGAGCATTTCTGAAATATCGATAACACTTTGTCGTACAGCAGCTTCGTCGATAGAGATCTTTGCTTTCACCGTGGGTACCAAATTCCTGTGAGTTGTCTGCTGATCATGGATGAAAGATGGAGAAAATCATGAATTCCTGTTGAACTTTACGAGGATTTTATCCTGGGGTATGCTCGGAATCAATCACACCCTAGTCCTTCTAGTGCACAAGGCTTGTCACTTTGTTCGCGTTCTGTGTATCGGTGAAACTTGTTGTCTTTTTTTCCTGAGGCCATCCCTTTTTCCGGTCCATAGAAATTGTTGTGAATTATTACCTTCTAAGAATAAGGGGGAGAGATGGCTCAGTGGTTAGAGCACGAATTTACTGACCGGATGATCCGTGGTTCGAACTCCACCTCTGCATCCAGACTTTCCCTGTCTAGGCTTGGGCAACCTAGCACTGTCCCAGCTCTCATGCTACCCTCGGGTGACACGGCAACTAAGAGCCGAAAGAATGTTACGGCTGAACGGTCATCATTATTTTTTAAGCTGACAAAAACTGTCTCAAGGCATACCACGCATATTATGTGGTTAACAACCGCACCAGGTTCGCACCCATGTATGGTTCAACCATCACACATCAGGTGCGGACAGGATTAGGAGCCGGCACATTGCCCATTGCCGTACCGCTGACGTGGCCCAATAAGAAGCCACCTCCGTAAACAAGCTCATTAGATCCACTTACCACACCACTGACACTACCCAGCCTATTTAGACTAATAAAGGCCTGGGATGATGTTTGCGTACAAACAATGACCATTTTATGGTTGTGGTTGTCAGATGATGGCTGATTAAGTCTCTTGTTATTTCGCTCTTAGCATTCAGCGCTCTCTGAATGTCGACTTTTTTCTTCCAGAAACAACCTGATGAGTTCAGTAAGACGTGGGTCTATCGGCTATTTGATCCGGCTAACTGCCATAGCGGTTAAGCTTCTCAAACGCCATTTCTTAGTGTCATTAAACATATATTAGACCACCACTTCACTGGACCTCACATCTATACCTTCACTGGCTTTTCTTAATTTCATTTGGCAGAGGGGTAACTCCAGTGTAACCTCCCCCACATTGGTATGAGTGTACGGAATCACTGATATTAGAAACCCTCAACACCCATCCAATGGAAATAAAGACACTATGCACTGATATTTTCCAGTAAAAGCTCGTTCGACACCTTCCTGGATTCATCTTCGGAGTGGGTCCGTGACAACGCATTTGCAAGAACACCCCACAGATCTACCACTCTGGTAGACAAAGCGACACCAGTCGTAATCCTCCCCTCCCTGGCTTCAGCAACTTCTTCTCATAACATCTGGTGACCTCATTCGACCTGCTTGTAAAATTGTTGTATCCGCTCGCTAAATAATCGTTTTAAAATCCATCGCGTATACATTCGTGCCCACAGTGACTGTAGTAGCTCTAGCTGTCAATTTAGGTCAAGCCAGCCGTATAGCGTCTGCATACTAGTGCATAAATTCACACAGATTGATGCCATTGCGGAAAAAAACTGTCATTCATTCCCATTACACTCCAACTGCCCAGACTTTGGACTAACCCCGGCCACTGTCCCCTTCACCTCTGATGAATTAAAAGCTGATCGGTTGTATATTATGAATGATCGGCAAACCAAAAAACCTCGGGTTCTACGTATACAGCGATCGCCTGACCGTCCCTAGAGTCCTGGGCCACTTCGTTCAGGCCAGCACAGTGTGATTATAATCTGGGGTTACCTCGGTTGATCTTGTCTGCAGTCACGCGCTAAACGCATCCACGGAAGAGCCTTCTCCTCAGTAGCGTATTTCTCGATTATGCTTGCGTCTCCCACTATTATGGGCCCAATTTTATTGGTGTCCATGGGCAGCTGTCAAACTGTTGCATTCCGATCTTATATTGAGCATATTCCATTTCCACCTTTAGCGTCACATCATCCACAAGTATCAAGCAAAATGGGTTTAACCAGTCAAGCAACGTGTAAGTTGCTTGGGACTAGAAAACAGCACCATACGGTAATCTGTCGAGAGCTTGCTCTGTATGGATTCAGTTCAGTTGACCCATGTTTTCCACCTCTGGTGGCAAACAAACGAATCCGTTCTTTTGTGGGATATTCAAATGGTTCCCGAGAAAATGCCGCATCCTGACACGTTTCGATTTGGTCGAAAACCGCAAACATTATGTGCGTCAACATTCCGCACCTGCCACCACCACAGAAACCACAAGGCATCAAATGGCACATAACTCGAAGTATTTCGCTCACAAATCCATGGTGAGCAAAGTTTAGTATTTTTTGCAAATAGAAAGCCGTGAAGTGTTCTACACTCCGAGGAACCATTGTTATCAGGCACATGGACCCATAACCTCTGGTTTCTCCACAATCGTCCTTCGGGGAGCGATAGCATTATTATCGTATTCCAGTCACTGGGAATGCCTCATCCTTTTAGCACTCTATTGAACGCGTGCCGAAGAAGCTGAAACGGCCACGAGTGACTCCTTGGGGACAAAAGGGTGCAGTTTGTCCAGCTCTGGTGCTCTGCTACCACCATCTGCTACCATCCGTTCATGAAATGGAAACTTAGCCAAAGCAAGCAAAATTTGACCTGCCCTTCTATAACTGCAAGGACCTGTATAAACGCCAGGCTAACACGATAATAACAGTCGCCACGAGTTCATGATAGCATTAAAGCGCTGGAAGCGGACTAACCAAAGTTTCATTCCCATGGACTTGGACTCTCAATTTACAGCACCTCTAGCACATGAGTTTACTTGATCTTTGGAAACAGACAGCGGTTCCATAGACTGGGGTACTGGACTAGCCGTACCATTAACAAACTTCCCAAATCGTGGCGGTCCTAGCGAATGCGGACCCGCCTATTTAAAGACAACAGTCCTCAACCGCTATAAAACTGGTAGCTACGAGATCACCGGATACACTTGTATGCATATGCGGAAGGTCTCATACGGATCAACATGGAACAATCAGAAGATCAGCTCTGAATGCGCGTTGGGTCTGGTTTGGTATTGCGGGGTGACCAAAGACAACAAAAATTGTGGTTTTTGCTTTATGCGATGCATTTTTTCGGCTCGATTACACCGTTTTGGTGTAGATGTTTCAACCTGTGGGAACCACCGGGTCGCTGCATAAGTGTATGAAGCCGTTTTTGCAAAAAAGAGGGATAACGAAGCACTCTCAAAACGGAGGTAAGTCATTTGTGCTGTATTGCAATGACCTGATCTTGGTCTCATATTGTTTACAGTGTATATAGGCTCGATACCAGGTCCTTTCCGATCAAGCGGCTTGTTATTCACAAGCGACATAGAGCCGTGGGGGAGAATAGACTGTGTCAAAGATGAATGGGAACCACACAGTAAGTCCAACAGACCAACCCACTGGTGCCAAAAATGTAAGCTACGGATTAACGTTGGAAATTCACGGGCTTATACCACTATATGGGGTCCACATAGCTGTTAAATCGCAGAGGAGTTTAATTCAGTGGTGCGGGAGACACTATACCTGAGAGTGTTTAGGTAGGATAATCTTAAAACGCGCTCACATAGAATGTCAACAGAAACAGAGGGACCTTATTGTCTTTGGACATCATGTGGAATATCCCCCACAGAAGTCCAAAGCTGTTCAGTTAGAAACTTTCAGTATTATCTGATGACAAATGAAGTACGAATATTTCATCTTTCTCTCAAATACTGCAAGCAAAGCGTAGCGCATAGAACAAGTGGAAGTCGGGATGCAGACGCTATCCTACGAGCAACGATGTTAAGCTATGAACACTTAACATACATCTCAGAGTTCCTGGGCAAAATCAATATCCAGAGCCACCGCGTTTGTTCTCATGTGTGATGTCGCTCAAACAAGGTAGTACACCAAAAAACTGGATAGCCAGTGGACAGAAAGTCTGTCTCGTGTTTACCAGTTCCCCAGAAGGGCATTTATGACGTGTGGAGAACTGACGTAGCGTACAATCAAAGCCTCCAGATTTTATTGGTTTAAACCTCTTTAGGCCGGAGAAAATGCTCGTCATTGATAACGTCCCAAGTGCTGAGACAGAATTAAAGTGAAGCAACACACTGACCTCCAAAAATCGGCCAGATTTATAGGAATCATTGCATGGTGACAGACTCATATAGCCTTTTCGTTTCTAGTCCAATAGGTTTAGGGAGATTTTGGGTCGGGTGAAATCATTTGAAGAAGCGGATACATGATTGTGAAGCAAAGCTCACCACGTTGTGTGTTTAGTTATTACCCAAAGATTACCACAGCTGGAAAAGAAACGGTTTTCAATTTGCAAGAGTTCCAGATACGGCTAATAAGAAGGAACGGAAAAGGTTTGGAGGTGGTCTATGTTCAGTTAATTACTCTGGTAATTGGTTGTTGAGGATAATGATATCGGAATCGAGTTGAGCTATTGCGATTGGTGAAGATCTAAAACGCGAGTAAGTGGTCCCCTTGTAACCTGTTACAGGACTCAAAATCAATGTTTACAGCGGCAAGTTCCACAGTATTCATCCCCCGAGACGGATGCAGCGAATTTTGATTGCCATAAGCTCCATATCTAAACGATGCATCCCACGAAATTTGTAACATAGACGGCTGACAATTACAAGTGTGACATCGAAGGACCCTAATGCGCAGCCGAGTTTCAGATACCTACTAGTAGCGTTGTCAGTCCAAAGGCATTGAGTGAAACTCATCATTTCCTGCTGCATTACGATCCTCTGATCGTCCTCTGCAGCAGCAGTATAAAAGTGGTGGGCGGCCGAGAACATAACTACTGAAAGACCCGCTGTCTGTCGCCCCTGAAAGGGTAGTGAGTGTCCATGGGCCACTAACAGCCTATCGCATCAGAGAATAACTAAGTAGAAGCTGTTTAGAAGCTTGGTGTCAAATACAGGCTGTCAACAACAAGATTCGTTTAGAATGACACAGTAGGCAGACGTCCTTAACGCTTTGTGCGTTCGGCCTGTTTGTAATTTTAGCTAGGGACTCTGGCATTACAAAAATATCTAGTTTGGAGCAAACTGTTTTTTAGTGCTAATCCTCTTCTGGCTTTTGAGCAAGCACTGACGATGTAGTATGTTTTTTGGTGAAACCAGGTGTTCGACTGAGTTGAATTTATTCACAGCTAAGGTCTGCAACTTTGATGCTGAAGCTTGGATGCACCCAGTGGCTTGGTCACCTCGCAGTACCGCGAATTTCGGTGCGGTGGTAACCCAGACAGTTGAACTGGGCGGGGACTACAACGGGGGTGGGTGAGTGAGATAAGGGTGTTCAAGTGGTCAGATAAGTTATTCAGGTCAGTTTAGATCCTGAGGCGTTTAAAGTCCCTGAAAAGTGGCTTGGGCTGCGGGATATAATGGAATTAGGCTATGAGTTCAGCTTCCTTTTCCACCACCTAGGAAGATACTGCAAGTCTAGCAGATCAACTGTTCCATCAAGACTAGGTTCAAAGTACAGGTCGGAAATCCAATTTGACTAAGAATATGGGGCGAAGCAAGGAGTATTCATATTCTCGTAACAGGCGATCGAATTTTACATCCGCTATAGACACTAATATAGTCCACTTGCATACCTAGTGAGCAAGATCCGGTCCTGACAGTTCGACTTCCTGAAGAACTAGGTATGTAGTGCCTCCAACTACTTGGGTTTCACGTCTGTGTGTTATCTGCCTTTAAACTCTCTTTAACGTCCCACTAAATAGCTATCCGCGTTAATGTCACATATCGTCCGGTCGATGGCATTTGTTCGCTTCCGCCCCTATTATCCCGCCGCGAACCGCAATCTCGTTTACTTAGCTTTGGTTGCGGTTGTCCACAATACGCTGACGAAACGTTACTCTTGGATATAAATTCTTCATTTCCGCAACCCTGCTTTGCGTCCCTAACTGAATCGAACTGAACTCGTACAGCACTGTACCGTTGGACACCGGTGGCCATGTGTTTACTGGGGTTTAACACAGTTTAACATCACATAGTTTATCGCAGCCAGTCTACAGCCCCGAACAGCACACTCAGGCCAAAATAACCAAGTATTCCGGCTATATGACGGTTATATAACCGTCTAATAACCACCTTTTATGATTAATAGGTGGTTATTTGCACCATCTTACCCGTCATATAACCGTGCTTTCCGGTTACTGGACGGTTAAATAAACGTCAAATAACCGTTTTCTGGTTATTTGACGGTTAACTGACCGTCAAGTAACCGTTTTCCAGTAATTGGACGTGCGGCGGTGATGTGAGGATATGCGGCGCCGCACATCTGCACAGTGGTCGAAAACAATCCGAGTCTTACTAAACTGCGAACTACTTACCGGAGTGTGAAAGGATGCAAACACTTGCGTAAAAGGAAGGAAGACGCTATTATCAGTGGATCCAAAAACTATTATCACAAACGCGTTTTAGATAGTGGAAAGTGAAATGCTGTAGCCACAGCTACATACTACTATGTTCCTGGGTTTCTGTAGTTCTAAATCTTCCGTTCACCTCAGTGTGAACATTTTGTAGGTTTAAAACTATAGAACCACAATTTACTATGTCCCAATCGTGCGGTGTACGTTTGTTGCCGCGGTTTGTGCCGTCTGACGTTCCGACTTGGATAATCACTTTAGAGCTAGGAGATCGACAGTTATGGAACGTGTTGCCTAATACAATTCTGTATTCACGACTAACTTATTCCTTAGCTAAGTCGAAGAATATGGGCACACCGGGAAGTGTTTGGATGAGTGGTTACTTTCCATCTACAATGTGAGTTGCCTTGATTAGTAAGCTTCACCAGCTGAGCTTTATGTCATACTTCATCCGGATAAATCAGCCCAATTCACTATTCTGTTACGTGCGCCATCACTGAGAGCCTCCGTGACGAATGTTTTCTATATTTGAAACGGCGCTGTTTATTAAGACAATTAAAACACTACAAGGCCATTCCCAAATGCAGGCCGCTCAGGGGTAAGGGTCAGCAGGATAACGCATCCTCGCAAGTAGATGGTTCAGTGGTTTCATGATGACTACAAGTTGTAGTATGCACGTTATGGAAGCACCAGGCGGGCAGTGGTTCTTCGAAGATTCAAAGGTTCGAAGGGGTTCAAAACATTTCTCCGGATAGAAGACAGAAAGAAAGATCATGAGTCGAAGCCCTGTAAGCAAGGTTGTGAATCACCTATACTTACAGATAAATCAATCAAACTGGCAGACACGAATAGTGCTTTGGCCCTCTTTTTGAAGAACACCGTCCCCAGTGTGCCATGGCCTACGTGAACCGGCAGGGATTCGTGGTGTGGATTGTGAGGCTGGCGAGCGTATGTAGCGATTACTGTGTCTGGGGCTGAATCCGCCGTGTGTGATTGAAAAATGTGTTGGCTCTGATGCCTATATGCACATGTGTAGAGCCTGGGTTCTTGTGGTAGGTCCACCCGTGTATGGTAATCACCCTGGCGTGGTCGCCAAACATGTAGTATGCACGCTATGGAAGAACCAGGGAACAGTGATTCTTTGAAGGTAGGAGTTCAAAACAATTTTCGTGGATAGAAGACAGAAATAAAGATCTTGAGCCGAAGCTCGGTATGCAAGGTTATACGTCACTAATACTTACATATAAATCAATCAAACTGGCAGACACCCTATACCATAAAGCGAATGATAAACGCGCCCAACTCCTCAAATCGTAAAAACCGCTCCAGCATGGCATTCTTGTGCCTGATGATGTTCTGTACGACTGTTTTTCTGTCGTAATGTTCGGCGAATATTCTGGTGGCTGAACAGTCACCATTTTGGGTCTTTTATACCGCGACAATGTTTTTGCACGATGAAACACTGCATCGTAAAACCCTAGTGTGGATCTTAAGTTAACCGATCTGATACGAGGCACTCATCTGAATTCCGGTGTGGCATGTTGTTCAGGGCAACACCCAGAAATGGATAGTACTAAACTACCTAGAACTCTCTTGCTGAACTGAAAGCAAGTGTTGGTAAAGTTGAACAGGCGCCACATAATTATCCCCAGTAATTGTATGCGTCTGCCGTAGAGATTCCATGAAACAATCTCGCATCGAAGCCAGCTTAACCGCCATGAAAATATGGAATACGTTGCGCAATAATGCACTTGCCTTGGTACAATGGTACTCTGTTTTGTATTAGGTAACTCCCAAACATATGTCCATGTCGACATCAGGAATTTTCCGCCTCTTAACTCCAGCTGCTCCACACTTCACTGTTGGTAAAGCAACATGTTCAGCTTTCTGTGGTTGGGACTGAGTTGAGTGAACTGAAAATGTTTTCAACCCAACAACAAATTACAGTTTCAGAAATTAGCAGCTACAGATTTCTTCACTGATTATCATAGTTGTCTGGAACGAATTATTTACGCCGAACCAGACTGTAGTCCGCCGCGACAGAATTTGCAGCGAAATAAACTTGATCTTTAGTCTTTGTTGTACACCATGAGAAATTAATAGACCACCCCGGTTTTTCCCTTAAGAACGAATGGCATCATCGCCACTCAGGTTTTCTCGATGCAGAAATGGCTACAATATTTTGCACTGTTCATCGTTTATCTGGTCGAATTCCGCGGCTACCACATCAGCGCCTATACCAAAGAAATTAACCATCATTTTAGATTGATTCCTTAGGATGTCAGATTTGTGATAGTAGAGGAAACCTTACACACATTGTGCGAGTTCTGGCTGTCCGCAGCCAGCAAACAAAGCGCGCGCGACTGTGAAAGAAAGTACGGGGCACCGTTACCAGGGTTCTGTTCATTCGCGACTGGATGGGTTCAAGCGTCGCACCTTTCAAAATCGTATGCGAAACATGATTCACTCTCAGTGCCTGGCGCAGCTTATAGTTCGTTGTTATCCAATTTAGTAAAGCTCCAGAAGCCATAAAGCCCAACTAAGTTGAGCTAATAATGGGTGGAACCCTCAGTGGCATGCAGACATTATGAGAGAACAGTTTGGAGATCTCCACCGTCCAATTCCCGTCGGTACACACTCCCACTAAATCGGGCGGGGTACCCCGGAACGTTCTCATATACATTAATTGGTAAATGTTCCGCCGCCTCGATTGGCAAGGCGCTGGTGACCTCATATCGGTTGGCAGCGAAACGCCTGCATGCTAACTGCCAGGCTCGGCGAACAGGTTAGCCATCACCTGTACTGATATTTTCCAGCACTCAGGTGAACCACGTTGAGATTTTCATAATCAAACAGTCCAGATGTACATTTAGTAACATATTCGGTACATAACAAACTTGTTTACCTTATAGTTTGCAGCTTAAAGCATGTTTCAGCGTCAAAAAAGGTGCCTTGCTTATTAAGGACAACCAAATAATGAGCATCTTTATTTTCAGTGCCAGCCAGCCTGAACACTGCGCCAGACCAAGATAAATTAGCAGGACTTGCTTGTCTTTCAAGTTACTTTAATCTTCCAGTGGACGTGCATCTGAATGAAGAATAAGTGGAGGTTTCTGTTACGTTTGCCGAACGAGCTTTGTAGCGTCCATCGTTCACCCTTGGAAACCTGTGTGGTCCTTCCACAGCGACAGCTGCCCTCCACTGTCTCCTATTGAATGGTTTGTCCAGCGGTGCTTTTCAGGATTTTGCATTCGACGTTATGATTTGCAATTTCTGACTCCTTCCGGGATAAAAGACGTTTTGTGCTGGCATATGGCACCAACGAGTCACTTCCACCAAGGGCCTGATTTTCATTAACGCGAACCTTGCCCGGAAAGCTTTCTCTTCCCAATCGACAGTAAAATATTCTTGTTCACTGAGGTAAACTGCGGGCCATAACGTCAACATCGGTCGTGCGGATGCAACCAAATTAAACTACTCTTGTCCTCGGTTAACCCGCACATGTTGTCAAATTTACAGCCACAGTGTGGGGATAAAAATAATAATTCTCTCGGCCTTCATTAGTCCAATTATCACCTGCACGGACCGCATTTACATACTACCCTTCTTGGTGCAGTAATAACGCCTTTCGAAATTTTTAGGTTTATCGCCGGCAGACTTTCAGCAGGAGTTATGCCTATGGCAAAAGCATTCTTAATTTTTAGCACTAACATTTCATGGTTTATTAACCCGATGTTTCGGCTTGCGTCTTCTTCCAAATATCGATGACTTATCACACAAGCACGAAGTTTTGGCCTCGATGTAATGTAATACCGACAAATTGGACCATCACCAACACAAAACATACAATTAATTTTGAGGTGCAAAAGGCGGATAGTAAACAACATGCTGTCGGTAGAATTTTTTCCACCGGTTATCTGTTGGCCCGTAAACCACAAGTATTGTGAACCCACTCTGTGGACGAAATAACAAAAGGCCACTCTGACAGGCGTGTTAGTAATAATGAATTGCATATAAAGTTATTGAAAGATATATTCGCTTATTTCCTTGCCAAATTACTAGGGCATAACAGAATGGTGTCACCCGGTCCATGCAACGTCACCAGAAAACCCACATCCCACATATGCATGTGCTGCGAGTCATGGACCCAAGCAGGCAGTGGTGTAACCTGCTTCGATTGCCAAAGTAAGTTTTGGCGTCATTCAACTGTATTGCCCACATCTACTTAAATCGACCCACTGGTTGTACTGCAAGCTTTTTCAGCCTTTGATTAACCAATCACAGGCGAATGGCACTTCTGTATTGGCAAGTTGTTCGTTGTTCAGGAAGCTTGCCAGAACATCTTGTACACTCCTTTGTTACGCCTGGTGTTAGGGTGAAGATATTTACTTCCGTCATGATGCAGTTGTTTTCTGCTCGTATGCCTCTTTTGACAAGTTTAATAACTGGTATGTAAAAAAACTATGAAAACTGGAACCTACGGCGATCGAAGGATCGTTTGAGTGTGGCTAATCGTTTAAATATAAAGGGTGATTTGTCCTAGCTTGCTCTTGACGAATTAGTAACATTGCACATTACGCAGTGTGCATCAACTGCCGCTTATTATGCACCTGGTGATGCAAGAACTGTTTTCGTCCCATGCCAATCCGGAAGACAAGGCACAGCACCATGGATAACCAACACCGATAAGTAGAAGTCAATTAAAAGGATTTTACCCGATTACATTCTTACTTGGCATATTTTTAGGTGTCGTGTGTGAATTTCACCAGATAAGTAGATAGGGAGCCAAGTGGTGAACTCCTCCATTCTTATTGCATGCACTTGTGAGCTTGTTCCGTCAGACCTAACTGGGTGCTTGTCCCTCTCCTCTGAACTATAAACATGACTTCAATCAGCTAGTTTACGAAAATTTGAAAACGATTGTTGGCTTATTATGTATTATCGTAATGAATATAAAGTGGTTATTGAAGTCTTTTCACTAAAAAGAACAGCAAAGACATAGGAATACAATTCTTTAGAGTGAAAGCGGTGTTGTCGATCTGAAAATGGTACCGTATAACACAATACACGTATAAATTTGTCGCCAACTGTGCCCCCCGGTCCTAATTTTACAATTCTGTAATGCATCAAATTTGCGTAATCGCAAACTAGTATAAATTTTGTGGGAAATTTTAAGCTGAGATGTAGATAACTGTACGAAAATATCCTATCTGTTCGTTGCTAATCCTGCGCACATATACGTGCATAATAATTCTTATGTGTAAAAGTTCTGCATGAAAATCCGTGGGTGCGTGGCAATATTGACGTAAATTACACAAGCTCCGCAAGAAAACCGCAGCTTACAAACAAGTAAACGCCGTAGGTAATATTGGATTTTGAACATGCACCAGAATAATTGATTTGAAACAATTATCAAAATGTTGATAGCTTTATGTACTTTTGGTTTTGGAGGAGAGTTTTAGATAGGAAGAAAAACAAGTCCGCAAAATTCTCGGGAAGATTGACCATTTGCTTGTGGGATGTTCGCTAACCCAACTTTCAAGCAGCACAATCGAGAATAGAACTGCAATCAGTCCGATTGAGATGGATGTTATCCTGTGCGTTCTGGCGTCTACCTTATCTAGAGTTTCTTGCGTGTTACCAGTCGAATAATAAAAATTCACATCATTATTTGTGTTTTTTTGTTTTTTTTTCAGATCCACAATACTCTTCCAGCTTTCTCTATGGGAATGTGTACGCTATTGTTGAAAAAACAGTTCATGAAACTATGTGAACAAATATACCTCTTCAGTTGTTAATCATATTCTGCACATCGATCACTACAGTGGCAGAACTGTCGCTTGAGAGCAGGGTAAACGGATTGCTAAAAAAGACGAAATTGATTCCAGTTCGACAGTGTTAAAAGACATGATTGATGTGTGCTACATCACACCTCATGGACTACCGCTGTCAGCACTGACTTAACCGATTTCGTGATTTGCAAAAGCATATGACTTAAAGTAAACTTTTTGGCGGGGCTAGGACAACGTATGTGCAACTCCTCAGACGCTGGGTTTGGCGTATTCTTACCCGTCGACGGATCTTCGTCGAGTCACCGAAGAAAGCCTTGCTACTTCCTACTAATTTACGGCAAACTGAACCAATGCCGGTGCGCACCCACTTCCGATTAATATTTAAATATTTTTGTCAAATTTCTACAACCGAAACAACAACAGCTTCAGCGGGTATTAGAAAGATCGGGGACAGTTGCACAAAACAAAATGGAAGCAATGTCTTGCGAACTATGGGTTTTTAGGGATTCTCACTTCATAGCCCAAAATGTCCATGTCTAATGCGTTTTTTACCAAAGTTTGTGTGTGGTAGATTTGTGTGCAACAATAATAATGTTTATTCCCAACTAGTGGGTAGCATAACTTAATGCATGATCATAAAGTTACAGTCAGAATAAGAGCATGACTAGTAGGGTTTGTGGGTACTGGGAAATTCCGTGGAAAAGAGACGGCAACATAAACGGTGGGCATCATCCGATGTAGACTTGGTCACCTCTGAGGCGGCATGGGTAGGGAACCAAAATTACAAGGGCTCTTTCCTTCTTACGGGGAACATATCAGATGAGACAAGGTACGATCGTTGATATTTGAAAGTGACGGGCAAAAGAAATACGAGGGAGGGCATAACAAGGGGGTTCCTGCCTGGTACGTGACAAAAATGATAAAAATACTTCAATCTGCGGAAAAAGTGGAACTAGAATAACGGATCAGGAGAGGCAGCAGCACTGCCACGATCTGACGGGCCAATTTGAACGAAAGCATAAAACCGTCACTGAGGCTTCGTAGCCTTGGACTGTTGGGTGAATGGCCAGAGACACGAAAAGCGTAAGTGGGGGAAAATGCGGTACAGATAAGTGGCAGTAGGAAACTCAGACTCACAGTTTGCATCTAAACCGGAGAGAATCACTAGTGTTGCTGCTAGAGCAGGGTCGGCTGCAAAGGCTCATCGGGAGAAGGAGATAAAGCATACACCCAAGAAGGACGGCGAACTGAACGAAAAATGACTTACTTGGGAGGAGCACAACGTAAAAGACACCGA
This sequence comes from Opisthorchis felineus, assembly GCA_004794785.1. Lineage (NCBI taxonomy): Eukaryota > Metazoa > Platyhelminthes > Trematoda > Opisthorchiida > Opisthorchiidae > Opisthorchis > Opisthorchis felineus. Next base: position 184,313 of record SJOL01004995.1, on the reverse strand, counting down.
GAGGTTAAGAAACTATGGAGGGTTCAGTGGATTGGGATGAACGCATCCCGGAGGTGGCTGCGAACAGACTCACGGATTAACAGATTGATACACAGGATCGAGGCTTTTGTCCAAGTTTTCTGGGTCGGTTTTGTTCTTGTCGTTCAGCGGCTGTCGTACACAAGCGAAAAAACGGTGTAGCACTGCTCTTTAAGTTCTCAGCGCGGGGCAGTATGTTTGCCTGCACGAGGACTCGCATAAGAAAGTGTCTAACAGTGCTTTGAACTGGTACCAAGAAGGAGCGTGGATAACCATCGGAGGAAGGTTATTCCACGCGGCTACTACACGAAATGAGAAAACATTTTGCCTAATAAAAGTGTTCCCTCTGAGCTTGAAAATCTCCTTACCATGTCCCCGCCGTGTGTTTGCTGGCTCAACGGTGAAAAATCTGTTGGCCAAACCTTGTCAAACAGGGCATAAGTAAGAATTAGGTCTCCTCGGAGGCGGTGATATTCGGGGGGAAAGAGGTCAAGTACCGTGAGACGCATTTCGTAGTCCACGGATTTGAGGCCGGCAACCATTTTCGTAGCAGCCGCTGGACACGCTCAATGAGGGTTTCGTCCTTCGCGCGCCCTGAGTAGACAACTTGGTTGGCGTATTCAAGAAGCGGTCTGACGTAGGCCCCATAGAGTATTTGGAAGTCCGTGCGAGTAATACGAGAGAGAAGGTGCGGCTAATCATCCGTTGAACGTAGATGAAGACTTTGATTGTGATTGTAGGGCGAGAGTGTGCAGTCAAAGTAGGAAGTGAACAGTTGTGGGTGTGCTATCAAACTGGGTATGCAGTGACGTGCCTTCACTGCACTGAGATGCTTCATTTTCTGGACGGTCCCGTGACGGACGTTGTAAATGAGGTCATTGGTCTGGGATGTGCAATTCTGTGAGCAGCAGGATGTTGTGGGTTTGCCAGGGACTCCGCGGGGAGAGCAAAACCAACGTAATTCTGCAGGTAGTATTTGTTCTTTGTCTGGTCGGGGATCCCTTCGGGTGTAATGCACATGTCGGGTGGAGTGGATAACGGCCAGACAGGACGTCCATAGCACGTATTACCACAGGTCGAAGCTTGGGAAGAAGATGAGATGGGATGAGATCAATAAGGCCTGTGGAGTTATAGGAGACATCAGACAGGATATAGTCCCTTAATAGAGAAAGAAAAACTGAACGCTTGCCACAGTTAGGGTAGTGACAACAAGTGGTTAAACGAGGCGCGATAAGGATGGATTTGCACTCAGTACACTGGCCATCAAAGTCAATTTAAATTTGCCAATATATGCTATTATACCGCCTGAGACAGGACTGTTCGATGTTAGTAGGCAGAGAGGCGGCGTGTTAAGGGAAACCAAACACGTAAGGACTGACAGGAGAGGAACTTCTTAGGTGGTGGACCAGATTTTCTAGAGGTTATTGGTGAATACCCGGGGTCAATTATGGTTGCCGATGGCTTCGCATGATGTCTCCGCGAAGACGATGGGAAATTTGAAGAAAAGCTGTTTTGTTTGCGTGCTTTCTTTTCTGTTGGATTTCGAAATGATCCGAAGACTACATGAGCATTAATTAATCTCTCCATATCCGCGCAAACTCAAAGTGGAGTTGCCTTTCGCGACCTGTACAGGAATAAGTTTTCGACGGTTGCAGAAGGCGTTCCGCCAAAAAAAAGCCAAAAAATTCGTCACAGCGATGTTCAGTACACGATATACTGGGTGCGCTGCAGGATATTATCTTCACCGGTACACCGAACCATTGATAGTGCATTGGGAGAATTAGTGGGTTTATGGGCAGAACAAACATACGGCACAACAGGTTGGCCAGTGCTTGTAATTTCTGGCACGAATTCAACATATTGGGATGGACTTTTGTAACACGTTCAGTCGGGAAATAGTAGAGGTATGAACTACGGACAAGCCATCAGACTGGGTGTGGCAGTCGTGGTACTGTCATCGCGACGTCGTACTTGAGTTCGTGGACAGCTCCGTACACGAACATCTTGTGGAGTCAGCTGAGGTTGTCATGGTAGTTAGGATTGGCCGAGGACTCGTGACAAACTAGGACCAGCACGGATTAGGGATATTCTTGGGTCCATCGAGAGCGCACGGTGGTTCATTGCTGTCATTCAAACGAGGCAATAAGACAGCCGTGTCTACACTGGGGACCCAAGATACGAAAACGTGTCCAAATGTCTGCCAGACAGCACTATGGTATGAGTTGGACTGCGGCCGGAAATAGCAAGCAGTCAAAAGTGATCACAATTTCTGCCTACTGCAGTGAGACGACACTGCCCGAGTTCGAAAACGGTAATCGATATTCAGGTGGATAGAGTAGGCACGCGGTCAATGCGCACGGATGTGGGAATATGTGATCATGAGAGACGCGCATTGGTAAAATTGTGCGCGAATAACCTAGCTCACAGCGTGCAGGGACAATAGATCATTCAAAAACGTGAAATTTCTGGTGGTTTTGCGTGTTCGCACGATGAGGTGACTCAGGATAGCGCGGGTGCAGCATGAAGAAAAGTGCGGGGGCTTTGCAAATTGAGCTGCTTCTGAGGTGTCATACCGCGTGAATTTAGTGAGTTTGGAAGCATTTTTCGCTCTGCTATCAATGAATTTTACTATTTATAGGGGGATTGCCAGGAAAGTATGCTTCAAACAGGGCATGCTCTTGCCAGCGGCACGTGCGTCCGACAAAAGTTGCCTCCGTTGTAGTTTACTATTTCGCCCACTGCAGAAGACGGAGTATGAGGTTCAGCATAGGATAGGAATATATTTGAAGAGAGGGTGTTAGTGCACAGGTTATGATAATTGATATTCATAATATAACTCAGAAGGTATATGTACTAACAACGGTTTTTACTATGGTAGATAGTAGTTCCAAGTTACTAGTTGTACCATGATAAAATAAATACAGTGCGAACAATGGAATAAGTCAAATATTGACCTGTCGTTTGTGGATAACTCCTGAGACTTCCTGGGTGAAAGTCCGGACGGCGGGAACGTGTTTTCTCCGCAGTATAGCTGTTACACGTGTTCCTTAGTTGTCCGCGGACTTGAAGTGTTTTGCTAACACCCTGCTCCCTGCGCGTGACTGTGCTGTGTGTGACGTGTGTATAATACATGGAATTGTTCCGATTCGTGCAAGACGGGAACTGACTTGTTGTCAGTTAAGGTTGCGAGCGGGACAGGGTTTGTCACGTGATTTGTGTGCTTGCGGAGCGGGCAAATCGTGTGATCTAGTGAACAGGGATGTGCTAGACAAATTAGTGAATCTGGTTGAGAGAACAAGGAAATGTCCGTTACGGGGGCATGCAGATGAAGTCAGAGATGTCAGCAGTGCAGTTTTCTGCATCGTTGAGAAGAGGGGCTGCAGAATCGGCAGACGTGGAATGGAGACTCTGCAAGATGTGGCTGCTAATCGATGTGAATGTTGTTTTTGTTGTCAGTTTTTTCCCAGACCGCCTGAATGAGTTTCAGGAGGAGGAGTTGGATTGGGCCCAAACCTATGACAGATATGGAATAGGGCCTCAGAGTAGCCTGAAATAGCGAACAGTTTGCCACATTCTACGTTTGAGATGTGAAAGCTCTTCCACATATATAACCGGATGCTGAAGATCACTAATTTGATGTTTTACAAAAGCAAGCAGGTTAGCTAATCGTTTCCACAGATAGGAGCCTCTAGTTGAAACCGCTGCTGCGAGGGAGAATGGGACGATTATAGGTTATGATGCGGACGACGGAGCTTTCGATTCTGTCGAGCTAAGTGGTATTGACATAAGGGAGCATAAGTGGAGTGCGGTTGCGATTTAGTGCACCTAATGAGCATATTTGACACCGGAAACCCACACAATCACTATATCTCCACTGCGGCTGCATCTATGGATTCACCCTTGAGGAAGCATGCGGTCCTTGGACCCTAGGGCTCAAATCTATATTAGCTGATCTCCAGACTGACTAGAAAAAGCCCTCTTCACGTTCAAGGTCGCTGCTTTCATTAAGGCGTATGACCACTGATTTCCGCCATCCAATCATCGATGTGCACATTATCAGTATCGCCAGTGGGACTAACTGAACAAGTAGTAAGCTTGCCTTTATAACTGTAAGACTCCAGCTTCAGCACGGACACTGATTGGGGGTTGTGGTCTACGGGGTTTATCAAGCACTTGATGAGTTAGCCACTGCAACTTTGTTGAATTATGTGTTTTAAACGATTTTGCGGAAGATGAACACGACTTGCAGTTGATTATACATTTTTACTCTCAGAAACCCTGTCGGATGAAAGCGACTTCCTGAAAATGAGAACTAGACTGAATACACATTACGTTTGCACCAATGCAACTAATAAATAGAATCTTAATTTTCCAAGGGCGGTTGTGTATTTTTCAGGCATAGGCTTGGCAGACGGACGACATATATGGATATGAAGGACTGTCGTTGGTCGTTGGATTAGGCTATCATTTAAAGTTGAGACCTTATAATCACCTGCGAGCACGGGTACGGGCCCGGCAGTTACTATAAGTAGCCAAGGTAAGCGACAACGCTAACATATATGTGTACAGGGGACCGCCGTTGGCCATCGGATTAGCTTACCGTGCACAGCTGAGGCCTCGTAATCGGCGTCGCACAAAGACACCGGCCTAGCAGTTACGATAATTAGCCAAGGTAGGCGAGAGCGCGTGCTGTTATCATGATCTTGGTTGGTCTCATTTTCCGCCAATGCATTAGTCATACTTAGGGAACGCGATTAGTTCCAATGGGAAAGATACCGTTGTGTCGTTAATCAACATACGCTTATTTCAAAACGCTGCGCCATCTACTGACTAGTTGTGCATATCAGAGAATGGAGATCACCCACAGAGGGGCACACTATCATCAGTGCTGCACAGTGCATCGAATTCTCTTTCTTCATTATGATGAACGGGGTACGATCCTCCGGAAAGTTGTACTGTGTCGAAGTCCGTTGAAAAATTCACCTAATTCGTTACATTTGAGGGGTTTTACGCATGTATGCGTTATTCCGATATTTTCTGGGTGGAATTCGCAACAGGCATTATGTGGATGTTATCTCACTCGTAAAAAAACCCGTGGAATGCTACAATACGCTAAAGTTTGATTTTGTGCTCTATCTCGTAAACCGGTAATGAGATGTGAATCGGTAGTGGTCGATCACCTTCAAATTTAGCTCAATTTGACAAAATGTTATGAGCAACGTATCACCAAAACGTGCAAACGGATTAGACTAATTCCCTGTAAAAGTCGCAACTTTGAAAACCTCATAGTTTCGCCCAAAATATTTTAGGCTTACTGCTAGTAAGCGGTCGCAGAACCTAACCAGCGCGTCTCTGGGACGTCAGAGCCACAATGTGAGAAAGAACTTGCACCATTTTTGTGAATTTAGAAAATACACCATTGCACACTAGTAAGCACGGCAGCTCGAAACAGCCTATGATGGAAGCTTACTGCAGCTGTATTCATGAGAAGCCACAGGCTAGTCCATGAGATCAAGCTTGACTACTCGTGGCAGTGTTGGAAGCCCCGGACAAAAACCCTCGATTCCCATTGGCCCATTTTATGATCAATCGGGAATGGCCTGTTTCAGTTCGTAGCCGGCTCGACACAGATCCGTCCAGCTGAATTAAATTTCAATTATCTCAATCAGCCCGCCACCCGGACACCCTTCAGGATCATGATTTAATTCTGTCTGACTGTCTGTGAGACGTCTGCGCATAGGAAGTCGTTAAGTGGCGGGCGACTAATTGGATAGGAAGGCGTGGTGGAAATAGAGAGCCCAAGAAGTGGAGTCTAGTGCTGCAGTAGATGCACAGAAGCCGTTTAAGTTGACTTCTGATGCGCAAAAACTGGCACTGTTGGAAATACGTAACTTTCTTTGTTTTCCGTGTCCGCTTATGTGCCAACCGACCGTAGCGCTGACATACCGAGAGTCACCTACCGCAAACTGTCCTAGCAGCACAACTCGGTTATTAGTCGGTTATATGGCGGTTAAAGTTGGTTATTTAGCAGTTATTTAACGGCAGTCCACCATAAACAACTCGCGTACCGTAATAAGAACAAGAGATTTCAATACACCGGGGGGACGTCCCAGTCCAGCAGCAGCACGCGTTGGTGGTTCATTTCGTCTGGACGTTAACAAGTAGTGATAATGGTGAACGTCTTTTGTTACCTAACTTGCACCTTTATACTGGCTATCATTTGTGTCCTCAAGAACACTTGGCCAAGTAAACGCTGCCGCTTCGTTTGGCGTTTCCCTGCTTCTCAGCAGTCTTGGGGGCAAATTGACCGTATCGCCGTCAACCGTGGTGCGGTTCAGGGCTCGACTACCGATTTATGGAATACACGGGTTGATTCAGATACATTCAACAGTAGCCGACTAGTCATCTGAATGACGAAAAGTGCGTCCATATGTCATTTGGAGGAGACTCAGCGAACGCCTATGCCGTGCATGGTGAGAATGGACCAGAAGACATCACGAAGATAGATGCCAAAAAGGATTTGGGTATCTGGCTCTTTTCAAACATGTCCTTCTCACTGCACCATGAGAAATCGGCTCGCCGCTCTACGGATGATTAGCCGCACCTTCTCTCTCGTATTACTCGCACGGACTTCCAAATACTCTATGGGGCCTACGTCAGACCGCTTCTTGAATACGCCAACCAAGTTGTCTACTCAGGGCGCGCGAAGGACGAAACCCTCATTGAGCGTGTCCAGCGGCTGCTACGAAAATGGTTGCCGGCCTCAAATCCGTGGACTACGAAATGCGTCTCACGGTACTTGACCTCTTTCCCCCCGAATATCACCGCCTCCGAGGAGACCTAATTCTTACTTATGCCCTGTTTGACAAGGTTTGGCCAACAGATTTTTCACCGTTGAGCCAGCAAACACACGGCGGGGACATGGTAAGGAGATTTTCAAGCTCAGAGGGAACACTTTTATTAGGCAAAATGTTTTCTCATTTCGTGTAGTAGCCGCGTGGAATAACCTTCCTCCGATGGTTATCCACGCTCCTTCTTGGTACCAGTTCAAAGCACTGTTAGACACTTTCTTATGCGAGTCCTCGTGCAGGCAAACATACTGCCCCGCGCTGAGAACTTAAAGAGCAGTGCTACACCGTTTTTTCGCTTGTGTACGACAGCCGCTGAACGACAAGAACAAAACCGACCCAGAAAACTTGGACAAAAGCCTCGATCCTGTGTATCAATCCGTGAATCTGCTCCTGTCATCATCATCGACAGCATGACATCAGTGTTCAACACCGATGCTTCGCTGCCATGCAACCATGATTTTTTTGAAAACTTTATCCTGGAGAAAGGAATCAAGGTGGACGGGGAAGGGACGTAGTGCTAGCTTACTCCAATCATTCCGAGATGCCTACACCTCCAGACACTCATTCAGGCAATCTGGATAGAAATTGACAACAAGAGCGCCACTGACATTATTTGCAGCTATATCTTGCAGTGTATCCAACCAGGCGCAGTGAGGATTACGCGGTCCCCATCCTGGAAGGTGAGTAGCACCGACAGCACCCAAACGTTTCGTAATCTCCTTCATACCCCTTTGCCGGGTCAACGGTTGGTCACCTCTCTGCTTCCGCCACTCTAAGTTGGGCATGGAAAACAGCACTCTCTTCGGCAAACGATGGTTAGGCATACACAACACATTTCCCACCAACGCAGCTTCTGGTGCTGGACACATTCTTCAATGGAAGTACCCGTTGCACAACCGAAAACTCGCTTTCTAATTGCCTCGTTACGGATACGCCGACACCAACCCACGCGAGTTATGGTTCTGAGACAGCGATTGTCGAACACCTGAAGACGTCTCAGTTCCGCTGCTCGAACAGGCCAAGTCTCAGACATTCAACAGAACAGCTTGATACACACGTCTCTTGAGATTCAGGGATATACCGCTTTGAGGCCATAGGTGTCTCAAATCAGCAAACGCGACCCGGCCCTTGCAGATTTGTGCATTGACCTCATCTGTCACACTAAAATCGGAACTAGTACAACCTCTAATGTACGTAAAACGCTCCACAATTTCAGTTGTCTCTCCCTGGATTATAAGTGGCGTGTTCAGCGACTGCATGTCCAGTAGCATGACCTTACACTTTGTGGGTGCAAAATGCATACCAAAAGACTGACTTTGGTCAGTTCATCCAAAAACACCTGCGCCTTATTCCCCTCTTCGAAGATGAGAACGATGTCGTCTGTATATTCCAGATCGACAAGGTTTTCGCCAGAGGCTATTTGACACCGGAGTTTCGAAGACTTTCCAGCGTTCATCGCATTATCTCATCGATCACAAAGTTAAATAGGAATGGAGAGAGTGGGCACCCCTAACGGACACCTCTTTGTGTACGGGAGATTTTGGAGAGCTCTCCACATACCCTCACATGTCCGCCAGTCTGAGAATACAAAGAGCTTATTATGTTCACAAAGTTCCGGGGCATCCCTTGGTGGGCAAGCCTGTCAATGAGAACAGATCGGTCGAGCGAGTCGAATGCGCCCTGGAAATCCAGAAATACGAAAATTGTGGGTCATTTGTACTTATGACGTTGTTCTAGCACCTGACAGAGTGTGAAGATTTGGTCAACGCCACCTCTACCACGCCGGAATCCCGCTTTCTCCTCTCGAGTCAGTGTTTCACGAGCCACCATAAGGCGACGAAGCACAGGTGATGCCAACAGCCTGGTTACGATCGGGATCGAGCGGACTCTCACTACGAACCCCTTTTTTGCAAATGGGCACTATAACCGACTCTCCCCAGTTGTCTGGGACAGATTCCTTTTCCCAACTGCAAGCGAACAGATCAGATAAGCGCTGACTGAGGACTTCACCCCCGTCTCTGACGAATTCAGGTGGGAGGTCATCCGGACCAGAAGCTCGGTAGCGCTTGAGAGAACATATGCAGTCGTAAACCTCCGAGGCCGTAGGTGGTTTCACGTTCACCGTCCAGGGTTCTATGTCTACTGGGCTCCAGATGAGTGGCAGCTGGTGGTCACGACAATTGTTGTTTGAAATATTCGGTCCACCGATCGAGGCGTTCTTCTTTACTCAAGATGATCACTCCCTTCCGGTTTCACCCACGAGAGGTTTCCGGAGACCGGTCGAGCGGATCAATTGAAATAATCTTCGGTCATTACCGTCCTTCTGGTCCACTTCCATTTCCTTGGCTTTCTGTGTCCACCACACTTCACGGTCTGCTCGCACGCGCACTTTCACTTGACGTCTGATAATTCGTCGCGTCAAGTTATGTTCGGGACTGGCTGCGATAGTTCTCCGAGATTTAAGCAATGCCACTGTTCGGTCTGATATCCAATGCTTGAGTGCGCCTGGTGGTGCCGTGCCACAGGCGAAATTCCCAGCACTACGCAAAGAGGTGGCACTCTTGTCCCAGCGTGCGTTCACATCTGATGGTGGAGCATTTGGGAGAGACGCTGGAAGACGACTCTGGTAATTTCGTCTAACATCTGGATCTGCCAGTCTCTCAGTTGCCAAGCGATTTGTCCGCACCTTATGTGGCCCAGGAAAACGTAGGGAGAAGGAGTGCTTGATCAGAATCTACAAATGTGTTCCGAAACGACCGGCAGTCATTTATTAATCTGCGCCATCGGCAACTGATTGCAATGTGATCGATTTGAGTTCATGGCCGGCACACCGTTAGGGGACCCCATGTGGCCAGACGATTCGGCCATTTTGGAAGTTAGTACTGTATAAAAACAGCCTGCGGTCATCACACAGCTGAAGGAATCGTTCACCATTGTCCGTTCGTACCGAGTCCAATCCATGTCGACCTCCTAATTGAGCCTAAGATGCGCTAAGCCCGCCTGCCCACTTGTGCATTCAGATATCCGGCAACCACCTCGATATCTGAGCTTTTAGCTCGCCGCAGCAGGCATCCAAGGCGTAATAAAACTTTTCTTTGATGGTGTCAGAGCTACAGTCAGTTGGGGCGTAAGCAGACACGATAAACAGACATCGATCAACTTCCGGCTTGTGAGACTCCTTCACAGACGTTGCCAGACAAATCGCACAGAGGCGACTATCAACAGGTATCCAGTCAAACAAGGGTACTTCCGCCCGGTGACTTAGGACGATACCAACCTCTTCACATCCCACCGTAGCATCCTCTGGTGATCCAGAGGTGCGTAGCCGGAAGCGAGTAGAGAGTGATGGGGCGGTTAGCTCAGCCACTGTGCTTGCATCTTGAATTCTTGTTTCTGAGACACCACACATCAATGCCAAGCAGGTCCAGTGTGAGAGCTTGCTTCAGAGTGCGAACCTTTAAAGCGGCCAGATAGACTGGGCGTCGAGGCTTGAAGATTGTTTTGGAGATACCTGAGGATGTCGGTGCCATGTGACGAGCAGATGTTGCACGCAAAACCGATGCAAGACGAATGGATTCATCAATCCTAATTGCTGGCCCTACAAGGGGAGAGTTGTTAGTGGGGTGGGGAGAAGGGTAAGAAAAGTATGTGAAAGAGAAAGAAGGGAGGCGCCAGCAGTAGCCCGTTTTCGCTTATCCGCCCTGCTGTATGCAGCCAGTAAGGCGACCAGGCTGATGGCACCACGCGACGGCCGATGTAGCATGTGTTTATTGGTAAATGTAGGTATCATGGTTGTACGCGAGCTGGGATACTGTCAGGGCGCCCACACCTAGACAGGAGGATGATTAGGGTCCTCAACCAAAGCCTTTGGCTCAAAAGCCTAACAGCAAGGCAGCAGTGTTTGGCGGGAAATGCAAATTCATTACCATTTCTACGGAACAAGTCGCTACATGTTCCAATCCGCAACCTGGAGGACCAGGAGACTGTGTTTGTCAGACCTCTAACTATTAACCAACCTGGTATGAGAGACTCTGTGAGTGTCGCGGGGACACCCCCCAGTATAGCTCAATGGGTCGCTGAGATGCGCAAACCGTCACACCACGGTAAGGTCCAGTCTCTTCATGGCGGAGTCAAGATGCAGAGGTCGGGTTCGAACCACGGACCTTCCTGTCAGTAAGTTCGCGCTTTAACACTGAGGTATCTTGCCCTCTCGTGTCAGTTGAGCAAATCGGTGTTTGCTATGGGGTGCGTATAGTTATTAGTATGATCGTCTGTGTTTGAGTCACCTGACAAGCCACATTTATTTGCATTGTTATTTCTGTGGCAGTGATGTTGATTTGTGCACGAGTACACTTTTCTCAGATAAATGAAGACCGACGGGCTCAGGGTGACGATTTGTGGGGTCTATCCACATGTGAAAAAAAAACGTGAATCCCCCCAGTACCTGTTGTCTTATAGTAGCCGTATTTGAGCCTAGGTTCAGCTTAGGAGCCAGTTTATTGGCGCTGGACAATAATTTAACACTGGCACGTTTTCTTACCACAATAAAGTAATTTCAAATAACCCACAGGCAGCAAGTTTAGATATACATGTTTGATAGTCACTTGTCGAGCGAGGGTGCGTCCGTGTTGAACACTGATATTTTGTTGTCAGTGATGACGTTGATGAGTGGTATTTACTTCTTGCCTTTCAGGTAAACATTCCGTACTGTACATTGGTGTTGATGTCCACTGGTCTGTTGCCATGGCCACATCCTGGCAGATACGTATTCGAGATTTCGAACGATCACAAGGTGGCTGTGTTTATTACATCGTCGAGGTTCAGGTATGTTGTTGAAGTATATTTTTTCGTCTGTCATTCATTTTGGGCATGTTCTTAGCTTTAAGAAGCACTGGTACCAGCAGGTCCTCATCTGCCGTCTAGTTTGTCCGACGACTCAAGTGTCTTGTTTGTTGGTAGTGTGGGGAGACTTGGGGATTTTCAATTGAGATTTCGTCCTGTACGTGAAGCCAGTCTATGCTGAAAAGCCAAGGAGCACCCCACATCTGTTTTATTCTGATTGGGAATCATCAACAGTGAACATGTCGCGAAACTCCAGGGAGTTTGGAATCCGCGGTCTTCCGGTTAATAGTCTGAACACTTAACCGTTGGCTACGAATGCCTGGTCAGCAGTGTAATCCTGTTTGTGTCGATCGATTGACTCGCCTGCAGGAATTCCCACTCAGGTAACGCCAAAAAATGGTTTTATGTCCACACTACGCTGGTCCGTTTGTGAGCTCGAAGTAGCACAGTAGTTAATGCGCGAACCTACTGACCGGAAGGTCTTTGTTCGAACCCAACCTCAGCGTCTCGACTGCCCCTGTCTAGGTCTGAGCAACCCGGCAGTACATCAGGCCTCTGCTTCTCTTGGGGTGGCGTTGTGGCTATGAACCGAATAGGTGCCACAGCCAAACTAATATATTTTCATTATGCGGAGTCAGATTTATCGATGTGTGGATATGTGGACATACAATTTTAAATGGTGAATATATATATATATATATATATATATATATATATATATCATGGTACATCTTTTCCGAGGAGAGACTAAGAATAACAGCAAAGTAACGGAACGCCGATATGGCGCTACGAAACCAACCATCATCATCGTCGTCATAATCAGAGACAGTAACATCACTGTTGGCATTGATGTTTCATTGCTGTACGACCAAAAAGTCTACTTAATTGTATTCAAAGCCTTAAGGTGAAAAAGAGTGGTTGAGGGAGGTACCTGGTGCTAATAATAATAATGGTTTATCTGTAACACCCTTTCGGTGCCTAGCTGCCATGCCACCCGAAGGAAGCACGAGGGCCGAGACACTACCAGGTTGCCCAAGCCTGGGAGCAGTCGAGATGCAGAAGTCGGGTTCGAACCACGGATCTTCCGGTCTGTAAATTCGCACCTTAACCACTCTGCCATCTCGAGCTCGCTGGCGCTAGCCTACCATAAGCATTCTGAGGTGCCTATACCTACAAGCGCTCCTTCAGACAGTGTGGAGAGAGACTGACTACAGGGACGGTACCAACATCTCTTAGACGTCATTTTTTGCGTGCCTTCAGGCACGGAGAACCCATCCTACCATCCACTCCAAAAACTCTTCTAATCCCTTCACACCTTTCTGTCATCTCACTCGTTGACCATATCACAGTTTGCGCCATTCTGAAGGAGGCACGGGGAAAGTACTGGTCTCAATAAACGATGTTTCAACATGTGTAGCACGTGCCCGAGCAACCGAAGTGGACGTTACTGGATATTTTCCGCGGCTGGATTATCTACTGTCCAACCAAATACTTGTTTTATAACTGTTTCGTTACGAATTTGTTGGCGCCTTTCGATTCCAGAAGCACTTTTGAGACATTGATAGTCGAATGCCTGTCCGTAGAGGCTGTCTCGCAACCATACAACAACACAGCTTTTTTACAGCCTGGTACACACCCTTGAAGTCCGGTGGTAAACCTTTTTGACTCCACAAATGGAGCAACATGGTAGGCGTGATTCGGGCATTTGAGACTGACTTTATAAGGCACACTTCTGTCGGAGCTGTAAAATTCTGCACAACTTCCGGCATGTCCAGAGTGAACGTTGTGGAGCATGACTTTGCACTTTGTTGTTGCAAGACGCATGCCGAGAGGTGTGATAGGTGATAGCGTTTGGAAGCCAAAAGTATCGAGAACCCAACTACTAGTCGAACTCCGCTGTCTGTTGCCTAAAATTCAGAGGCGTCATTCTTCCCATCCTAGATAGTGCTGAGGTCAAAACGCATTCATTCGCGGTTTGCAGCCGACAAACTAAACTGGACTGGTTTCGAATAAACAAAGTATTGTTCATAGTTCATTTTCGACTCATTCAAGATTTTTCCAGACCAAAATCCTTTTTGCGAGTTCGGATTTGTAGAGCTTGGCTTGCTTGCTCTGTAAAGATTGCATGATTTCGCTCTCGTTGATGAGATAAATTACTCCTGAGGGTATTCGTCTCACTTCCTTGAGGTTTTGGTACAGAATGCTGAGTTTTTGCGGTAGACTGCGCAGATATTGGGAGAATTAAGGATATGGGCTTCGATGGCGCACAATTCTGGTACATTCCACTCAAAATCAGGCAATTTTTTCACTGAATTTCCATCAAATTTTCTATGCCAATCAGTTCCAACGTGTGGTTTCCGCTGTCTTTCAGTGATCTTTTGAGTGCTCCTGGGCACTGGTTGGCTGAACGAGGGCGTTAACCAATCAAATCGATCAGTACTCTAAGACGAGGATAAGGCGAACTTTTCAAACACTATTCTAGACATAGCTCAGGTTTGCGCCAATCACTTGAAAAATGGATCCTTTTCGACAATTTTGGCATGGATTTGGATGGCTGAAATTCTTTCACTATGGCATTCATTCGCTGATCTGTTACAAGATCGGATTTGAATTGTGATGACCGTAGCTCATATGCCTATCCATCTTAATAATTCAGTGGAGGGCGAAGTATCGTGTCACTAATAGGAAACAGATGGAGCCGATCGATAGGCCATCGTTACCAAAATAAGTTGGGAAAACAATTATTCGACTGTTTTTCTCTGAACCAATAATTTATCACTACTTTTCAAGCGATTACGTCGAGTTCACTAATCACCTAGTGTCACCTGGGCCTTCACGAAATTACAAATGAATCCATTGATCCTAATTTCATTTTTTACCCTCATTACTTCGCAGTTTCCATTGTTTCTATCCGAATGCTTGTTCCGATGACGGCTCGTATCAAGTACAACGATTGATCTGTTTCATGTCATGTCGACTTCTATTCCATCCTTTCCATTCAACAGACTCCTGCTCAAGACCTTGGAGGAAAGCCAGTCGCTGTGTGGTCTGTTAACCGCCGCTTCTCAGATTTCCTCACCCTTCGCAGATCGCTCAGAACCGCATATCCCTTCTCCATCGTTCCCCCACTTCCGGGAAAATCCGATATTATAAGCACCGTTTTCCACCGCATTTCACCCAATGTAACAACACCCCCAGCTCCTTGCGGTTCTTTACCAATGGTTGAGCAATTGTTTTCTCCTGGACGCGTGGATTTTGGACTGATCGACTACAGATGTTATGCTCTTCAGTCTTTCCTTAGGCATTGCCTACTTCACAACCGCCTATCCTGTGACGCATTGTTGAGAGACTTCTTGAGTTGTGATGTGGACTGGACAAGTCATCTCACGGTACATTACTCTTTGGGAGAATTTCTGTGTATGTTTTGATCTCTTTTGTTTTGGTAACAATGTTTTAGAGTGCAGTATTTCGCCCTTTAGCTTCCCCAAGTCTAGAACTACGTGTCCGCTATGGTTTAGAGAAATCACGTCCTTCAGATTTCGTATTCTTTCGCACTCCTTTATGCAATAAGCCTTCAAAGGTCAATCATCTCCAATGACCCTGAGTTGTCATGGGGATCCTTCGTACAGTCGAAACTGCCACATTAATCGCGCAAGAAACTAATAATACTCTCACACGAGTGACCAAACAGTCAGTCAAGTTAAAAACAACTGTGTTTTCCAGAGTTGACTTAGCACTACAATGACTACGGCTACGACCCGGAACAGCAAATTTCCTCGAGGAAAATGTCAACTATTGTACTTCGTTCGGATTGTCAAATTAAGCCCGGTACAGCGGACTAGAAATGACTGTGTGGCATTCAAGATAATGAACGAGTTTATTTTTCACTTCTCATGACAAATCACGAGTAAGTTTTAAGATTTTGTCGCAGGGTAGTTCAGAGTTAACACAATAATCGTTGAAAAGTGAGTTAGGCTTGAAGTTATGAACAAACGTCACACATTTCTTGGTTAGTTTGATTTGCATACCTTTTACTCTTACGCCAGTCGACCATTCGCGGACATCATTGGTTAACTGTGGTGGATAAATTTCACACACATAAAAGGCAATCACTTTGGCAAACTGTCGGATACGGGCTTAGTGGACTGTTCCGTGTGCAAGTGAGTCGTTATATCCTACCACATCTACGAACGGTTGCGACCATCGCACAATGGCATTGACTGTTCCCAGGGCACATGTACGTGCGACTTCAGAAGGATTGATTTAGACCCTGCGAAAAGCGTTGAAAGCCTCATCTCTATCTTGTGGCCTGTGTCCACTAGGAGATCAGCACTGACACTCCTCGTGAATCCCGAACTCCAACACAGGTGTAGGCGTTGTTCACTGATGGCGTTGTAAAGCTGCAGTGTCGTATGACGGATGTACACTGCATTCCAAATACCATAGGTGACAGTGACAGCTTGTCTTCGTTTATTGCAACAGCCGATTAACCTTAAAACAACGGGATAATATAGCAGCGTTCAAAGTTTTTTGAAGACATTATTTGGACACTTAGTCAGCAATCCGTTGCTGAATCTCATTGGAACGGCAAACGAAGGAATAGCCTGTCAGACCTAATGACTGAGGAGACCTCTGTTTTGGATTTCTATCAATAAGCTGATATGGGCATCTATTCTCCTCTTGAAGAAATTAACTGTTATTCATCTCATTTTTTAGTGCGTCACTTGAGCAAATCCTGTGAGTTCCAAGGCACTTGAGAAAATTGAACCTCTGTTTCAACGGTATAAAACTATTGGAGTGGGTAGGCTGGCTGTTTCAGGTGAAACGTCGAAAAATGGCATTTTCTAGCGCAATTTCTTTCCACCGTAAATTCAACTCGGGATATTTGCTGCTAAACACGACTAGTGGATGATGGCTGAGGCCCTCTGCATCCAACCCCTTGCGAACAGACCAGACTAGCTTGCGCATTCCAGTTAGATTGACCCTCAAGTCAGGAAAAGATTAATTTCTGGTTCGAACGTATGCAAGCTATGACTTTATATTAGCAAATGGTACTTTTGTCCACGTATAAAATCGAGTGAGACCAAGTAGCATTTGCTTGTGTTTGTGCTGTAGTTTCTTTATGTGCATTTGATCGTTAGTTTGTTCGCTGAGCTAGGTAGTTTGGCTGCAAATGTTTCATTACCACTCTAGGTGATCTCATCAGTGCATCATCGTGCAGTGGAGCGCTGCGGTGCTCCAGTGGTTCCGTATTCCGAATTTTGTATTCAGTCGCCACACCTCAGACTACTTGGGGATTATCCACAAAGTTACTAGCCGCCCGTTCGATCGTTCACGACTGGACTACTAATACTTTCATAAAACCATAAAAATGTATCACATATTCGTGACATCAGTATTGTCAGAACGTCCGTTCTAGCATCGGAATTCCCCAAGCCTCCTTGTAACCTAACCGGACATGCAATCAATTAAATCCGAACTTCCTGCATATCGCTACACCGTATGTACCTTAGTTGTGCCGCATGTATTCAAATCCTACACTGCACCTGTTTTTTCTTGGAAACAGACCAACGACTCCATTTTGGGAAAGTTCGGAAAACATCTAATAACCTGATCGCCGACAGTGTTTCACTCCTCTTACTGGAGCTTGATCGGGCCAAGTGACCAGGTTACGCGGTTGGTTGAGTTTCAATTTGAACCAATTAGCAAGGTCTCTTCCTACTGGTAGTATAAATCAGCTTTAGGTGTCGACTAAGAGACATTGTTGGTTTGAAGCAGCAGGACCGATGAGCTAGAGGGCAAATTAAATGAATTTCGGCCGGGCCTAGTTACTAGTTCTTCCGGTTTACTTTATGTGGAGATTCTGTGTCGTTTATGGTTTTTGTTCGTCTGTGTGGGCGAGCTAATGCTACAGCGGTTTGGTAAAGGATTATATGACTTTTGGTGGGGTTTGGCTTTCTACCACTTCTGCTAATTATTTCACCTGACTGAACCACACACCGCCACGCTCCACCCCCTATTCGCTCGCTTTTTCTCTATTCATACCTGGATGCTTGACAATCTCTACTATCTCGGACATCAGCCGCTTCGGTGTGAACCATAGTGCCCCTCTTAACAAACTCCCTTACCGACACCTAACACTGATTTATCCTGCTATTAGAAACAGGTTGTGATTCTTTCGTTGTTGGAACCCGACCAACCTTGCGATCGAATCACTTAGTCTGACGAAGCTTTTGTGTCAAAAGCAAAAGGGTGCCCAGCAACAAATCTACTGATTGTTTTCCAGATGCTTCCAACAGATCAACTACCCATTTTATTGTTCCTGAGTATTATAGGTGGCAACCATAATTCGGGGCGGAAACAAGTCAGTTGCATTGCTAGTCGCGATGTGCACTCATGTGCACACTAATTTGGTTTCAGCAGCTCTTCCTTAGAACAACTAAAAAGGCCTGCTTTTGGTTTTTTCAGTGTATCCCATATAATCCTCGTTCATCCACCTCGCTCCCATCGTCTCCGACGCTGCCAAATAGTCCCGTCTTATCTGATGTCGAATCTGATGTCTCGGACCTGGCCGCAGATTCTTCCAATCGGACCATTCCATCCTCCGATATCAGTTCTAGTCTATTGGTCAGTAGAACGTCTGCCATGAAGACTGCCTTTCGTCACATTCGAACATGTCAGGAAAAGCTGGCTAAATTTTCCGGACGTGCCCACCGTTTGCACAAAGACTACGCCGAGGCTCTTTGTCAGTGGAGTTGTTACGAGAATAAAGCAACAGCCGTTGCGGATGCGTTACAGGTAAGCTCTTGGTGCATAAATCAAATTGCGAGGATTTAGTTAATATCTAATTAGTGAGTAATGCTTGGCCGGTCTTCCAAACTTGGGCTGCTGTCTTTTTCGGTGCGCTCCCATAATGTATCTTTAGGGCTCAATCTCACAGCACTACTGTTCGCGTGTACTCTGTTTCGAACCCAGGTTGCAGGACACGAGTGTGACAGTTATTCATTTATAATGGATTCTGTGTTGGAAGAAGCTGCAGATCTCATGGAACAGTTCAGCATTTTGGAGAATTACGGGACCAGCCTCACAGAAGTTCGCCAGGCTTACCGTGCCATGCAGGATCAGTCAGATTCCGCACACATGCGTGGCTCCGCTGCAGAAGATACGGTAAGTCATTGTTACTCATTGTTACTCTGAGTACAGTTTTAAATGTGCTCCACGTGTTTATTGGGACAAACGTTCCATGTCCACGGCTGGTGCACCGATTATTTAGATCGATCGTTTGTATCATTCCACCGATTGGTCATATCGCCCCACTTTTGTGATTAATCGGTCGATTCGTGCTCACTCCTTCCTTCGCACCTGTTATGCTATATTGTCGTCCTCCGAAGTAGAACGTGAGCGCTGCAGAAACTCCGCATCCATTAACCTTCGTAGTCAACTAGTACAACAGTGCCGAGTAGCTGAGGTTGAAAATGTTAGACGAATTATTGGTGCCATACCTCTAGCAGACTGGATTGAGTGCTGTTCACAAATAAGGACGTGGAGCGCAGAGCAACCCGCGACTGTAACTATCATAAATTTGAATGCTTTGGAGTTTCTCTATTAATCTTGTCTTCGTGGGAACAGATTTTAGACCATTCCTCTATAGGAAATCGATGAGCGGAAATTCTTGTCACGGAAGTAATCATTTGGTTGTAGCGTAGCGGTATTTATTCCTATATTCAGTAGTGCAGCTTAAAATGTGAAGTGTGACGAATGGCTCTTAGTCATTTTTTAGAGGCCATTCTTGGTGTTCGAAACGCCGGATAAATGATCCGTTCGGCCGTCTCCGACACTTTTCGTGATGAACGGTGACTCTATTGTTCGAACTCTCCCCTTCTATATTCAAGTCAAAACAACCAACTAATTTGTGGTTCCGGATATTTCGTAATATCACCTGAAATTGACTACTCCAGTTCTGCCGACCGGATGGGCCGACTGATGAAACCTGGGATTGGTGAACTTCTGTTCTGTAAGAACGTACTGGATACTTGTTAAGGAGATTCTTCTAGACACGTCCAATGACTGCCGTCTTCTTATTTCACTCCGTTCAATGTACGTGCGATCTGATGTGTGGAGTGTTTAAATTGTCATTATGTGCTGTCGCTTGTAAACGAAACCTAAGCCGATCGAACGAATCCGATGGTACAGGAAGGTTAGAGTGGGGCCGAGGAAGACTGGTCTGGTTCACAAATGATCCAGTTCTCAGTTTTTTACTTTTATTTGGTTCCTGTGATTCAGAGGCCGTTTAATTCCGTAAGAACATTCTTAGCACCGCTTCGTTTTCGTTCATGTGTGCATCTCTAACATTTGTACGTCCAAATGGAGTCCGCAAAGCAGCATGGAAAATGTAGAGAGTAGTTACTTTTGGATCCGGAAGTTGATCCGACCCCTCACCATCGGGTTTAGATATTACAGCAACTTCAAAACGACGTAGATGCTCGTCGAATCTCCGTTGCTTTTTGACCGCCGTGGTATACAAACAACGTACTGGAGCCGCAGGTTGGAGTTTGGTCACAGGTGGCAAGCAAAGAGGGCTGGGCATGCCAAGTACGTAAGCTTGATGTTTTATCCCTCCTGCATTACCCATCCGACTTCCAGTTCTATATCTTGTCGACTGACTAACTTCAGAGAGAAAGTCCCGCTAGAGCACTTCGTGTTAGTGTTTATCCAAATTTAGCCTGAATTCTCAAAAATAGTTTATTGTACCGCGTGCCTTGTCCTTGAACTGTCAAGTACGATCGATCTGTTCGACCGCAATGATGTTAGCATTATTCATTTCCAGCCCCTTGCAGCGCAGCCTGTCTCCACCTCTGCTGGGCAAGAAGTACTACTCGAGGTACTTCGGTTCGAATCTCTTTATCGGGACTCTTTGAAGTCCTTGTTTCATACATTTGCTTGTCTTCAACTACGGCGTGCAGAACGTTGTAAACGCATCTGGGAACGCATTTTGACTCATGTGACAAATGCATCCAACAGCATGTCTCCAGAGACAGACGAGAATTCCATTTGATCTCAGCCGTATAATCGTGATTTATGAGACGACATTAATTCTAGCAACTCGGCAGTCTGATTTTCTCTTGTCCCATTTTCTATAAATATGCTGCGTTTTTATCTAATGTTTACCTTCTGCCAATCTGTCTGAGAACTGGTGTCTCCCCATATTTTACTTGTCTATCGCCAATTTATCTCTTTACATACTTCTCTTGATGTTCTCCTTCGTCCTTCAGTGAAGTTGGGGAAGATTACTTTTTTCGAGATAGCTGAGTCCCAGTGGCTATTTTGAACCAGCATCGTCCCATGCCGATGTGTTTTCTCTACAGAATCGCGTTCCACACATGTTAATGTGGATAAAGCGTTATTGTCGGGACGTCAAAATATATACGGAAGGTTTGACGTTGTTTCCCGAAACCTGAACTACGCGTTAACTGGTTCGTTCTAGCTAAAACACCCCAGGAAATCCTCTGAGAGTTGGGTGCTCCCATATCATGTGGATTTTCGCTCCAGGCTTATTACTTTCATTCCGCAGTTGCCTCCGTCCTGGTCCTATTATGTCCACTTCACGAATCCAACGGATCCACCTCGGGTCTAACTATAACTGGTGTGAGCTGCCCACGTAGCTGACATCTGAAAGTTCTGGAAGTTCGAAGCCTTGACTGTTGGAATGCTCCGTTTGCTCATAAGGTGAATGAGCAGCACTTCCATCATGTCACTGAAGTAAACTCGGTTTAAAATATATCTGGTCACTCAGCAAGTTAATGCAGAAGACATTTATACCTGGGTATGCTGGCGGCCCCCACAGAGGGTGGGACAACTACGTTTGTAAAGATTGTGTTGTTGTGGACTTCTAGATTTGTGATCGAGAGTCATACTCCGGGGGACACTCAGGGATGCATAACCAGTTCTTTTGATGTTTGGCACGGTTTACTTTCGTAGATCTCTACCCGTTTCGAATGGATTAGACTTTACCATGGTGTGACGGCTATCGTACTCCAGGAACCAACTGAACTGGGTTGAAGGATGCCAATGTAGCATCCAGCGGATAGAGGTCTGATAAACACGACCTCGGTCTCCATGTTGGAGGAGAATAAGTGTGGCAACTTGGTTCCTGAAGGCTGGAATGCTGTGGTAGTCGTTAGCTGACCGTCACTTCCTGGCGTTTTGGCTTTTCAACAAAAGGTTTTGGTTGAGGACCATAATAATCTCAGTTTCTAGGTTTGTCTGCTATGGCAGTACATCAGCCCGCAAACAACCAACTTACACGAATGTACCTCCATGCCGTCTTGGTCGTCACGTAGTGACAGTTGAGTCGCCTTTTACTCTGCACACAACAGAACGGATAAACGAAAACACATTGTTTCTTGTAATTCTCCTTTAACTCCCTATCCCAACTTACAGGTCTCAGTCAGACAATAGGGAATTCATCAGCTGCACACAATTGAACACATCTCCCTCTTGTGTTCGCTATTAAAACCTTTTTTTCTCTTATCTATCATAGCCATTAAAGTGCGAACTATCAAACGCACTAGACCAGCAAGATGTTTTAGCTGCATTTTCGGAACTCGGACACAATGTCCAACTACACTACTTGAGGTTTCGGTAACATCGCCACCTAGTTGCTATCGACTGCAAACTTCGCAACCAGCATAGCTCCCAGCTTTCGAGCACAGCCTTCTTTGGTTGATTGGCTACTCGTAGACCGTTGCGTAGGTTCCATTTACCTATCTGTTTCCATTAGGGCCGGTCTCGGGTACAAAAATTACCGCTCCTTCTTTGCAGTTTCCCCTTCTAATCAAACCAACTGCAGCTTGTTCGAGTGAAAAGCCATTTGTATCGCTAAATAAACTACCCTCTTATTCATCCGCCGAAGAGTTCAGCTATAGTCACAATTGCTGCAGAACCAAACCGCGGATCGGTCGCCTCAGTTCATATGAAGTAAGACGTGGTGACATATTAAGTTTGGACGCAAGTCGTAATGACACTTGCCGACTTCTTTTACAATTTTGCGCTCAGAAGCGCTTGGTTTAGGCGCAGTGGAAACCACTGCCACTTGACCCCCGCCCACATATGGTTATACAATACGTGATGTGTGTAATAATAATACACATAATACATCCTATGATTCTTGATTGCGTATTTCACATCTTTCTGAAGTTAGGAGAAATTTCCGGTTACCCAAACCGAGAGGTATTCGTCTTTGTTGAGCTTGACCTGACCTACAAGTCAGGATTGAAAAATGTAGTTCACATTCTACTGACAACCGATGACCATTTTCGAATGAGGACTAGTTATCCAGCGTGCATTTTTTAAATATTCGCTGGTTAGGCATGATGTCTATTGCCTCATAATCCGCCATTTAGTGGTCTGAAATGCATTTTCGAAGGATGCTACAGATATCTCTATCATTATCTCATCTCATCAGATATCTCTATCGTATTTTATATTTATCTACCTTATGGTTCCGCAGATGAAAAGCGACTTTCTTATCGTAATCGATGTGGAGGGAGCCCGTATGCTATAGGCGGTATAGAAGAGCAAACCTAAACATTCACCTTAAGTTTTCCATACTGGATGAACCAGTAGGCACACTAAGGTGTGATGATTTGTGGTTTCACGTAAATACCTTCAAATGTTAATCCACCCTCCATTCTGAAACCGATGTACTGATGAGTGAAACGGGTGTCGAAGGACAAAGCCACGAAACGTGTGCCTACTCGTGAGTAGCTTGGATATTTTCTTTTTACCAGGACCCAGTGAGGCAATCCCCGAAAAGAGCCCCCTAGAGTACCAAGACCTCCCTGCCAGTGTTATGTCGGGTTTTCCTCCATCTTTATGGAGACATATCCCTCCTTTCCAGAGGAGTCATTATCCCTCCCAAGGAAACGGGAGCTCTCCAAAAATAGCTCTAAGAGTCCTACTGAAGCCAACACATTGATGACTTCGTAAGTTTCCTACACCGAAAAGGTGATCTCACACTCAGAGCCAAAAGACTTACTCCCCGACGAGTGTCGAGCTTTTCCTTACATTGTAACGTGTAGCCTTCTTCCTCCAAGTAAGGGGGACAGTCACCATTTAACTACCTCATTGTTGAACTTTCACTTACAAATTAAAGATGGCTGAGTGTAGAGCACATCTTACCTGAAGTTAAGTGAAGCTTTTGGTTGAGTTGCTTTGGTAAATGACCAAATGATGGTAAAAAATACACTAGTGTAGTCTTAGTCGTAAAAAAAATCTGTTAAGGTAGCTGAATATTATGCTAAAAAATTTGCTTTACAAGCTTTCGGAATTTATATGCTTATTTACTGACCCGGTTCACCGACTCTGGATCCTATATATTACCCCCAAAGGGAGTCGTCCTCTGATGAAACGCTAAAGTCCACTTTCCTGTGGTAGCCCTTTTCTGAGGGTTACTGGTTGTCTGTGTAGTTAATTGACTCTCTGATTAGAAATCGATAGCAGAAATGCCATTGGAATAAGCTCTGGGTCACTGTTTTTCCCAGACAATGCGCGGATCATTTCAACAGTTAACATGAGCGCCATTCAGGTTTATTCTGCATAGCTAACCTATACATAGACAGCTCATTAAGATAACCTATCAATCGAGGAACAAAACAAGACCGAGCTCAATTCTGTTGGTATGCAGTTTGAGAATGTCGTCTGGATTGCAGAAACCTAGTATGAACTCACCTAGGTAGTCTGCAAACCACCGGAATCCTTAAGGGAACTGCCTGGGTTTTTTCCTGTTCGCAAAGTCGTTTACAAAAACATTGCTCGATTACTGCATCATTTCAACTTCAACCGAGGGTATTATAACTGACCCAACGATTCCAGATAAATTTATAAATTTTAACTTTATGTAATACATATCAGGGGCATTGTACTACTACTCCAGGTGTCCAGTTTACCTGACCTCCCCAGAAATGTCTTACATAATCGCTGGCGCTGAGAGTGAAGTGAAGTTATATTGTCCCTTGTTGTTTACACTTGGGGTGGTTTTTCTTCAGATTACATTTTGTGGACAACACTAATTCCAGCGTCAGACGCATGCGTTTTTCCAGGAACACCTCGCCCAACGACCGATGACTTGGTAGTGAGTTACCAGATGCCGCCGTATATGACCGAACAGAAGTTTGCATATCTTGTTTGATATTTTCCCCGCTTGTCTGCTTCATATCCCCACCTCCACCTTAAGGTATTAACAAGGTATTAACCTCCGGATTGAGAAAGAAAGCTGTTTCTGTGGTCAGAGTTGGACCACTTGGAGAAAACACTGACAGCGACCTGGGATATACAACTGCTCAGGAGACCAGTAAAATTCACATGCGATGCTTCCCACGGCTTTTTAAGCTGCGGTCAAGAAAACAACCGAGATTTCACCACTGTACACTCGGTAGCTATGGAGAAGATCTTCGTTGCCCTTATCAATGTTTAGCCACTGGACATAACTTCCAGCGATGGCTTTCCTTGCAATAATTCGTAAATTGTTCCAATATATTACACCCGATTTCGTGTGTTATGACAGAATTGTAGTCCAACATTAGACAATCTCTCACGATTGTTAGCGTATAATTGCAAAAAATAAACCATTGAACCCACCTTTCAGTTTCACTGGCCATGCATTTCGAAGTTATCCAAAAACCTCCTGCAGCATAGAGTAAAGTATAGGGGCTCAAGCGATTGCTTGAGTAGAGATAGGAAGACTCTGGACTGATTCGGAAAGAACTTGCTGGATTTTGCCGTTAACTGAAATTGTTGCGGTTACGCATCTTCTATACTGCTGTGGGATGGCTTCTGGAGGTCCACAGATAGCCAATAGTGCCTTATTTTCGGAATGAAGGCCGCAATATCGAACATAAAACATCTGTAGAATTTCTTAACAGCGAAAATCAGAGCCAGTCGCCTGAAATTTTCTCCGTTAGGGAGGGTGAGCGAGACACATGGCAAATGACTTTTCTTGAACCTGGTGGCTGTTGTCGTAGGGCCAAATTAATTCCAAGTTTTGAAGGATCGGCCACCGCGATGATCAGAAATGGGTTGTAATGGGTTAACAATAGATCAGATGCCAACGCACGTTTAATATGGGGAAAGATTGTTTGAAACGTGTGTGACCCTTCCCATTCAGACGGGATACTCCGTTGGGGACAGTAAGCAAATGGGCCTCAGCTTCGGTGAACTGCTGCAGTTTGAAGGTCTGAGCTGGGTGCTGATATCTTTCTATATACATGAGCGACGCTGGTTGTTACTACCCGATTTTTATGGTAGTACTACCACAGATCTTCAGTCCAGCGGCAGCTGAGGGTCTGCGATAACATCTGCATCTAAACTGGGCTTCGTAAACATCACTGTACACTACACATCACGCCTATTGATGACATCAACTGGTAAAGACGGTAATCAGCGCAACCCTGAAGGCCAGAATGGGTTGGAAATTGCCTGTCAGTCGTCGACGGTTCGATGTTTTACAATGGCTATCCTTATGCAGAAAGAAATGGCCTGAATTTCACTGGGTTGCACGTGATTAGCCGAAGTAATGAATCATTCAATTCCTTCGTAGGTTTACATAGAGTACGTTCATCGACGTAAACAGCCAACCGATACTCAGTCTGTTAACACCTGTGATGCTCATTTGGAATGTAGTTCAACTCCTCATCTTTTACTCATCCGTACGTGAATGCCAACGAAAAGTTCGACGTTATTGGGACTGTGTTTCAAAATTCTTGGGTTCGTCCACCAAGAGAACACTGCTGAAAAAACCATTCACCAACAACGAACTTATCAAATAGACAGAAATGGATCTTGGAGTTGGATAACAGGTGTTCTTTGCACTGCATTTCAGATTCATCTGGCAATTTGAGTCCAAATGAATTCACCTCCATTCGGTTTACAGTGTGTAAAAGCGCATGTGTTTCCGACACTTGGAAGTACCGCGAAAGTACCAGGCAGATGGATTTAATAGAACGACCCATCGAATTTTACGGGTCTTCATTCTGGAAAATTCCGTGTCCATCTGGTTGTTTTATTGTTGGCCTCGTAGCGGGGCTGCTATAAGAATGACAACGCAGAGTGTGCATTTCATCCACGGTGACCACGCTTCCGACACCTTTCGACCGAAGCTAAGCATGGATGCTCAATATCTTCGCTTTTTCCAGCACGATTACAAGCGTTCTACCCATATAGACGTGTATTCGTTGCTATTGTGAGCACGAATCAGCAGGATATCAATGCAGCAGTTGAATACCATTTTTGAGGCTTCATAGTGTACGCACCACCGGTTGACCCAGCGAACATGTACTTTTTGGCTTGATGAAGCTTTTGCGTTTAAAGCGAAACGTTACCCAAATAAAAACTACCGATTGGTTGCCAAGCCCTTCTGAAACGATACTTCTTGTTTTGTTCTGCCTGGGTAGCTGCCTGGTAAACCCCCTAAATGCATGACTGAATCTTGGATACTGTCCAACCACAATGCAGGCGTGAATGTACTGCCACTTCTTGATTATTGTTTCCACTGGTTTTCTGACCCCCCTGTGAGTGGTCTGTGTGCACCATACTCAGAAAGAAAACGTTTAAATTTCATCCAAATGGTTTGTCTTACACTATGGGAAGCAGTCGGTCGAACGGGCGTGACAGCAGCGTGACTGATTTTCCCGCTCGTTAAGCTATTATACTCGTATTGACTTGATTATTCCTGCTCTGCAGTTTGTAAGTCCCTCGGGTGAAATTCACATGGTATGGTTTCAGACTCATAAGGATGAATCAAGGGTAGTCTTGACTAAAGTTGGTGCTTCTGGAACACATTCTGATATTCTCTCCCCACTCAACAGATCCGCTCACCGCAAGAATGTGATCACTGAACAGACCATCATATCAGTCTGGAAGTAAACTCAGAAGATATCAACTTACGCCTGACGTCATGGTTGAGTAGCACCCAAGAATTTTGTATATCATTCCACGCTAAGCAGGAAGTATTGAACGCAACTTATGGGTCTAGTTCATCTCCAAAGAAAAAGCGTGTCTTCCCGTGGGTGATTACTATGTATATACGATTACAAATCCCCATCTCTAGCTGACGAAGTTGCGCATAAACTGTTTAGGTTATGTGTGGGAAAGGAAAGCCCGATTTTTTGTCAATGTGAGTTAAGTAAGCTATTCATATATCATGCGTACTAACTGAAGTTTAACTTCTCAAAAGTGGAGTTCGCCTTTGAGACAGCAGTGCCAATGAAGTCCTATCATTGCTCATTGCGGAATGGTGAGTTCAAAATACCTGGGAAGCATGGGATAGGAAAAAGAAACGGAGTAAAATTCTATCAGAATCATCATGTGGCTTCCCAGCATGTCCAAAGTGATTCAGCCCTGGTGACTGCGATTCACTGGACCAGGTCAAATTGCAAAATCTGAGTAGCTCATATGGTTCAAAGTATTTACCAAAGCGTAGCTAACCACATTAGGCGTTGAATTGAATATCAATCTCTTTCTCTAACCTTTGATTAGGTATTCGCCCTTCGAAAGCAGAATCTAACCGTTCCATGAAACCTATGAACAAAAATGCTCAGTAAACTGAATAGTTTTAAAGCGTTCAGCTGGAAGCGTTAAGTGTGTTTAGTGCCAGTTGTGCACTATACTCTTGAGTGGTCAAGCAACAACCAGATCCTCCATTGCTGTTGAACCAGGGTATCTCACGTTGATCTGTTTCTTCTGCCTGTCTTTGCAGAGTTTCGCAGCTGAGTCATTCAGGGTTTTGATAGTGCATATCATCATTCAGTTTAACGGTGAGCCACTCAACCGTTCCGCAATCAGTTACACCCTCCCTCTTCCATCGCGGTTAGTGGCACTGAGCCGCCTATATACTACCAGGTCAGGAGTACCTATGCCCTGTCTAAAAAATATCCCATTCCGTGTTGTAGAACCCGTGGGGTAATACAGTGAGGCCAAATCAAGCGGATTCTTTAGTACAATGACCATCAGTATTAGTATCTGCATGAGCCGAGTGTCATCGTCAACCGGCTGAAGGAAGATGGTTATTTTCAATAAGAGGTACACAATACCGATTCTAGATACTGCGACCTACACCTGGTGACTCGTGTCATTCCATTGCTGCAACTCGACAACATAGTATTGACGCGTACCGGTGAATCACCCATGTGCTCGAAAGTTTTGCCAATATAAAGTTTACTAGCATGGAACTCCTGAAATCAGGCTTGTTGTGTCGAAAAACCATTGGTGCAAGTAGTTAAATAAACCTTGAGGTGAGTGACGGATTTAGGATAGCGAAATGAAGACCGTCTAGTGCGATTCGCCATTAAAAGCTGTATTTGCTGAAGCCGGAGATTAAAAGTACTGTTAGGACGAGTGCCAATATCATAGGAGAATACATTGATGGGGTCGAAATCACGCACAATTCGCCGCTATTCGATCATTTCCCAAAAGTGAATAAGATGCGAGATTTAAAAGAAATGTGAACAAATATTCAAGAGGAATATGGTGCGGATAAATTTAGCGCCCCGAGAAGTGAAGCTCTAATGCCTGGTTCGACACTTTTGGAGCATTAAGATAACTCTAAAGCACTCAGCATGTGATAATGACACATTCCGCCCTTTCGGAATGACGGTAGAGACAAAACACGGGATCTTCTGGGAGCGATTTAACTGTTTTAGAAAGCTCTAAGAGATCAAGTACAGAAGGTTGAATGTAATACTTTCCCCCTTTCCAATCTTCAGCCCCAAAACATTAAAAAATCATAACGGACACGCTCTCAATTTGATGCAGTCCCACGTGACTTGAACCCTGCAGGCGAAATCGATCTTTCCCAAACTTGCGTACTGGCTAGCAACCTCCAGCCGAGTAGGCTCCACTTAAGGGTAACAGTTGTATGTTATGCTTATGTAACAGAACATAGAAGGAATACAGTGCCCCCACTACCTAACACCCCCAAACAAGGACTTCCCGTCCGGTACGATCGTGTGGTTTCGCACGGCTGGGAAAGGGTTGCTCATTCTTTCGTCCACAATAAGGTCACCATTCTAATGTCAACTAACTGTTTAGCTCTTTCCGGGTCGACACAGAAGGAATACCGTAGTTTGAGTCAATTCGTGATCTTACCCTTTTATTCACAGAATCTGTTTTATAGCAAACACTGGAGAGGTGAAATGATAACGTTTTGTGATATTTCTACATTCTGGACTGGTGCAATGGATGGAGTGGATCTAACATTGCAATCTTCTTTTACCTAGCCATGTGATCCATATTTGTGGAGATAAAAAGTCCTGGGAATGTTAATGTCTGAATGCACTAGTCCGACAAAACCTAACAAACTGAGGGCCTGTCTAATTATACATGTCTTTCTGAGCGCGCCAAATGCCGAGGCAGCTGTGCTGCAGTTGAACTTATCTCTTACCACACTGTTTTTTTGCCCCTTGGCAAACTACGCGTGCCTTCGACTTTGGTTTCACACTTGGTTTTTTGCGGTAATAGACGTATAACTTTAAAGATACTCTGTTGACTGATCTTGGCAGTAGGGGTGAGCTTAAGCAAACACTCGCAGTTCGGTGATACGTCCTTGCTCGGGGTAGAGCTTTATTAGTGAAGAATCCGTCCTGTAAATGAAAAGCCCAGAATCAATGAACGTCTTTTTCGTCCTTATTGGGACTCATCAACTCCAGGGAGTCTTGTACCCGCGACCTCTTGGATAGTAGGTTGAATACTTAACCTTTAGGCTAGGAGCGCCTGATTAGCAGTGTGATTAGCCGCACTTAGACGTCATTGAACTTCCCAAATATCCTCACACTACCAACAATCTGTAAATAGTCAAGAAGGAGAATGAAATCCACCCGCTGAGTGAAATTTACATCTGAGAAGTCGTCACTGGAACAGCCGGTCAACACGTGTGACCACATGATTTAGATCCTGTGATTTAAGGATGAGTGGCGCTATATCCTGTCTAGGTGCGAGCTAATTACGCTGTTGGTCAGGCGCTCGTGGCCGAACGGTTGAGTATTCAAACGAATAGCCACGAGATGCGCACTGCTGACAATTCCTAAGAAGGATGGCTCAGCTTCTACGCTTTTCAGAACAGGTTGGTTTCACTTAAAGGAGGAAATTTTCATTGAACTTCCCAAATGTCCTCACATTATCAGAAGAGGTTTATCGTACCGCATGACCAAGAAGTCATCTACGTAACAACTTTTCCGATGTAATTTTCCCTCAGATTCATGCTTGTACTAAGGTAAATTATTTTGCTGACTCAATTTGTCTTCAAAAGAGACAAAGATAACGTAGTCAGGTGAGCTACAGTAAACGAAGTAGATGGCCAAACAGTACCATTATCCACCTAAAATCGCAGTAACCGAATAGAATCTGGGCTTCCACGTTCACAGAACTCTCACGAATAGTACTAGCAATCACAAGGTAAATTTGACGGAACCCACCACTCCTAAGGTTGACGAAAACCCTTCGGCAACTCATGACCAGTTTCCTGCTTCTTGGGACTCATCAGCCAGGCAAATTCCCTGAGTTTGCGCAACTCACCAGTTGACGAATACCATAAACTAGAGATCCAGCAAATGAGTATAAGGTACTCCGTTTTTGTCTTACCCATCAATCGGACGTGGTCAAAGAGACATTTTGGACGAAATTGCAAAGGACTCTAGTACGTGCAACGAACATGGCTTGATAACAAAAACACAAAAGGTTCCGAAATCCGCCGTCCAACGACTATAAGTTATTTGCACTTTCTTGTAATCAGTGCGTTAGGCAGTCGATTCATGCAGCGGCATCAAAACCTAACACTAATACCCGTAAGTAGACATTACCTGCAGGCTGTCACTGTCACTTCACCGTGCAATACCGAGGGCAACAAATATCAAGCTTTTCGAGGAAACTGAGGTTAGTACGCTGTGTGGGATTGGGCATGACACTGGAAACACACTGAGCGTACAGAGATCATAGGAATGGGTTACTAATTTCTTGAAGGAAACTACCCGCAGGGTTGCTAAAAACTCTTCGACTTAGTGAGTAGTTTTCTTCAAGACAAGATACTGCAATTTGTCGAATATCGTACCAACTGAAGCATGAGGCGACCTTGGTGCAATACATTCATTTGAAGAATATCTTCAAAGTTAGATTCAGCTGGGATTCAGTTGAGTTCCCTGCAAAAACCAAATTGGCATTCAAGTGAATTTATTTCGCGGGGTCGCCACAGTGTTTTACTCGAAGCTGGTCGTACAAGGAAATGGATTGGAATGTGCACAGGCTTCTAGCTAGAAATCGAGAGGAAAAAGCTAATGTATGGCTGGCTTCAAAAAATCATGAAAGCGTCAAAACCAGCTCAGTTGTCACAGTTAACCGTGTTCATGTTGTACAGTGGCTCTAACTGCCACAGTTTACTGAGGGAACTATTGGTAGTTCAGGTAATATAGGTTTTGCTGTTCTGTTAGCTGATCTTTGCGTCACTGTTTAGCTGTACGCTGGTGTGTAGGCAACGACGCACAGCTTATCTCCCACAAAACCGATGTTGCCTCATCCGGTGACGAGAAGATTGGTGCCGTGGTACCGTGTGCGAGCCTCTCTCGTCCAAGGGGCTTAGCAACCATCACTTTGATGAGGACCGGTGCCCCACAGACAATACCATCGCGCGTTGAAAACCAGTTTGCTTCTTACGTACCTGTCTTTATTCGCTCCGTGCATTTCGGAAGCTATAGCTAGTATGTTAATGTCGCCAAGGTCCTCGTGCTTACTCCTTTGAAGTTTAGGATAAGTGTTCAGGCGTTCTATATTACAAGCACCCTTTCTTCACTAAACATGGTACCAACTTTTTTCCTACCATATTACTAACCCTCTGGCCCCGGCCCTTTCATTCAACTTTATGGATTGTTTGCATGGCCTGCGGTAAAAGAGGCCAGTCTGGGTGCTCCTCAAATTGACTGGCTCATCTTCTCAGACGACGCTTTTTAGTCCTAATTACTAATGACCCTTTCTCAGGCCAGTCACCGGAAGTGAGCCGAATGAGGCACGTTGTTGGCGACAGCCTTAACTATCCTCTGCAGTTTCGCTTTTCGCTATCTTCTATTCTAGGAATTTCCCTAGACTCCCCATTGTTTGGCATCTGAGGGACCTGTGTGTGCAACTGTACTCACTGCCTGCTGATACGGATTTTCTAGTAATATTCAGGATTACTGATCTTGGCGATAACTAATAACTGCTTGGTCGTAACGGAGAGGAGGAACAGACAGATTCGAATGCCGACATCGTAGTCCGTTTACATGCTGTCACGTTTCATCCACGTTCTGATAATCGACATTGTGTTGGTTAACTACAAAGTGATTCTCAGACAGCTCAGATCGATCCTGCTGGGCTTCTATAGTCTCCTGGAGATAGTGGACTGCAATACCTTTGATCAACTTTCGAGGACCTGATGGAAACTATCAGGCATTCATCCAATAGGGCGCGATTAATATCAGGTTGCAAGCCCCACAAGGGACGGCATTCTTGAACCCCACTTAGGGACATTTAAATTCTCTCTGGATTTATCTCAAAACCTCTCAGTATGATCATGGTGATCTCACTGATTCGGACAAGACAGTAAACAGTCAAATGAAGATGAAACTCACCTCGAAAAGAAACAGCTGCTAATTTCCGGACTAGTTCTGTTTGAATTGTTAATTCCGAATCATAAGGTTGTTGCAAACGTGCTTATAAAGTGTACTTTGACAAACATTTATGGAGGCTCGCAATGGGATGAACACGATTCACGCTCGAAACTCATATACTTTCCCTCAGGGGAGTTTTGGCGAGTAGTTGCGTTACCCCTTGAACTGAAATACGGTAGGTGCGTCGGCGGGTGTCTTTACGGGCCAGACCTGACTTGCCGAGTTGCTTCTGTTGGTCTTAAGTTCACCTTCGCCAGCCAAGATATATATTCTTCATTTCGTAAACGCACGCATACACAAACTCGCTTTTCCTAGGTGTTCGGGGGTTCGTGTTATGATACAACGGCGCTCTTCCGGCAAGCCACTATGTGCGTGGAGGGTTTCAAGAACTGAGGTTGGGAAACAGATCTATTCTGCTCGCGGTTGTCGGACTGTTCGATTGTGAACAAGTTGTTAGTCAATCTGGGAAAATATGAACCAATCGTGAATCATTAACTATTATCTCCGTAAGGAGTTAACCAGACAAAAAAATGATACAGCACCAGAACAGCGTAGTTTGGTAGGATAAAAATGGTCGCAATAATTGAAAGTACCCGTAAACGCCTAAGTAGGGCGACCTGAAAATGTTTTTGGTGTTACAAAACCAGAAAATGAACCAACGACGTCAAGAAAATTCAGAGAGGAACGTGAGAATCGAAGAAATGCTTTTAGGGTTCTATTGTCAAGGTATATTATGTCGTATTGCAGCTCAACGGATGGGTAATGACTCAGGCAACCGTAATCTGATGTTTCAGTGGACAGCAGGACCCGGAGAGAAAAACGGCATCCAACGAAACGGAGGCATTCACCACGAATGCGTCCATGGTGATATCTATGTGGGTAAGAATCCCGCCTATAATTAAACCGATCTATTGGCCGCCTGTTGACTAATCGCAATAAAGGGCTACCTAACACTCTGTCTCCGCGTTACAATATGTGGAGGAACTTTCGACTTAACTTAGTTCACCAATACCTCAATTTACCTATGCACTCTCTTCAACAGCCCACCCATCTGTTGAGCCGCAGTGAGGAACAGTAGTAGTAGTTCTTAAATTCTCGTGTTCCATTGTGATTATCTTCGGTAATTCGACTTATACAGTCATCTGCATACCAGTTTGGTTTTGATGGAAGACTCACTTGGAATCCAGCTGAATCTCTCGTTTAGGATGTTCCTCGGTAATTTTACTTCTCTCAGTAGTGTGATTTACCTGCAACCAACAGCGTGCGTTTCATCGTGGCCCCTTTTTTCGTGGATGCGGCCCTACAACATGGCTGTCGGACCGCTGAGTGATAGTTGTCTGTATAAGATTTTGATATTTTATACAAAAGCTATTTCTTCGCTAGACTTTTCACCCGTGCGAAAAACCGGATTAAACTGAGCTGGGAAACTAAAGGCACAAATGTTGGACGACAGAAAAAACAAACAACATTCAACAAATAATTATCACAAAACAGTATGAATTGGACATGAATAGTTTCTTTCAAACTTGTGCGTTCAACACATCGTGCAACAGGAAGGCAGGACGAAAATTTATTCAAACAAACGGTCTAGCTCTTACACACTCTTATATACTGTCTGGACTGGGAACTTCAACGCAGTCCACGATCACCCGTTTGCGCGTTTGCTTAATGGGCGGATGCCCTGGGCAGCAAAGCAGCCATAGACGTTACTGTGCGTATCCTTAGTTTCTGCAGACCAATCGACTTAGTCGAAAGCCCTTTATCTCGGCCAGCCGCTCGCATCTTTATTGCTACTTTTTCTACAAAAAGACCTTGCAGACGGGAGCCCACGGGACTTCGCAGTCACAACACCGCCGCTTGAATAGTTTCCGTCCTGCCCCACCGCAGTTCTTCTGGCGAGTGTAAACTAAAGAGGGCAAGCAATGGAATTGAGTTTAGCTCGTGAGCAGTGAGTACCTTTGGTCCCTCCCGACATGTGATAAGTTGGTCAAGCATGTTACAATAAAAACAACAACCAACACAAGCTGGACGCACCTGAATTACTACGCCTGAACAGGCGAAAGCGTCTGCGCATGAGTCACGTGGTTAGTTTACCGAAAGCTTTGAAGGCGATCAAGTAACGGTCCCGATGTTGTCGACCGATTGATCCGCTTGTCAAGACTTCTCAGTCAGGCGACGCCAGCTCGAAACCTGCTGAACAATCTCGGCTAATTTTATGTGAATACCAGGGTTCGAATTCCGTGTCGGTCAAGAATAATTGCTGCTAATCAGCCCTAATAAGAGCAAAACTCCAGTCCAGTGCTTCACATCTTTGCTATGGACTAACCAGAATAACTGCGGTGGGACAGGACAGAGACCGTTCAAACAATTGTGGTATGAACGCAAAGTCTTCGAATTTTGCAACCTACAATTTGTATTTTTTCGTAAACACATACTTCCGGTTTGAGTTTTCTGATAAAATGTCTTCTACTCAGCAACTAAGCGAGATATTACATTGCCAAATAACCCAGAGAGAGTCTGGAATACCAATGAAGTTTTTTGGGTTAATGTTATGCTTCCTAAATGGCATTTTTCAGTGATTCTGTGTAGGTGTGCATGTACGCTTTTCTTCTGGAAGCTCAACAGTTAGACACCCTTCTATTCTATTCTAGTTTGCGCTTCCATTTGTGGTGGAAAAAAGGGAGCTTAATCGTTATGGGCAGAGCGGTTCCAGTAGTTGATACGGACTGCAGTCTGCAGACAAGAGCTTGAACGATTGAATGTATCACTATCTCTTAATTCA
The DNA here is from genome assembly GCA_004794785.1 of Opisthorchis felineus. Taxonomy (NCBI): domain Eukaryota; kingdom Metazoa; phylum Platyhelminthes; class Trematoda; order Opisthorchiida; family Opisthorchiidae; genus Opisthorchis; species Opisthorchis felineus. The sequence continues at coordinate 148,134 of SJOL01004995.1, read as the reverse complement.
GCGATTGTGAATTTTTCTTCGTTATGTAAGTATATCGTAACAAGGGTAAGGATATGGTAAAAAGCCCTTCATAAACGCATGGAGATTTCTAATGTGCATTTCAAAAAATCCCACATGCATTAAGACCAGGTTTCGAAAATGTTCAATGAGCAAATTCAGGGTGTTCAGCTGAAAATGGGACCCTTTTGAAGCAGGTATGAAAAAAATTCCCGAAAAGCAAAAAATTTTTCACAGTTTCGGGTTTTATGGTGCACAGTCCGTCAGCTGGAGCCAGCTTCTTCTCTCAAGATCAACATAATAATTGCCCGGAAGCTAACCGCCCGAAACAATCGAACATCACGTCAACTGGATGAATGTGCCGCGAAACTGTCACGAATCAAAAGAAGACAGGTTCTTCGACTGGAACCTGGAAACCAGCTGTATTACGTCTATGCAATGTATTGTGATATCTCGAATATCGTGCCAAATGAAACATGAGGCACCCTGGTGCAGCACATTCAGCTGCCTAAGAACATCATATACAGGGATTCAGCTAAATTCCAGGTGGGTCTCCCGTCAAAACCAAATGGTATGCATATAGGTTTATAAGTCGAATTTCGTGCAATTTGGGTTCAAGTAGAGCATAAGGTTGACGGAAACTTGGGGCCTGCGTTTACCTGATGAGCCCCAAGAAGGGTGAAACCAGTCGTGGGCAACCTTACGAGTAGTTTATTATATCTATGCAAGACATGTCCTTATTGATCAGAATATGAGCCAATCAGAATCGACCATTTTTCACTCGGCTCTTCTCACAGTATCATGAAGAACATTCTGTGATTACCTTATGAATGCAACTGTATCAGTCTCACTGTCTCTATTAAAGGCTGTCTCAAGCTACCACGCCTTCCAGAGTGGCCGCAAGAGCAAGCCAAGGACTGGTATAGGGGTTGCAAACCACATTTTGGAATCCAAGTTTGTTGACTTTCTCTTTTGTAGTAACGTTTTATGCACTGACGAATTCGGACTACCTGTAAAACATCGCTACATATGAATACTGACATCCACAATGCGTGTACGCTGAACTCTACTGCTAATGCTTTGCCATAACTTGTTCTCTAATGTAGCCACAAATGTATCTCGAAATACTGTGTCAAAAGGACAATATATTATGGCGTCCAGCTACTGGGACAGTATGCTATCAAACGCGAAACGCGCGATTCAAGTACAGAGGCGCCTTTCGGAGAAAAATTCTCAATCGACAGGAGCATCTCCTTCGACTCGATTTTTACCATTGAGTAGACTTCAAGGAGAATAACCCGCAAAAGGGATCGTTCCATAAAATATGCAAATAGTATTTACCACGGATTCTTCTCCTCACCCAAATTCCCAAACATCGCCAACATTGTCTGAACGGAGTAAAACAACTTTATCCTAACTCCAGACAAACCATCCACTATTGGTGCACAAAAGTGGCCTGCACTTCCTGCGGTGATCGGACACGTACACAGCCACTTAATTCATTCGCCTATTTCACAGCAAGACTTCTGCAACCGTGTCGTTGTTGATTCTTTTCTATTCTTATCGTATACGTGATTTCCCGTTTTGTTGTTTCGGTTTTGCGCCTATACCGCCTTTCTTGTTTTTGACCTGAACGTGAACCGCTCTTTGACCTTATCATCGCACGTGTTGTTTAAATCAACACGTAGGTTTCGCTATCTTGTGGCCATCTTGCCTCGAATCAGTGTGGACTTTGGGATCTCGTTATAAATTAGCCGTTCCTAAACCGATCTAAAGAAGCCGATCGAAGCCACGATTTGAGGCTTGTATAATTTTATTACTTCATTATTGTATTCTTAGTACCGCATTTGTTGATAAACCTCCATTGGGACTATTTGACTTTTGGGGTTTTGCGCGTAACTCAACGTGGCCCAACTGATTGCTGGAAACAATCAATAGTCATTCCGGATAGCTGGAACTCTCAAATTACGGGTCTTGGAACTTAGGAAAACATGTGTTTCAATCGAAGTTTCTGCATTTTCTAGTCGTACCACCCAAATGCAGTTTCACTTGACGTCACATCAAGGCAATATGCCTAGCAGATTCCGCATAAAACAAAAGCGCGTCTGTTTACCTTCCGAAGTGTGAAACCTTATTCATTGATCCTCTGAACTGAGGCCGGATATTTGGTCACGTTGACCAGCTCCGCCGCTGAACTGAACCGCTGGAGATTGCGTGTCCCTTTCTTAAACCGTGCACTCCTAAGTTTCTCTTCGTAGGCACCTGCCAACGAAACGCTAATGCTTTCAATGACCATTGGCTAATTACGACAGTAAATTGAACAGTAGCAAAATTAATCGATTTATGCGACACTAAGTTTTGCACCGACTGGGTTTGGCATTTCGCCGGGACATGACCTTAAGCGCAGCAACGTGGCGCAGCTAGAAAGCGTACAGTAACCTGAATTGAGGTGATCGATTAAAAGGTATGATGAGCATGCTTTGGTGTACTTCGGAGGCCAGAATTTAAGAGTACAAGTAGCATGGTGTGACAAGTTCGCGCACAGGGTCTTCGACAGGGCAGCCGAATAAAGTAACCGCTCAGGGTCATGTCCACGTCCCCAAAGGAACCAGTGACCCACCTTCATGTGCAGTGTTTGATGAAACAGGATCGGATCGTGTGGAATGTTTTTGATAACAACACTTGCTCTCTCACATAGAACTCAAATTACACTCCGTTTCGATTCCAGTACCAACTGTACAATTACAGTTACATATTTATCCGTCTTTACAGGTTCTGTTCAATCAGACGAGACACGTTAGCCGACTGAATGACACTGAACACTAATCAGGAGACAAAATGTCGAGTGATATGACTAGAATGACAATGGAATTGCTGAAGCATCGCACGTTGTAGATAATGGTTATGGGTTAGATGAAGTGAACTAGACCAGAAGTTTACCACAGTTAATATTCAGTGTGCGAATTTTCGTACTAGCACACTCTGGAAAATTAAGTGTGTGAAACAATCGAAGCAGCTAATAAAAAACAGGATAATGAGGTAATGATCTGATTACATTGGTAAGCCTCAGACTGATTGATAATAAATAATACTGACCCACACTTGAAAGGACGATTACGGCCAAGTCCAAAAAGTGATCACTATACACAAGAGGCGTGAGATGTCAGTAGAAGCACCCTCTTCTTGAATGTTTTCTGATTTGTTATACCGACGCCCGAAATAATGGAGATATCTCGGACCGATTGTCCGTCTGGTCCAGCCAGCTAGCGCCCCCAGCACAATAACGGCCAAAGTTTCACTGAACGCCAAAAACAAATCGTAAAAGCGGCACAAAGTGCATCATATTTAAGGTGTAAGCGGCGGCAAACAAGATCGATACAATTTTTTTTCGGTATGGCTGTAATTGCGCTACGGTGAAATTTTCAAAGTCGAACTCAAGCACAAAGATGCTGCCTGGCAAGTACGGCTGTTGCTCAGGGGACTTGGAACAACGGAACACACACGCTACTCCAGCTTTATCCTCCTGCCAGACGCGGAAACTTGTTCGGACACCCAGTCGAAAGCGGAGATCACGAAGCAGACGAATACAGTCAAAGTTAATCGGAAGTACGTGAGATTCAGAGCATACGGATGCAGCTCGATGCTACTCCCGATACCATGATTGTTCTCCGGCGCAACTGAAGGAAAATTGGTGCAACACAAAATATTTACCAAACATTACACCGCCAGAATGCATCTGGATGTAAGCTTCATTTAATTGGATTTGACTGTGAGGTGGAGTTAGCCAGCCATTGTGATCGTAAGAATGTTTACCTTACCGCTCGGGAGCCTGACAAATTGAGTAGGGACTGGAATGACCGTTTTCACCTTTCGACATTGCTTATCGGTAGTTTAAACGTTTTTAAGCCAAACCAAATTTTGAGTGTTAGGGTTCAATAACTTAGCTGGAGCCACGATCCTAAGACTACGTCAGAAATATAATGCAGTTTTCAGCGATGGCCTTGGACGCTGTTTGAGGGCGAAGGAGGTACTCCATTTACACCCGAATGTCAAGCCAACCGAAAATGCCAATACGACATGCATACTCTCAACGCCAAACTACAAGGATTATAAGAGACCGGATTCTTAAAACCGGTAATCTTCTTGTGGACTGTCAGAAAACTGAATAGTGTCATGTGGATCCGTGCCTGTTACTCTACAGGCCCGAGTGGGGCCTTAGATTATCACCAACATCCACTACCTGATACTTTCCCGAAGATGAACAGTGGCACGTATTTCGCGTATTTTCGCACGTAATTCTTCCTGGAGCCTACTTGTGAACTGAAGTTAAGGAAAATCCAGAGATCTTTGGACAATTAACACCTATCATGGCCCGTTTCACTACATGCGATTACCATTCAGAGTGAAAACTGCGCCAGAAGTCTTTCAACAAATCATGGAGACGTTGCGTAATGTGAACGGAGTCGCTGCATATCTTGACGATATTATCGTCGACCAAACAAGAGTTTCTGTTCCGCCCGGATGCCATCCTTCAACAGAAACAAGCCTATGGTCTGCCTATGGCCTATGTGAATTTCTGCTGAATTGTGACGGTGTCGACAAAATCGCCGTCGACCCGATCGTTAAACTTCGATGCAATCGTGAGAACGCCCTCACAGCCCAACGTTTATGAACCCGAGTCATTTTTCGGGTTGATCAGCTGCTATAGCGTTTTCCTACGCGAACACATGAATTATCTCCTGACAAAGGGGTGTCGGCGGGATTAGTTACGCGACTGTCAGCTTGCATTTGAAGAGGTGAAATGACTAATGCAGTTTGTTTCAGCCCTCGAATGCCTCACTACAGATGCATCGAACCGTGTATTTAGAGCAGTTATAACACACGAATCCCCTAAAGCAGAAGGCGATCGCCCATGCTGTAATATCTCTGGCTCCAGCGCAACGGAACTACGGTCAAACTGAAAGGGAAGCATTGGCCATCATTTTTGGTGTCAGGAAACTTCGAAAAATGCTTTGCGGCGGGCAATTCCCGCTAGTGATGGGTGGCTATACTTGGCTCCAAGAGAGGAATCCCGGTCTACACAGTCAACCACAAAAAGATCCCTTTTGGTTAACTTTACCCTAAAGTGTGCCTCAACACTGGACAGAGATTCTCGGTACCTCAGAAGATACGGTTGCCGTCGAACCAGAAGTGCTGCAATGTTAAAGACTATAAAAATTATAATAATCGTTGAGCTGTAACGGTGCTTAGCTGTCATGCTTCCAAAAGGAAGCGCGACGGATGACATACTGCCAAGTTGCACAAGCCTAGGCAAGAACAGTCGAGATGCTATAAACCAACTGCTGGGGACTTTTGAGTTGGTTCGTGATGCCATAAAAAATGAAAACGTAATGAGGAAGGCTGTGGAGTACCATCGAACCAGTTGACCCAGAACCTAACTTTCAGGGGAACTCAGGCAACTGTTTTTAGTGCGAAGTTCGTTGTCCATTGTCGATGATTACCTTTTTTCCGACAAATAAAAAGATGGCTAAAACTTATTGGGAATCACCAAAACCATCGAGTCTCCAGGCCTGAAAAGCCAGCTCTAACTGGACAGTCAAGTCGCCAACCTGCGACGACCGACGATACTCGAGTATTCGGGCACATCCTAGGGGCGATGCCAGCCAATCAAAGCCCCGATTGGACAGCCTTGACCAAGGTCGAAAATACGCTTTAAATACTGCTTCGCTCTTTCGTAATAAGACTTGTGTTTTTTTGTTGAGTGATACTTTCTCCGTTCTGCAGCCGGAGTTTGCATTCGGTTACAATAATAGTCATGTGACAAGTGCGCAGAATGAGCAGCTGAGCTTAAAAGGAGCGAGGTACTGTACTTTCAGTCTTCTTGGAACGTGATAGGAAGGTTCCTCACAATTTCCGAGTGAGCCCCAAATTAAAAGTCTTTGACAGGGATTTGAAAATTTTACGTGAGGACTCTAACACTGAAATCTCCGAGTCAACCTACTAGTTACGCACATAAAAAAGGGCGACCGGGTGATTGCCAAAAAAGCAGAACAATTCGTAAGCGTCATAAATTACACGGAAAATTCCACTGCGTGTTATAGCTGTATTACAAGCACTGGTTTGTTGTTCCATCAAAAATGGTAAAATAATTTGATTTCTTTTTAAAAACAAGTTCAGATGACCGTAGGTAAGCGGTAAAAATGTGAAAGACTGCTGAATCTGAATGGAGATAGACAAAAAGAGATAATAATATCAGTAGACTTGCAATAAGCAACTATGAAATGTGGTTTACAGCGTTAACATTGGCGAAACAAAAGTAATTTAAAGCATAGAAGCAAGTCGTTCCAAACGGTCACGAGCTCGATAAAGGTAGGCTTCGGTTTCCCAGACCATTTGCAACAGCTCCTTAGTATCAGTAGTGTCTAGGGTAATGTGAAGTGAAATGCGAGGACTGAATCGGAAGAATGGTACACCGAGAGACGCACACCATGCACTGGCACGATCAACCACAGGACCTAGAAAACAAAAGGGGTTTGGAAAATCGTGAAGGATTATGGACCCAGATTCGGAGGATTATCGGCTACTGATCAAGAAAGACCGTTTTATCGACATACCTTCCGTCATGGTGGCAACTTCAACTATGATTCGACCGAGAGAGCTGAAACCCATGGCTGATCGGAATGTTTCCATTAATGACTGAGGTCGGAATACATCAACTGTTTCAATAGGTTCTACTGGCATTCGTCCTGTCCCCAAAGAGACAACGACGGCGAGCGGGGTGGGTGGTTTATCCTGCGAACAGAAGATACCATTGTGTACATTGTAGCAAACGTATTTGACATAGGTTTACCTAAAAGCGAAGGCTAACCGAACTGCACTCTAACGTCTGTGAGATGAACAAAGATCACCCTGATTTGCAACTTTTGTCCTCTAAAACAAGCTGGCAGAATAATTCTACTTAGCGCGAAACAGGAGTGTATCCCTCTAAACAGTACGTGCGACAAACAACAGAATGTACGTCGGAACAAGTGAAAACAACTATTTCCAAAAAATTCGCCCTGAAGTCAAATATGCATGCTAGATATCACCTGTACCTTGACTAAGTGAGCGAAAAAAGGGGGACTGATGCGATGGTTGCTCAAAGCCAACCTCAAGTGTGTGTCATTTGGGGGAACGCGGGGTTTATGGGCACGCATACTTCCTCACTGTATTCAAATTATCTGGCTGATACATTTGTTACGTAATTCACTTGCCCAAGGATATTCACTACCAATATAACAGGGCCAGGGTTCACACCAGCTCAAACTACGAGCCAATGAGGTAATCACCAACCAGAACCTAACCAACAGTGTACATTTTACGAGATACAGGCTGGACTTCGTATTCAGCAACACATGGTATGCGGTCAACGAAGGGATAACCGTTGAGGCAAAAGTCTACTTGTACACTACTCATATTTAGGGCATGAAAGGGAATTCAAACTTTCAGTGATATCTAGAGTGAGTTCCCCGAACAGCCTGTTGACTGCTACGCTGTGAAGTGACGGTTTTGAAGTCTACCTTGGATAAGATTCACGTCACGGGTTTCCGGAAAGCGGTACAATTGTGAACGGGTTATAAAATCTTAGTCGATATTTCCAGAATGGAAATATAACCAACCTGTAACTGTTGAACCATCTGCATTTCCTGGATTTCAGTGAGCAAATCCAGTGTGGGATTGTTTGAGATTAATCCACCGTCGAGAAAACGACCGCAAGGTCTGAAGTAAGTGGGGGCAGCTCCGGTGGCCCGTGCGGCTCGCCAAACAAGCTGAAAGGTATCAAGTGAAAACGTTCAGATGACGATACTAATACATGACAAAGTGTACACACATTTAGAAGAGAATGAAATGGTTCAGAAAATCAAAATGTTGATTGAGCAGAGCTGTTAGGCCGTCTGAGACCACACGGCTCCGATTCCACAGAATATAGGGCGCGGTTTATCATTCTTTCAACCTATCTTTCATTTGTGATCGACGAACTACGATAACTCCAGAAGTAGTGTGGTCACATAGCTACCCTTTTAAAAAGCATAATAGGTTTCGACAGATAAGCGGTCATTCCAACCAGTACTTTTATCGGTACACAAGCAACGGCAAGCAGCGATGCTATTATCCTTCAGTGAAGAGATAAGTTGCATATACGCTGGGAACCTCATAAGGATATGATGAATAGAAGGTTCGCGCACAGATTTCGTGTGGATGAAAGATGTATTCCTGACCTATAAAAGTGACATATAGGTGGCGGGAGGCTATCTGTTACTGGGAGTGTGCAACGGATAAACACCAACACATCAACTGGAAATTCAAAGAAGAAGCGAGATTGCGACAGGCGTTGGAAGAAAAACAGAGAAACTCCAAAACTATACATCCCATCTGCTCCGTCCGAGGATTAACGAAAGTGACCTTTTCTGAGGGGAGCCAAACAGAGATAAATGTCTACTTGTTCCGTGGAAACGGATTGAAATCCAATGAACAGTGAAAAATGTCTAGCACAGTAGCATTTGATGATCAAAAGCAACAAGACAAAGTTACGCTAGTGGAGAACTTTGGGCTACTCTGGTATGACATCATCCACACCAAACCTCGCATGCTGCTCAATATATGTCATGTGATATATGCACGAAGTACAACTCGGGTGAATTGAAAACACAAGGACCAAGAACTGCAAATAATGGTAGAGAAGAACGACCGATCCGATCGCGTGGTTGCACGCGATTACACGTTTTGTCCATGCGACTATTTGTTTAACTAGTACCATCCAATTAAGCTTTGGAATCTAAACGAGACATACCTAACCGAAGAGAGCCACTACGAATATCTGGGGCGGGGCGGCGACTAAGGAAAGATAGAACAATCGATCAGTTAGACCACTTTTCTGTGACTGTTTCCATCTTCGAATAGTCGTGTTGCAAGCTGATCAGCCATTAAATTATCAAGTGTAGTGAGAAAGTGTGAGATTAAGGCATAAGCTTCTGAGTGAGGTACCTGTCGAGAAAATTCGCACCCGACACTTGAAAATATGCTTGGATGACAAGGCAGTATTTCAACACTCGTGTTGGCTCCAGATTGCATGGCAGCTACATGCCAACAGGGTATCCGAAATGAACATTTTGAATCTCTAAAGTGCCTTTGGTTTGTCACTGATACAACCGAACCCTGATACGACGAATCTATTTTTGCGGTACACGCACAAGATTGAGAACTTGAGATGTACAGTTAAAAGCAGTAAGAGGGGAAACTTTTTCAAACGTTAACGTACACCGGATAAGGCTACCACTTCCCCAGATGATGCAGAATGCAAAACACGTATATAATGCCGATGGAAACTTCACGACATCTTCGGGATCCTTTTACTCAGGTAGTCTAACTTATGTCATTACGCGTATTATTAGAAAGCCATGCGTTTCATCTACAAGCAAAACAAAAAGATGGGCCAACCAACTCACATCATATAACTATCCCAATATGCAGTTAATGGCAAGGAACAAGTACATTCTGCGACAGTGTTGACAGGGCTCTAGAATATTTCGACGCCGATGTCATCCAATAGGTTTGTGAGTAGCGCTCCCTCTGAACACCACAGATCAGTTCTGTCGATTCGTGCAAAACGGCTTTACCATAACCCCCCTCCCATGTTATGGTGGCCTTGACAAGCCGCTTCATTTGAAACAAAACTTTAAAAGACCTAATGAGCAGATCCGTGCGCCTACGCACTGATGCTGAGTAACTTACTATACAGAGGGTATCCCAATAGTGTAAAATATATATATAGGGAACCACAGCATGAACGCCCGCAAGCTTGTCGAGCATAGGGAAGTTAGGTTTAGCGAAATACACTTATTTGCAAACCAATTTGGTTTTGCGGGAGATTCACCTGGAACTCAGCTGAATCTCTCGTTCATAATGTTTTTAAGTTATTTTTAACTTTAGCAGAAAAATCTGCGCCAAGTATGACGCTACGCAACCAAAAAAGTCAAAGCGTAGCTCCTACCATGTATTCGGACCGAGGACGCCTCAACTGACAAAAGTCCCCTCATAACACATTATCCATTTTTCAGTGCTTCGCAATCAGATGTGTTCAGTTTCCCATAAATTCAACGTCTCATACGTGTCACCGTTCCGATGGGGAAATAAAGAAGTGGAGACTGCATGGCCAGATATAGTGTACGTATCCAATACTAAGCCAGACGCTTTTCCACTACGATCAGCAACTAAAACGCTTACACCGCTGCGATATTTTGAAAACACGTTATAAGGACCATCAAATCCAACAAACATACGTCCGGATTGGACATTCAAAACAATTCGTAATACTGTACTTCATCGTGACGAAACAGTCATGTCGAGGCAGTTGGGAAATCAGGAAATTTTCTCAGCACCACCTTCTCGTGGAGGAACATTTGCGTCACTAAAGGATGGCTGCAACAGTCTGATGGCGTTATGTAAATGTGAGTGATACGCACCCTTCGGATTATCTTGAACAAACCTCTGAGTCCAACTGATAAACACACAACTGATTGGTTTGTCTTTGAATGCCACTAAACCAGTGTATGAAAGCTTGAGGCTGACCCATCCTGATTCATTATACTCTGAAGCAATCTATCGATTCCACTCTCTAGCCGGTTATCACGCAAGTTTCGCCATTGGGCTAAACATAACTCCATTATTCTGATAAACCAAAAGTGGAAAAATAACACCGAGCAAACAATTAAGGCTAGGTCCGCCAACTCTGCAGGCCTGACCATGCAGTCAATTAGCACACGAAGTGAAAGTCAAACCTCCTAATCAAGTGCACGACACAGCCAATAACCTCACTAGAGTACCTGTTCAGACAGAACGTCCACAAAACCATCCAAAATCCCTTTCTCGTGCATGGAAGTCCCTCAGTGAGATCGATTTCCTCGACCCCGAATGAGCATGAAACGCTTTTGCAACTAAGGTCTTCCTGAAAAACGCATTGGTTGTTTATCTTGTTCTTTGATCAGTTTTCAACTACACTGGCTTTGTTTGAGTCGTTTCAGTCTCGGGCAACATTTGTGAATATCAGTGGAACAGTTCTAATTGCCTTTCCAATGGTGTAATTCTGACTGCGTTCATACACTTTAGCATCACTGACAGCAAACCCCGCAGACCGCCCTTTACTTGTCCCAACCTCAAAGTTTCACTAGATTAGTGACTTTGTCGTTCATTTTCACAACAATCTGGAATTTTAAGATTGTTGAAACTGTTCGCATCATATGAGATTATTGTGTGATGGAAGAATATCAAGATGATCAATCACAGAGCTGGAAGGAAGATCGGACATTGAATAACAGAGAACACGCAAACTACATCATGGAAAAGGTCACACAACACATGCTTTAATCATTGACATTTCGTGAGAAAAATTTAGCATTATGACCCCTAGTAGCATCCCACACCTACGACTCATTGTGAGAAAAACGTATTTCACTGGAATCAGATGGTGAGATAACCACCGAGAGTTTTATATACTCAAAAACTGTGACTTGATGATAACTTATTTGCCGCATAAATGTGGAGATTAGGAAGACTCCCTGAGTACAGCCCTCCTTCGATCCTCAGAAAATTTCCAGGTCACACGAACATCAACACTTAATCCAAATTCTACCGAGAGACAGAAAGCAATCAGTGAAAGGTAGCCGGATGAAAGCTTGGACATCTCCCGAAGTACACTTCATAACCGATTTAATTAATCGACTAGTTTGAGAACTGAAACCTTATAACAACCAGAACCAGGACCAACAAGAAAAAGGACTTGAACTAATAAACATCAGACGAACCTGTTCGGCATCCGTAATAATAGGATCAAATTTGTGACCACACTCGCTCTCGACTGGGGGTTCCGGGGGAGCAGATTCACCAGCGTTCAGGAATCCAGATGCACTCAAGAGAAAATTGAGCACAGATGATGAACTTGAAATTGAAGCATTCTTTTCCGAAGGAACCACATTCGATGAAACACTGGGCCGTCTTCCTGGCTCTGCAGTTTCCCAACCGAGTTCTTGCTGTCTCTTCTTAAGCAGTTCATGTAGACGAAGTCGGGGTGACGTGTAGTTACGAAACATGTGGAACACCGGGGGACATCGGTCACTCAAAAGCGTGGTTACTGCAACCCTGAAATTCGTCAGAAAAACAGACGAACTATGTTTGACAAAGAGCGTAAACCCGGTACAATACAAATCAGGAGAATGATGACAGCGCCCTTTACATCGAGGCGACGAGCACCATAGCTCGGTTTCTACGCTTACACAAAGCTAACGAGCCGAGTAAGCAAAAATGGTTTGTCAAAATCTGGATTCGCTGAAATATACAATGGAAAATGATATCAGACGAACAAGTGAAGTCTGAGACAAGCTGAGAGATAGAGTGCTTGCTGAGCTGGCTCAGGCGGAGGAAAATGCTCGTAGTCAAGCCAGGCGGTCACGGCACCCATTGAATCCGGCTGCAGAAAACCTGGCATTTGTCGGCGAGGCAAATTCAATAGCATAATCGATATTTTGCAATTTTGGACCCTATAACCTCATTCGTGACTTCCTCAGAGACCCTTTCATCGGAACTAATGCGACAATCAAATAAGTGGGAAGCTTACAGACTTCATTGCCTTCGTTTGAATTGTCGGTTGCGTTCGCTGACCGCATTTCCTGAGGCATAACCTTGTACGTGATGCGTGCGAATTTTACGCCCTTTACGTTCATCTCAAAAGGGGGGGGCAACAATATTATCTGCATATTCCGGATACAGGCTATACCATATTGGGATTTTGACTCTGGTGTTTTCGGGGGCCTGCAGTGTTTACCTCACCATTTTATCTATGACGAACTTCAGCGGGAATTTGGGGAATGGACATCTCTGTCGGGCGGGACACCTTGTAGGTAAAACTCCGGGGAACTCTTCACACACTCTGACACGCCCAGAAGCAGTAGTTGTAAGTAGTTGAGGGATGTATAAAATGTGCCTGCAAATCACCCGCATCCTTAAAATTCCCCCGTCCTGATGTGATTGTTTCCGTTAGTTCTTACCAAATAGAACCACTGGGTTCGGGTTTTTCGCTTATTGGAACCTGTCAGCAGTATAACATCGATAGGGCAAAGATCTGAACACTGGACCTTCGATATGCGTGTCAAGGACGCCCTGTCACCTATGATATTCAGATTCATGGTGCATCAACACCTGCACAGAGTTATTACGCACATCATGCGCAAACCAGTAAAAATTCGCCTGAGTATATCCAGGTAGCCGATCAAAAAAACGACACGGATAGTCAGAACGGTCACACATCTGACGTTCATTGAAAGTGATAAAGGTAATACACAATCGTGACCAAGTGATCGAATCTGACAGAGAAGTGGGGCTGAAAACACGGGAAAAAAGTTAACACGATATAGGCTTCAACTATTCAAGCTCAAGAAAGGCCCTGGCAAGGGCAGAGGCCAACACAGTGCGGTTATTCTCTCGCTAGAGTGACAGTCACTGCGACTGACAAGATCAAATCCTGCAGCAGAGGCGAACGGAACAACCGTTTTTAAAGACAGGTTTGTTTGAAAAGCACAAATTATGTAAGCATCGTACTAGGGGGTGGGTGACCAGTTCATCATGTTTGTTTTGTCAAAAAAAATCGTTCAGCTGTAACACCCTTTCGGTGCCTAGCTGCCATGCCACCCGAAGGAAGCACGAGGGCTGGCATACTGTCAGGTTGCCCAAGCCTAGACAGAGGAAGTTGAGAGGCAGAGGTCCGGTTCGAACCACGGACCTTTCGGTTCGTAAGCTGGCGCCTTATCCACTGAGCCATCTCTTTGTTAAAAGGGCAAAAAGCTAGCCAGTGCATTGGCAATCGGAACCCTAGTGATAAACTTTGTTTATAAATTTGTCTTTGAGGAAATATCACTGCGAACGACTGAAGATATCCACTGAGCTGAGATACGACAGAAGGAAATTCGCATGCAAAACAGTGTGAAAAACCCCAAAGAGTCCTTACCTAATTCCTTTCAAGTCGGTCATTTTCGTATTCTCTCCCATTTCACGCCGCATGATCTTCTCCCACTCGTCGGACGAATACGGGCGTTTGCCACAAAACACGGTGTCCTTGAACGTGAACAGCAGGTTGCGGCAGCAACGCAAGCATTTGCCACGGAGAAGCATCAACGCCAGGATACCACCGCTAGATGTGCCTGAAATGAGTTATTGTAAATTATGACTGGTAATGAAGTGAACTAAGTTGGAGTTGGAAGTCAAGAGGCGAAATAAAAAGTGCGTTCAAGGCTATGCTTGAAATTACAATAACAAAATATGGTTATGCTGACCGGTATTGAACATCGAAAATCGACTGAGCTAGAAAACTAAGCCAAACAACACAAGGAAGCACTGTAGGATGAGGAGTGAACAAGAGAACACAGCAAGGCTGTAACTTAATAATAGGAAAAAACATCTAGTGAAGAATGAATGTGTCTAAAAATGATGAGTCGATCAAGAAATATCAGAGATGGCCAATGGATAGATGTTCCCGCATGGGCTAAGGCGGGTGAAACGTAAACCCGAGAAAAAAACAAGCTTTTAAGAAGATAAGAGATCGGTTGTCTTAGATGCTTCAGCAGAGCCAGGTAGGCCACCGACTGAACGGCGTTTGGTCGATTAACAAAGAATCCTTGGTACATGAGATACCCACTGTGTATTAATTAAGTCGGAGGATGTCCAAGCATCTTGGAAACAATGCTACTACCATCATATTAGTTTGCACTGAATGATGTCAACATTTTTCCTCAGCCAGTGGAATTCGTCAAAGCCATAAACAAACGTACACTCCGTTAACTGCCTAAAAAAAACCCGACATCTATGAGCTCAAGCAGTTTATTCTGGTCGGAAGCGTTAACTGATGACACTACAACCACAATGAAATGGGATGCAGTCGACTGCTACGGGTGTTGACGTATGACGGTTAAGTGGCAAAAAACTTGTAGTCCAAAATGAACGGTTCATGCACTGATTGTAACAAAAAAACCGCTAAGTCCAGGAGACATACCGAATTCCATGCGAAAAGCTATTATAATAGTATAATACGAAGTAAGATTGTTTACTGTCAAACTAAACTCCATGGGATATATGCATTTTTCTCCTCACAGTCCACGTATCGCGACTTGCATTAGCCAGAAACTGAGATTAGGGTACAGTGCATCCAACTACCATAGCTCTTGGTTCACGAGGTACAAGAGAAATACGAGATGGGGTGCCTACAAGCTGGCGGTGACATAGCTTGCACAGTTTTGGGTTGCAAGGGTTTACTATTGTGTTGGTTGCTGATGTGAACAGCTTTGATACAGCACTGTCACTGATTGAGTGATTGCCTCAGGTCCGTCCGGATCCTGATTCCGGAACAGAGCAGCCGCCACAGTGACCACGTTTTTCGGTTAGAAATTTCACAGTTCGCTGTCAGACCACTGTCTGAGAGCTCCCAGAATGTCCTTATCAAGCACGCAGCTAGGCGGAAAAGACTATACGAGGTAGACAGTCCTAACCAATGTGAGCTACGCGATGTGGCTAGCTCTTCAATAGAGAACGACTACCTTGTCCCAAAAGGAATGTAACGTTCCTCACATCTAGCTCAAAACCCCACAGGTTATGGCAGTGGTCGTTCCTAGTGAACTAAGTTTTGCAAACTTCCCGCCTTAGAAAGAGAGATAAAACACGAACATTCGAACTGAAAAAAAGGTTGGAACGGTCGATGATGCTTGAATAGACGTAATTTGCTGTAATCAATTCGGTAAGCAGTAGTAAGCTGTTAGCCGCTTAACGAATGCACAAACGTCTCAACAGTGGAATATGTGATCCGGTATCTTGAACCAGCAAACAAAAGTGAACTAACCAACAAACCAGTCAAATAGGTCGGTTATCTGCTTGCCGCTGACGCGTTCCAATGCGCGGAGAATCTGAACCAATATGAGGCCTCTGATTCCCCCACCGTCCAAAGCGAGAACACGGTATCCAGCGGGACCAGAATGCCATCTGGAGCTCAATTTCCGTCTTCGCCCAACTGTTGCTGTAACGTCCTCATCAACTTCTCCCTGGAGAAAATCAGGATCATCTAGATTCGGACAACATGTACTGTCAGGTTCATCTTCCACCAAAGATCGGTCGGATAATAGTGAAGTGGTCGATGAATGAATGGATTGAGTCGGTCGAGAGATTGTGGCCGGATCATCGTCATTACCATTTATGATAACGACGGGCTCGTCCACCTTTGACTGCAATTCAATGCGTTCATTTAGGAAAGACTCCTCACAAGAGCAATCCCGAGGTACGAAATGTAGCCTGATCCTGTGCGGTTGAACTGTATTAATGCGAGCTTGACGCTGCATAGGTAAGAGAGGGACAGATAAGGAAATTGTCGCAGTCAAAATAGAAGTTCCGCATGTAATGGAAGTTTGTTTGCTGGGTGAAATGGCCCACGGAATACCTAGCAAGACCTTGCATATGCGGCAAGATAACAAAACCAGCTATAGCCGGAAGTTTGAAATCCACTACCGAGAAGACGTAATTACCTTTTGCGGCGGGGATCCTGGTGAACCGTAAAAAGAAAGCTTTTCTTCTGGATCGGATTCTGTGGAAAAGAACAAACAGACACTTTGAAAGAGAGAGGTTGCTATGTGCGTGCAAGTGCACTAATACATGAAGGATGGAAAACACGAATTGAAGATGACTAGGCTGATCGATAAGTTGGGTGAGATCGAATCTCAGTTTAGACAGAATCAACAGTCTTGTTTTAAAATAAGGCGATTTCTTGCAGACGGTCCGTTGACAGTGGAAGTGTTGTAACCGGGCAAGAATATTTCCATGACCGCACGTCAGTTCAACATCACTTATGACCAACCAGAAGCATTCCGATGTTCCTGGGTTTGCAACGTTGAATCCGACAGCGAAAAGTATTTGTGGAGTGTTCTGGCAAACACATTCCAGTGATGAACATTTTCTCGAATGCCTCCCCCAAATGAAACTGCACCTGACTGGTTGTTTACCAAGAGTGTGTTCAAACTCACAGTTTACACTGGAAAAAACAGCTGAACTCGCAAAAAAATCAATGCGACCATAAAGTGATCGTAGACACTGCATCCACCATATCTTCAAAAATCAACTTATCAAAACGTCAGTGAAGCCTGCGAAGAATGCGACATTCTCTTGAGAAAAAAAGAGTTTGACCCAAGCAAAAGCGACTTTGTGTAAAAATGGCCTTCTACTTCGCTGAAGCCGTGTTCAATTCAGTGACAATCCATTTCGAAAACCTGATAATTTCCATAGGATGTGAGGACGCTCATCTCGGTTCACGCTCCAAACGCTTAGTTTTCCTCCCTTTAATTGGCAATCATAAATATAGGCTGTAAATGCCGTTGATTTAAGAACTCTTCCCCCTTTGTGATGTCGCACAAAATGATAATGGTTCAGCTGTAGCATCCTTTCGGTGCCTAGCTGCCATGCCACCCGAAGGAAGCACAAGTCCTGAGATACTGTCAGATTGTCCAAGTCTAGACAAGAGCGGTCGAGATGCATAGGTCGGATTCGAACCATGGACCTTTCGGTCAGCAAGTTCCCACAAAATACCATGCGATATCAACTATCCCACTCGGGATTCTACTGACCTGATGCGGTAGGCGAACCTAGAAACGGACGCAAGCTTCCCTTTGCACCACACTTCAACACAACACCAGCGTTCTTGCTATGTAACTAGCTATATAATCTGTTAAGCTGGGAGTATAGTCAGCTTTACGTTACCCTGCCTGTTCATGGCAGTAGTTTCTGCAACATATAAAATTTTCCAAAACCGGGCTCATCACGACTACGCCGTTGAGTTAGCCAACTGGCTTACAGCTGGATTTCAAACTGGTGGAATTACAAAAGGAGAACCTAATAAAACAAATAACAGACCAACCACATAGTTAGTCTTAGTTATGATTTTTTTAGGATGAGGCTCCTTGGTACTGTTCGGCTATTCATTCGGACAGCAGAGATTCACGTCTAATCAGCCGTCCCGCTAAACAACTAAACTTGCTGTGTGTGGTAGCATTTAAGTGAAACATACATGCTACGTAAAATCCCGCATCTCATAATCGACGTTTAATCATGAGCTATGACATTCTGAGTGGCTTTGCGACATACTTCTGGGGAACAAGCTAAAGAACTCGGAGTCATCTCTAGAATACCCGGCGTCTAAGCAACCGTCAAACGTTTTTCTTATTGTACCGTCCACTTCTAAATCTTTCCGTGCTACCAACGAACTATGGGTTGCTCACAGGGAAGAATAATTCACACGACCAGTGGACCTTCCATCCGAGGGACCAGAAAATATAATTGACAGGCAGACTAAGCTTTCAGTTGAAGAACACCATAAACGAGAGATTCAGTTGGGTCCCGGGTGAGTCTCCCGTCAAGACCAAATTGTTATGCAGATCAATATGTTAGTCGATTTTCCTGCTACTTGGGTTCAATTAGAACATAAAGTTAACCGAGACTCGGGAACTGCGCCTACCTGATGAGTTCCAAGAAGGGCGAAACCGTTCGTGGGCTGCCGAAGAGTTTTCAGAAACCTTATGAGTAGTGTATTACGTCTATGAGCTGTCATATAATTTGTGATACTTCGAGTGGTTTACGGTCACTTTACCCCGACTGACTAGTCAAACAAGTTTATTTACCGATGCAAAAAAAAACGAGTTGTTATTCTTGTTGACCTTTAGTAATATGAAGGAACTCTGCTGATGTCATCAAGGCTGTGCCATTGTCAGTGAAGCGTTCACTGAGCTGTAGTCCGTAGCATTTATCGTATCCGGGAGAGAACGCTACACTTAAAAAGAAACATTTTTATCGCTAGCTCACTCAACGTCGTGGGATAAATTAGTGCGTACTTCAGGTTTCCGGGGTGAACACTTAGAATACCCTCAGGGTTACCCCATTACTGTGAGTGCCCCTACTGAAGAATTTCACTGAGTTTGCAAAGTGAACTACCTGAACTTGAAATGACGATGAGGACGTTCATCACCCAGCCATTCGATCGCCAGGTGGCTAAGATAACAAAAGCGAATTTGGAAGGCAAATTAACCTGACTGAAAGCTCTAAAACATGACATGCCAGCAACAACATAGCTGGTAACCCAGAACATGGGGGAAAGTATGCAGCAGGTCATTCATCAGTCTGGAGTTGGAACGTTAGGTGGCCGCCAACGGCACTCAGGAAAGTCGTGATTGAAGATAAACAGAAAGTAATTGGTCTATAGGACTAAACACAACCGTGTGATAGTCCAAGACGAAGAACACCGATTATATAAAATAAGTAATGACAGCTTCTGATGAGCTGAGATTAATGGATAACTTGAGGCGAACATCGAGTTATCAAGAAAACTGAACCTGGGTCGGAACAGATCATAAATGACTCTGCGTGTGGTGCATGAATTATAATACGCCCGAACTGAAGAATGAAATTGTCGGGAAATCCTAGCGTTCGAATCACACTGGAGGAGGATTGTGAGAGGGTACCACCCAACCAATGAATATGAATAACGATTCCGATCCGAGCAAACACAGTAACGTGACAAACTCTTCCGCAACTTTACTCCAAAAAGACAAAACACCGCTATTCAAGTTGTGGTATTGACGAAATGAAAAAAGGCGACGGGGACAAAAAGCATGACAAATTAGTGCCGAGCGGACTGGTCCTGTCAACGTGGAATGAATTTAAGTCATTTTCTTCTTAGTGAGTCCTGGGCGATTTAGGTCAATTTGTGAAAAAGATTGAAAAAATGCACAACTCAAGTCTAGTCCGAGGGGGAAAGTACCTGTGCTGTCTGTATGAATGTTATTCAAACGCGCGGTTTGAACTCCATAGGGGACTACGGGGAACATGAATATAGGGATCACGTAAAACCGAAGTGTGACTGACTAGTAGACCTTGCAACAGCCTGGAGAGCCGAACTCAGACTGAGCACCTTAAAGGATCGTGAACACAGACCAGCAAATAACAATTTCCGTATATACAGGTAAAAGCTAGACTGTGGATGTGCTGATTCACTGTGCACCCACCAACGGTAAAACGGCAGGGCTGTGCTGCACCGGTTGGGATGAGAATGGTTGAGGACGATATCCGCCCGGACGATGAACGACGTGGACCGTTTGTACTGGCAGCAAATGTGTGATTCAAGTCTGCAAGATGGGCATCTGTGCTAGAGGATGGGCTTGGGCTGACACTACGCAAAGTATACAACTCAGCCTCCGTATGTGACGACAGCTTCGACGTCCGTCGGATGCTGGCTGGACAACGCGTAAAGCGACGTTGCTGAACGTTGTTCATTCGTGGTAGCTGGCTTGCGGAGTAGAAGATTTCATCAAACACTGTAGAAAAATAAGAGAGGGGGAATCAGCCGTGACATGCGTATGTATGCGCAAAAGAAAATCAAATGTAACCCGTGTTGACTGCAAAGGATATACGCATTCAGATATCCATGCTCGTCTGAATAAGGTGGATTCCTCTTGATTTTACGATATACGGTCAGGTCCGACTGTGTCAAAACACGTGTTGATCTATGTCATTCGTACCGTTCCTCATTCTACTATCTGCAAAAAATGTGACCTCCTTGACAAAAGTGGGAAGTCTTCCTAAATATGGAAGTTTCACAAATGAACATCTGCACAATATGAATCAGAGTACGTAGATCTACTGAGAAAGTGCCAGGAGTGGTCATTCAACCTGAGTACATTGAATCGCATGGAACTATCTCACTTATTCATTTAAAAGTTATTAAATTGCTAAATATTATCGAAACAACAAGAGCCCTCTACGTAGTAGAAGGAATACGGTGTTGAAATTGAAAACCACACGTTAATAAAGTACCAAACAATCATGACACGGAAACGTGAGCTGCAGTGGCAAGGTCCGCCAGTCACTGCTCTAAGAGGCTAATTACGCAATCCCAAAAATAACAGATGTTAGTAGGCATGCAAACACCGCATACGCATATTTCGAATATGACCTTAGTTGGCGTGAAAACGAAGTCAAAGTACACCAGTAGTTCGCAACGCGTCACGTAGTACAACAAAGGATAGCGGAGCAGGTTGTTTGCGCGGCTATACTTATTGACTAGACGCAACGCAAATACAATGTGAATGGTTAAATCATCCCATTTAATTGGATATCAGTTAGCAGATAGGCAAAAACAGATGAATTAGCTACTTCAGATTTATTCAAGTTAGGATCAAGTCTTACATGTGGAACAGTTCCAGACAGACCAAGAGCCATAGCAAATTGTGTATATAAATGTTGGTTGGGGTTGTCAAGCCTGGTGTCGTAGACTCATTCATCACGCACGATCATACATAGAAATTGCTACGAGAAAAATTCTCGCCAAAACCAAACATAAAATGAAGGCACATCTAACGAGAAAATTACAGCACTACTCAAGTGGGGCGACCTTGTGCCACTTTAAATGGGTAGAATTAATTCTGGTCAACAATCGAAACCCAGTCCTAGAATCAAGAAAAATAGTGCATATGGAAACTGTTTTAAAATATCGAAAAGTGAAGAACGGGCGCGATAAAATCATGGGACCACATCGCTTATAGACTTGGAAGATAAAATGAGAAGTTTTGTCTTATAAATCTTTTCTCTACATTTTTAGTGACTGTGTGAATAAAATTCTGAATGACGCTAGTAAATCGTTGTTTCAGGTTAGCCACCAAGTCAATCGACAAGTACTACACATCTGTTTGGAAACCATCTAACGCATCTAACGGGTCCTTAGGGCGTTATAATCTTTTAGGTTGTCTGTTTACTTCAGTTCATCATCGTCCGAAAACCTCCCATGGGTGTTACGGATTATACTACTGATGGAACATGCCAGCATTATCCGATGGAGTGCTAAAGCGACGTCTCTGCATCTGATGGGAGATTAATATGGAAATTTTTGAACTGTTTTGCAGTGTTTGTTCATTATTGGTTAATATTCATGCAATATCCGGAAAGGTTGAGGAGAACGTCTGAGGATGTTAACTTTTCAAAAACCCTGTGCAACTGAGGTCAGATAGCTTCTATCTGTTTAGTTCGTGTTGGTCAGTGAACGACTCCGTACTCGAATGCGCTCTACATTTCATGGGTATCAGTTTAGGCTATCTTCTGTCGAACACTACCGTACAAAACTGCAGGGGATGCAGTAGCGCGATTCATCGCGATTTTTGCATCCACTAGCAGGTAGTGATTGCTCCAAACACGTCTTTGAAGTCCTTCAGACGCGACATTAACCCTCAGTAATCCAATGCCTTGTCCATCATTCGACCGGTGATCAACGTTGCCTAGGTAGCAGAAATCTGAGCAGAAGCTATCCCACTACTATTCATTTCTTTGGCAAATTTCGATGTCCTGCAAGAGCGGTTGGATGGAAAAACAAGCCCAAAAAATGGGGTAAGCACAAATGTTGTTAGAGGACGCAATGGCGCCTCAAAAAGGCAAAATAATCTGCAAAAAACACCCGAACATATAAGTAACCTAGTACACATATCGGTAATAGGGCTGTGGATTGAATAGGTGGCCATCCAGACGACAGTGAATAGACACACCACCTTCTGAATTTCGAACGGCCTCCGTGCATATTAGAGTAAGCCATAACTTGAATAAATTTGCGCCATAACGCAGCTCTATTTCATGCCCTTGTCGATGTTGATGTCTGCAGGCGTAGTTCCACAAGCTCGAACAATAACCTTCATACCAGAGTGAAAAGACCTGACAAAACTGACAAATTTGTTTGGGCAGCCCACCCCTTAGAGAACGACTCATGATGCTTCTCAGTTCATCGGAACAGGTTTTTTTAGAGTCAACGCATATGACATATGGCGGTTGGCTGCGTTCACGATATTTATTTTGTATCTATTTCATTGAGAAGATTGAAGCTCCGTCCACTCCAGAATGAACACTGTTCCTCTGAAACAACTATCCCGCGTTCATCCGATTACCTGGAATACGAGTCGGTATTTTCCCAGTAATGCAGAGTACGCTGATTCCACTGCACTTGTCCGCATGCTTTGCCTTTCAGTGAAACACTAATCTTGTAGAACATCTTCAGTTTCCCATAGTGAACGGAGTAGATGGAAAAAATCCATGTTGCGATCCTTATCTACCGAGTTTGGCAATTCATTTAGGGATCACTTCACATCTGCGAAATCACTGTTCGTAGTTTTTCCAATATTTTAGGGTTGTCAATATGATTCTTCTATGTACGCTGCGCTATTTGATTCACTTGATCCCATTCGATTTCTAACGAGAATTGTGGAGAAGTGAACCTTCCACATCGCCAGGATATCTGTTTTTGTAAGCCTTTCGCTGTTCCGGACATCTCGAAGAAGTGGCAGACGTCGAATTTTGGGTCCACGAAATTCTTTCAATGCGTCAAAGGATAACCGCAATGTGCATACGACTGAATTTCTTCACTGCGCTTCATTTTTCGGCTAACGCGATCGTTCCACGGGACTCTTTGTCAAATATTTATGCCAAGAGCACCCGTTGTTCCTCGTCTGTCTGTTCGCCGTCGGTCTTTCTGATAAGGTAAAGTCAAGGGAACCAATATTCTAGTCAGCATAACCCTCAGAGCCATCACAGCACACAGACCCAACCACCATGAAAAGGTAGTAGCTTTAGGTCGGGTGTTTTCTGGTGTTAGGTTGAGATGCAGTTGTGCGACTAACTGCAACATTTATACGGTTAAATTGAGTTCAGTTCGAATAACCTAGTAGGACAAACGAATGGAGGCTTGAGTATGAATATCACATTTGATAATACCGTCGTTCTCTTTTGTTAGTGGTACCTACGGAAATCTGCCTTACATCCAGACATTCACATTAGACCATACTGTTGGACAGCTAATTATGCTGAAAGCTCTAAGAAAGATCCCAGCTATTCAACCGTGAAACAGAACTCTTACGTTGGGCGTACACATTTCGGATGAACCCTACCAAAAAGTTATGCAGCATATCACCGATTCAAACGAGATAAAACATTCATTCAAAAATGCTCACTGATGATCACCCTAATAGACATAAGGGTAGGCGACAAGAAACAGATATTGGGCCAAACGAAATATGGAACGAACTTACGATGTGCCGCATCCTCGTTAGTGTTGTGAACCACTTCTGGAGCTGTGCCATCGAAAAGTGTCAAACCTTTCTCGGCCGCAATCCCTGGATCCATACAGCCAACGGTGCATCCATCCAGATCGGGAGGACATCGTTTTGCTCCAACAGCATGTAAGGTATACAGAGCGAGATCTCTGAAAACCCATGGAAGGAAACGACTTTGACGATATAAGCTAAGTTTCACACAGTAAGACCGAAAAACAAGAACTGCCACAACCCGTTTTGCGGGATGACCAGGTGCACAGCACACTGTAGAGAACAAGTAATCAGACCAAGAGAACAAACCTAGTGTGGACAAAACCAGCCACATTTACTAACGAAAGGGTTCATCCTATCAACGATGAGAATTTGTAAGACAAAAAGCACCGAATGGAGATAGTGCCAAATCTGCTTGCATAACTAAGGGAAAGAGTCTACCACCGTACCGTTGAACTGATTAGTTGGACGCTTCGACCAATTTTAAGTCCGCAGAAGCCATACCTCGCCGTCCGGTATTTGCCAGTCTTTATCAGATAAGCTCGCGTACACAGAAAACCGAGTGGATTGCAATACCACAGTGGCCGGCAATAATTGCAAACCAGAACAGGCCCATAATTATGTAATGGTTGACACTAACCTCTGTTCTTCAATTTTTGCCTGTCAGACAGCGCACATCAATTTGTCTTAGTTATGTTCAATTCAATTCAATCGATTTATCAGCTATAAACCATGTACCATAGGCACATTGGTTCCAGCTGCTACAGTTTCGTTCACCGGAAAACGGGAATGTGGAACGTACAACCAAGCCTTGGAGGCGAAGGCATGTGCAGTTTGTTCAGAGATTGGGTAGCTACGCATTGAAGGCGATAGCTTTGATGCATGAGTGCCACTGACTGCGCGATTGGGCCATTTCTGCCAATGTCACTAACCACTGGTGATTTGAGTCCCGGGGTCCCCATCCAGGGAGGCGGCAGTTGTCCACCCGACTAAGTTTACCGGTTAGTGTTTTCGTACTTCGTTGCCAGGTCATACACTGTCCACCTCTCGGTCGCTTCCACTCAGCACAGGGCTGGGCGAAGAAAGCTCTGCGAGGCAGACGGTCTTCTGGCATGCGGAGTACATGTCCCAACCAACGCAGCCTATGAAGCGTGAGTAATTCATCTATCGCGGGAAAGTTCCTTCTTCCCAGGACCATCTGTCGTACCTCAGCATTACTAATCCGATGTTCCCACCAGACCTGACCAATGCTTCGCAGACACCGATGATCAAACACTGACATCTTCCGTATGTCCTCTGCGCGTAGGGGCCACGTCTCT